>SJYA01002905.1:3716608-3901377 GCA_006410615.1 Neotragus moschatus | reverse complement strand
CATGTCTTCATGTCATGGTGGGATTAAATAATTATTGAACTAGAACTTGGTAAATACTGTATAAATGTTGGTGGCTTTTGTTATTATTGTGCAAACTTTTCTTCCTCCTTGTAGGACGACAGACTTTCCCTCCATTGGACAGTACCGATGTCCATGGTACTGAGGCACCGAGTTCAGTGTAGTTGTTATCGCTGATGTTCTGAGGAAACACTTAAAAGGTCTAAAGGGTTTTTAACTTCCATGCCTTCTTCTTCCATGTCTTATCACATTTTGAACATTTTTTCCATTTCGTATATATACCTCTCCTCTATTCTCATTATTCCGTTACCCCACAAATGTATTTTATGTATGCATAGTTTATGTCATATGGTAAGACAGTTATGGATGAAAGTTGTTTCACTAATTTTTGACAGTGATGATGATAATTTCCACTATTTCTAGTATTAACATCCATCAACTATATTATAAGGGACTTCTGCTTCTAGCTACAATGGAATAAGGAGAACCAGATTTAACCTTCCACTTGAAACTCCTGATAAAAAATTTAGACAAACATATAACCAATAATAATGAGACCCTAAAACCGGAAGTAGAGGACAGCGATACTTGACAGAAGGCAAACAACCAAGAGAAACCTAATGAATACCCCATCTTGCTTTCAAGAAGGATTTCACAAGTTCATTGCAGGGTGAAAAACCTGAACAGAGCCTGGAAATCTCTCAGAGTTTAGGAGACATAGTTCAGGGATGAGGAGAGCCAAAACAGAATACACATGGCAGAGTCCTGGGGAGAAGGGAACTGCACACTGAGTGTTTTCTGTCGGATATTCAGATACAGAGATGGCTCAGTGCCTCCCTGTGAGGTGACTATGTGGGTCCAGGAAGGATTATCGGAAAGAACTAGACAGAACAATACCTGGAGCCCACACGGGATCAGGAAGAGTTTATGTTCTCACCAGCCAGAGTAAAAAGACTTACAACACTGAGCATCAGGTACATTCTCAGTGTCACAAAGTGTAGAGGCAAGCTACAAAAGGATCAGGTTGTTTCCAAATAACTTAGATGTGTCTGAGAACAAAAATGAAAGATCTGTCTAGGAATTAAGTATCCTCCAGCATTCAACAATGTGAAAGACAATGTCTGACATCTAATAAAAGTTGACCAGGCATACCAAAAAGCAAAAAAAAAAAGACAACTGATATGTAGAAAAAAAGTCAGTCATTGGAAATAGACCCATAATTGCCATAGATAATAGAATTAGTAGATAAGAACAGCTGGTAAATCTATACTTCAGTTGTTTTAAAAGGTAGAAGAAAGCACACACATTAAAAGAGTCAGAGAAGTTCCAAAAAGTACCCATTTGAACTTTTAGAGATGAAACAGTTACCTGAATGGGATTAAATGTATACTAAATATTGAAGAAGAAAAGATCAGTGACCCCGAGGAAGTAACAACAGAAATTATAAAGGAAATAAAATATAGAGAGAAAAAATAGAGGAAAAACAGCAAAACATCATTTGAGTTAGGGAATAATTTAATTAGTATAATTTATGTGTAATTGAGGCTCAGCAAAAGTTGACAAAGAGGGGAGACAGAAGGAAATATATATTTGAAGAAATACAGCTAGAAATTGAATTTTTTTAAAAACAATTTCCAAATTTGATGAAACATATAAACCCGTAGGTTGAAGATGCTCGATGAATCTCAAGCACAAGAGACAGAAAGAAAACTACGCCAAAGCATGTTAAAGTACTTAAAACCTGTGTTAAGAGAAAAATCTTCGTGTCTCTGAGAAAAGACACTACAAATAAGGTACAGTGGGTGAGTGACAGCATGCAACAGCTATCCCATCTAAAATAATGCAAGATGGAAGACAGCGGTGCAACTTTTTTTATATATTGAAAAGGAGAATATCAACCTCAAATACTATTTGTTGTTCTGTTGCTAAATTGTGTCACACTCTTTGTGACCCCATGGACTGCAGCATGCCAGGGTCCCCTGTTCTTCATTCTCTCCTGGAGTTTGCTCAATTCATGTTCTGAAAAGCTCAATTCAATGTTCATCACCATTGAATCGGTGATGCTATCTAACCATCTCTTCGTCTGCCTCAAATTCTATGCCTAGCAAAAATCCCTTTCAAAAATAAGAATGGAACAGAGAATTTTTCAGACGTAAAGCTGAGAAAGTTAATCACTGGCAGATCACAATTACAAATACATAATATAGCAATGTGCTAAGCATTTTATGTACTTTTTTTCATCTATTATTTTCCAAAACCTATACAGTATTGGCACCCTTACTTTATGGAGAGGGAATTAAGTTTGTGAGATCTCAGAGAAACAGCCGTGATGTAGCCAGACTACAGAGCTTGCACTAATATACTTCAGGCCAACATGAAAAGGCTGTATATTATATGATTCCAAGTATATTACATCCTTGAAAAGGAAAACTATGTTATAGAGACAGTAAAAATATCAGGAGTTGTAAGGGAACGGGGATGGAAAGGTCAGCAGGTAGACTGCAGGTGGGCTGCCGACGATTTTTAGGTCAGTGAAAGTACTCTGTGTGATCCTGCTTGCTATAACGATAGATAGATGTTCCTGTATACTTGTCCAAAGTCACAGAATGTGCAATGTCAAGAGTAAGCCCTAATGCCGAATCAAGTTTTGAGTGAGATTGTGTGTCACTGTCAGTTGATCATTTGCAACAAATGTACCGCTCTGGTGGGGGATGCAGGTAATCAGGAAAGCTATGCACGTGTGAAGGTAGAGTCTGTCTTCTCCTCAGTTTTACTGCGAACCTAAAACTGCTCTCAAAAATTAAATCTAAATTTTAAAAAAGTCTACTGTCTGTATATTTGTTTCACTAGTCTAAATCCACATCTGTAGCCAGGAAATAGTGGTTTTTGGCATTTGACAGGAAGTGAGATTATCTCAATTGAAATCATGTGTCTAATAAATATTTTTGACAATTAAACTATTAAAGTCATTATTGTAAAGAGGGCTCATACCTACTAATGATGTTTGTTACAAGAAAAATTTAAAGAAATTACATTATTAGCTATATTTTAGTCACAGTTCAGTGTATATTTTAGGCAACACAACACAAAAGTTTAGATAATCAATTACTTCTTACATTCAGTCATAATCAGTCATCTTACTATAATAATTATTGCAATAAACTTTCTGAGGTAACTAGAATTAAAGAAGAAAGAGATCTAAAAATTCCTTAAGCTTTTCAGTCACTTAATAAAAGTGAAGCACTGACTTTATATGTTTGATCAGTTATTAGATTTTAACAGCTCTATTATAATTAAGACCACAATAAGGTACGATTTCACACCAGTCAGAATGGCTGCGATCCAAAAGTCTACAGCAATAAATGCTGGAAAGGCTGTGGAGAAAAGGGAACCCTCTTACACTGTTGGTGGGAATGCAAACTAGTACAGCCACTATGGAGAACAGTGTGGAGATTCCTTAAAAAATTGCAAATAGAACTGCCTTATGACCCAGCAATCCCACTGCTGGGCATACACACCGAGGAAACCAGAATTGAAAGAGACACGTGTACCCCAATGTTCATCGCAGCACTGTTTATAATAGCCAGGACATGGAAACAACCTAGATGTCCATCAGCAGATGAATGGATAAGAAAGCTGTGGTACATATATACGATGGAGTATTACTCAGCCATTGAAAAGAATACATTTGAATCAGTTCTAATGAGGTGGATGAAACTGGAGCCGATTATACAGAGTGAAGTAAGCCAGAAAGAAAAACACTAATACAGTATACTGACACATATATATGGAATTTAGAAACATGGTAATGATAACCCTGTATACGAGACAGAAAAAGAGACACAGATGTAAAGAACAGACTTTTGGACTCTGTGGGAGAGGGTGAGGGTGGGATGATTTGGGAGAATGGCATTGAAACATGTATACTATCAGGTAAGAAACGAATCGCCAGTCTATGTTCAGTACACGATACAGGATGCTTGGGGCTGGTGCACTGGGAAGACCCAGAGGGATGGTATGGGGAGGGTAGTGGGAGGGAGGTTCAGGGTTGGGAACTCATGTACACCCATGGTGGATTCATGTCAATGTATGGCAGAACCAATACAGTATTGTAAAGTAAAAAAATAAATAACACTACAAAAAAAAAAAAGGTTCTCATAATGATTCAGGATTTCACTACTTCAGAGAGGGGTCTGACCAGCAAGCCGCTAGTAGAGTCACACAGATCTAACTGGATGAAGATCTGGTCCTAAGAGAGCCTTGTGTTGGCGTTTTCCCCACTTCTGAACTCCAACAGTCCACATTTAGATTTCACTGTGTGTCCCACACTGGAGCCCTCACTTACTTTTGTCTTTGGGCTGACATCACCATCTCTGTCCAACTCCAGACCATTGGTAGGTGGCATTGTGTGTTCGTCCTCCTCCATCAGAAGGAGTCCGCCACCAGCTTGGAAAGGAAAATGAGATCATCAGTAGCATCACAGAATGTACTTCTCCACCCAGCTCTCCTCCAACTTTATGTCTCCCCAGGGATGTCTTACATATTCTGCAAACCTGACCACTAGGAGACTGCCTCTGTTTCCCCCTCCTGGCTGGGCTCGAAAAGGGAAAACCTCTGGTAATAATGGCCAAACCCACCAGGTGTGTTCCCACTCTGCCTGCTCGTTTGCTGAAGACCTGAGTCCTGTCCCTGGAGCGTCTACTGTAATCCTTGAAAACTCAGATGGCCACTGCCTTCTCTCTGATACTAAGTATTGTGCTCACGCTGCTGTGCCTCACTGTCCAGATGCATCTTTTCCCAGGAGGTTCCAGCCCCTCCACCAAATCTCTGAATGTTCTCCAACAAAAGCAGATCCTTAAACTCAAGCTGGAACCTTGGAAAATCTAAACACTTGCAGTCAAAGAATCCTGTTTCCATATATTTATTTTTTAATTTAATGAATTCCCAGAAGCACTTTTCTGATCATGTTTCCCGAAATGATCTCTCCTGCTTTTCCCTTACGCCTACTCTTCGAGCCTCTCCTCAATCTTGAGGGACTTACTGGACTCCAAGAATTGCTTTGTTACTCCAAGCTCGACAAGCTGCAGCCTAAACTGTGAGGCTGTTGACTGAGTTCTGATCTGTCTGCTTTGGTCTTCCTTATGTATCAATAGGGTTAATTTCAGTGACTACCCTGACTTAGTGAGTGTGTGGTTAGTGAGCTAGATTTGGAATTAAGAGTGCTTAGGTTTGAATCTGATCTCTACAGTTAACTAGTTTTCTCTAGGTAGCTCGCTCTAAGCCTCAGTATTCTCACCTTTAAAATGAGTCAATCGTATAATGATAACCTTGTGGGTTACTGTAAATATTCACTGCGACAACATATGCAAAGCACATTGCACAGTGCTGGTACTTTATAAATATATATAAATGTTATAAGTGTAATTTATAATTATAATTATAAATAAATGATTGTGATACTGGATATGATTCAAGATTGCTGTTCAGAAAATTCTCATCCTTGTGTTCTACATATTGCTAATATTTTTTTAATAACTGTGTTCTTAAATTATGGAGTGATTTAGGAGGAAAAAACATGGCCTATTTGTAGAGTGGAAACTTACAAATCTAAAGTAAAAAAAAAAACAGTTTAATTTTTTGAACCTCTTCAATAACTGTGTCCTGTGTGGGTAATGTAATTACCAGTAGAAAAATGAATAAAAGCTAAAACTCCATAAATTACAAAAAAAAAAAAAGCTCTATTATAAAACTATTAAAAGCTCTATTAACATTTGTCTTTATTTTTTCATTAAAACATTTTAAATTATCATTTGTGAACAAGTAAATAAAGTGTTGTATTATTATTTTGCTCGGGTTTTCTAAACAGTTTTGAGTTAGGAGAGATTGGTAATTCACTTTATGTCTGGTTGTATTACTCAGTTCGTAGTAACTTGATTCTGCATACTGAATCTCAGTTAGGATTTGTGGAAAATTGCTGTTAAAGTATTGCAATGTAGAAGAAAGCCATGGGATTCTATCACTGAAAATGTAACTTCCATGCAAAAAGTTTTATGTTTTAATGACAAATTTTCAAGTGATTCTGGTATGCTTAAGAAACTAGAAAGCTGCCCATGAGGGAAAAAAATGAGAATGTTAACATGCTTCATGAAAACTCATTGTAGATGTATTATCTGAGATACAGAAGAATCATATGATTTAAAGAATTTTAAAGATTTTAAAGTTTGGAAGAAACAAATTAATATTATTTTTTCTCCCTAATTGCTTACCTGAAGTTTGTCAAAACTTCATTGGAATAAGAAGTTTAATTGGATAACAAGACATTTTTTAGCTAGAGACGTTCATCTTCATATTTTGTAAACTGTTTATCAGAAAATCTGTTGATACACTTGATACACCTATGAAGCATTGGTGAATTTGTGAAACCTGAAGCAGTTTTATATTAAACAGAAGGTTGTTTAAATTTTTAAAATTCAGGAAAAGCATAATCTAAGTTTACATAAAAAGATGGCCATAATTCTTGGTTCCAGTGTGGAAAAGGAGTGCTAACTCTGTTGAAAAGAATGAATAATCTATAAATAATTATATGGATTTCTTAATAATAACTGATCATAAGTCTAATTCAGAAAGTATAAACTTTAAGAGAAACTTCAAAAGTGATCCAAGCAATAACTAATAATATTAATATTTATAAATGTGTTTTTACATTTTTAAAAAGTCAAGTCATTTTAAAATCTTAATGATGAACTGATCTAAATCTTTCAAAACCCACATACCTTTTTCTATAATTAGTTATAGAACTTTGAGAACTTATCAGTAATCTGAAATACATGAAGAGTGAAATGAACAATTAAATAGCATATTCATACAAGCTATCTTTATCTTTGTGGTATATCTATATTTGTCCTTATATAATACCATTGAACACAGCATTTAGATTTCCTGAGGTCTCTTTTAGGTGAGAGAGAATACCAGAGGGTAATTCAAAGGGGGGAGGGGGAAACCAATATTCACTGCTCTTTAATAGATAAACATTTGCTTATTTATTAATGCAATCATTATTTAATTTATAATGTTTTCATACCATTTGTGGCTCAACTGGTAAAGAATTCACCTGCAATGTGGGAGACCTGGGTTTGATCCCTGGTTTGGGAAGATCCCTGGATAAGGAAAAGGCTACCCACAATTCCATGGACTATATAGGCCATGGGGTCGCAGAGAGTCAGAAATGACAGTGATTTTCGCTTTCACCATTTAAAAATAGTTGTTTATGTATTGTACTTCATAATCAGAGTTAGTGCTGCATGTTTGAAAGTAGGTAAATGAAAAGGAAGGTTGTTTGGGGTTTTTAATTAAATATAAAAGTAATAGTAAATTATAGTGAATGGCTAATTTAATACTGTAATTTTCTCACATATCAATAAAAAATTCCAAATAGAGGAAAAATTGTTTAAATTCCTATAGAAAATTTTATAAAAAGACATTTATTGTCTAAAATCTGAATGATTAGAGTGATAGAAAATGAATTACAGGTAATTCATTATATATGACTTTATAGAGTTGAAAGTGAAAAGTAAACAAAATTCCTTTTATATTAGGGTCAAAATTTTCCATATCTTGATTTAGCTTTATTTCTGTTGATAGCAATATGTATTAACTATTCTATGGGGATATGAAACTTGGGAGATGAAGATTCCCAAACTGAGGCTTTTTTCCTCTTTGAGAACGCACAAATACTTCAAAGCTTGAACTCTGTGGATTGTTTAAATGTACCCAGGGAATCTCATCCTACATGTTGGGAATAGGTCCTACAGCATTATGTTTATTTCCATCACTTTTCTGTATTTTTTTTCCTCTCCAATGTGTGATTTTTCTGCAACTGTGAACCCTCCTACCAGGCCCAATCAAAACTTCGTCCCATGAAGTAATTGGTCCTGGTGGATGGGTGATCTAATATTGTGGATGGCTAGAGCTTATGTGCAGCTTATCTCTTTGTGGTACTCCAGGGGGAGAAATATGTGTTTTCTGTTTCCTTCTTATAAAAACGAGACTTGGGGTCACCTGATATCAGACCCTAGATTTTACCTTCCTCACAAATCCAATTTATTCAATCTATTTTGGACTTAAGCATTCCACATAGCCCTTGACACCTCACTGTACTTCATGATAGATAAGGTAGGAAACTCAAGGCACTGTTGATGAAAATAAAACAACAAAGTCCGCACACACACACACACACACACACACACATGTCTTGCCAGAGAAGTGCTTTGGACTATTGTAAAATAAGTAAGTTTCACTTATCTAAGTGATAGAATAAAGCACCCCTGTTTTTATTTGTAAAAAAATTGTCAGATAATTTGCATTCCTGCCCTTTATCTTTACTGTTATTGAAGTCTTAGTGGAATAACGTTCTATTTGCTTCTATTCACAGAAGAGTGTCATATTCAGAATATTTGGCACAATGCAAAATTTATCTCGTACCAAGAGATTATAAATGTTAATGAAACAAAATGGTATTAATGTGAGATTTTGGGAAGAATTTTGTTGATACTTGGTACAGTAACTTCACAATTAAAGTACTGTTTCACTGCTGTCTGTAGACAAAGGGAAGTGTGGCTCTTATGAATTCAGAATTGATCGTCCTATCAATATTGAACACTTTGTGTGTTGTGTGCAGACTGGCACTCTTAGGAATGATCTAGAAGTTAAAAGTTCCATTGTCTAGGTCAATGTGAATCTGTTTGGAGAGCTGCTTTCTCTTCCACTGTAGAAATACTCTAAGAGATGGACACAGTGATGTAAGTCAACTAAGCAGACATTTTAGGATGGCTTTCTTTAATTCAAAACACACAGAATTCAAAAGAGAAAGATGTGTTTGGGAAAGGAAGAGCTCTGACCGGAAGCTCATTGTAGATTGGTGCTTTCTCTTCACTAAAACTCTCTTTTGATAGTCTGAGTCTTGTAGAATATCTCCATGGTGTTGAAACGACTCTGTTTCCCTCCTTGGCACTCTTGGCCAGCCGGCCGTCCCTAGGTGAGGGTCCTTTTGAGGGACTTCTTGGCACTGCCTTGCAGTCCTCATCTTGGTGACAAACAAGACACAGCTGCTGTCTTCACTTTCCTCTTGGGTGTTCAGGTGTCATCCCCGACCTAGTACCCTCCAAACCGAGGTCATTACCTTCTCTGGGAAAAGAAAAATACTTCATCACAAGGATTTGAGTGAGAATTAAGTAGACCATGATGGTTTTAGCAATACTGGTTTTGGATATGGTGGTCCTTCTGTGTTCTCTATTATATCCATATTATTACCTTTCCTTGACTCAGTCTTAAAAACTTGAAGTCATTTTTCTTCCTTTGTCCTTCTCACTCAGACTGTCCTCCTTGGTCACAAATTCCTCTGTGTTCTCTCCTTCAGGGATTTCTTTTTTCTTGTCATTCTGCTCCAGGTACTGCCCAAACAATAACCAGTCTCCACTCCTTCCTTGTAGACAGAGCCTGTTTCCTACTTGGGAGACTGAAATGCCATATACAGGCATTCCATAGAGATATTTCAGGTTTGGTTCTAGACAACCACAGTAAAATGAATATACTGAAGTGAGTCACATGAATTTTTTGGTTACCTGATGCTTATAAAAGTTTTATTTATAATATACTGTAGCCTATTAAGTGTATAGTAACATTATTAACACCATATATACCTTAATTAAATATCTTATTGGTAAAAACTGCTAACCATTGCCTGAGCCTTTAGTGAGTCATCGTAGTAATATCGAAGATCACTGATCACAGATCACTGTAACAAATAATGTTAAAGAAGTCTAAAATATGGTGAGAATTGCCAAAGTGCAACAGAGACACACGAGGTGAACAAATGCTGCTGGAAAAGTGAGACTGATAGATTTGCTTGACACAGGGTTACCACACCCTTCATACAGGATGACTTTGGGGCATATATGGAAGCCATCTGGGTCTTGATTTTATTTGTCAACCTTTATATAGAGCCTGGAGTCTATAAATTGGTCTTCTCACTTGTCTGCTTGTTTTCTTCTTTTATCCTCCCAAACTGCCTGCCCCTTTCTGTTCAATAGTGCTCTTCATCTCCCCTTTTATTATATGTCAATCCTGTTAAACATCTTTTTTACAATTTTCAATTTCCATAGTAGTGGTCTTCAGGTACAAGGAGATGGGCAGTACAACCCAATTGAGCATGTGAAGAAACTGTTAGAAATTATATGTCAATGGGAAATTAAACTTTACCACTATTTAACATATCAACTGTCATTGGTTTTTTCACCAGATCATTTATCGGATGGTCACATATCACTCAAGGTGAGAATTCTACATGGGGAGTCTACAGATGAAGCACTCTTACTGATTCAATTGCTCTCACATTATTTTGAAATATTGAAGGATACTTGAGTTTCATTAAGTAGCTTCATAGATTATAGTTTTTTCTAAATTATATAAAGTGATATCAAGAGATCTTGAAACCACAGTACTTGAAAATGAATTTGGTTCCAGACTGACCTAGAATCTAATCTTGATGCTTCACCCCCATAAATGAGTAACTTTGGGTAGAAAACCACAGTTCAAAATTAGAATGGGCATAAATGACATGCTGCAGATAAAGAAACACCTAACCCAGATGCTTACTCTTTGGAAAAAAAGTTATGAGCAGCCTAGATAGCATACTGAAAAGCAGAGACATTACTTTGCCAACAGAGGTCCGTCTGGTCAAGGCTATGGTTTTTCCAGTGGTCATGTATGGATGTGAGAGTTGGACTGTGAAGAAGGCTGAGTGCTGAAGAACTGATGTTTTTGAGCTGTGGTGGTGGAGAAGACTCTTGAGAGTCCCTTGGACTGCAAAAAGATCCAACCAGTCCATTCTGAAGGAGATCAGCCCTGGGTGTTCTTTGGAAGAAATGGTGGCTAAAGCTGAATCTCCCATACTTTGGCCACCTCATGCAAAGAATTGACTCATTGGAAAAGGCCCTGATGCTAGGAGGGATTGGGGGCAGGAGGAGAAGGGGACGACAGAGGATGAGATGGCTGGATGGCGTCACTGACTCAATGGATGTGAGTCTGAGTGAACTCCAGGAGTTGGTGATGGACAGGGAGGCCTGCTGCTGCTGCTGCTAAGTCACTTCAGTCGTGTCCGACTCTGTGCAACCCCTTTAGACGGCAGGCAGCCCGCCAGGCTCCGCCATCCCTGGGATTCTCCAGGCAAGAACACCGGAGTAGGTGTGCTGCAATTCATGGGGTCGCAGAGAGTTGGACATGACTGAGCAACTGAACTGAACTGAACCCAGTGAACACATATAACCACTCAATTACTGTTATTTTCTTGCCTTGTCTGGGGTATACCTTGTTTTCATTTATAGTGCACGTTCCTTGAGCGTGAAATGTGGATATTTTACTATTTGTTTCTTTCAGAATGTTATACACATGAAAACAGTGCATGTTGATGCAACCTTGCAGTTAGCTCCTGGATTCCTCAAGCCTCCAAATGTTATTTTGTTTTGTTTGAGGATGATTGTGGTAAGCAGAACAAAATAAGTGTGCCCATTTCTTTTTTTTTCATCTTTGACCAGTACATGATCACATTTCTTAAGGTTTCATCAAAATTTTATCATGTATTTTTTCTTAATACCACACAAAATATTTCTGAGAGAGAAGGAACTCAGTTAGAATTGACTGTTTTGAGGCTGAATAACCAAAGTAACCACTTTGAAATAAAGACAGCCTATTTACTTAGCCTCTGTGGGGCTGTCCAATGTTATAATCCTGAGTGGCATTGACATACTGAAGGTCTCTTGAACTTATGCCCACTCCTATCTGGGTAATTTTTCATCAATATCCTAGGCTTATAGCACACTTGTGAAGAAGAGAAGTTAAATTCACTTCACCCATGAGGAAGCAGCTTTACTATGATATCAGCAAAGAGTAAAGGGGCTTACTCTGATTTCTTAAAAATAGGAATTTAAGTCTACAAACTCCTCAAATAATAAATTTGAAATGTGTTGGTAGTCTCAAATTTATCTTCCACACTATGTGATTATAGCTGTATCAAAACAGGAATTTCTGTCTTGAAAAATCAAAGAGAATTCCACGGCCAAGGCATATCTTCTCATATAAGAAAAGTTTCAGACTGAAGTTGGGAATCAGCATCATCAGCAACACCCAAAGTTCTTCCTAAGAAGGGAGCCTCCAATTTTAAATTAATGGAGCCCCAATCACTGTCTTTAATATTTAAAAGAGCCACTGTGCAAAGTAGCACTCAGCATAGAGAAAGCATATGAGCTCAGACATCGTCCAATCTTAAAGCCTGATCCAGTTATATATTTTAACTTGAAAATGTCATCAATTTTTTTGAATATCTAAAAACTGCATGGTAAATTATGTAAAAGAAGAAAAATAAGTAGAGCCTGAGTCTTTGAAGGCAGGGCTAATTTGATGACTTTCTAAAATTTTAGCATAGTTTCTTTGGAAGCTGAGTGTTTTACAAGTATACTTTTAGACTGGTAATTGTAAGATGAGTAATCAGTGTAGTGATGTGATGTATATTTCTAAAGTTACACAATAATTTACTTCCTTTCTGGAGTTTTCCATGTAATACAGAGTTCCCCTTTCCCACTCAAAGATGCATCTATCAATCGGAGATTTGTGGGAGAAACTTGTAAGAGTCAGAAAAAGTCAAGCGTCAGGAAACGAACATTTTCTGGCTCTTCTGATTGGTTATGGGTATCTCCTACTTACAAACAACTTTTGTTCTTAATCAGCCTTGTAAAGTATAAATAAACCACAGCAGTGTTATATGTGAGATGGGACTTGGTAGAAGAATTCAGTAGTTTACTTTAAGAGCAACATTTTATTTTCTGTATTGTCCTAATCTAATCAATCCTTTCCTTCAGAGAGAATCATTATCTCTCCTTTGAAATGTTTTGTTGCCCGAGTCAAACACAGTGGACAGTTTTGTTGTTATTGTTGTTGTTTTGTGTGTGTTTGTGAGAGGAAGATAGAAGTTCTTTTCATTGAAGAATAGATTCCTTACTGAAAGGTCACAGTTTATCTGTTTCTAGCTATTCCCAGATCACCACCAGTGAATCAAATATTCTTCATATTACAGAAAATTTAAATGACTTAAGAATAATATCTAAACTTAACAGGAAGTTTTATATCCCATGCTCTTAGGTATTTAATTAAAAATAATTGCTCTGGTGTTCCAGGATTTAGAGCCATAAAGAGAGTACCAGATCCTCTTTGCATCGTGGCTTCCTGCTCTAACAGTGGGCCAGAAGAGCTGGAATGCAGTTACCCTGTTAAGTGCCTCTTTTCTCTATTGTAGATTCTGCACTGTGGTTACATTTCAGCTGTCAGTTTTCCCCAGGGAAAAAGCAGTAAGCAAAGAATATGAATAAATAAATGCTCAACATCTTGCATGTCCAGAGTTTATTATAATTTCTTGCAATAATGATAGACATTTTGTAAGCTTTATTTAGGGAGATTTTGTGATCACTTGGCATAACCATATGCCATAATTGATATTTGAAAGTGCCTGTATTCCTGCTAGGATATGGAACTGATGTGCTAAGTTAAATAATGATTGTACATTTTATAAGCTGATCTTAAAATTTTGATTCCCTAAATGGAATTTTGCTAGTCATGCACTCAATGAAAATTTGAATAAATAAATTTCAAAACAGTAACATTTATCATGTTATCTTCTATTTAACATTTAGTTTTGTTTTTATATGTTTTTCTCCATAGATTACATTGTAGACTGAATCTCTACTTTTTGTTTTTATTTAAAATTCAGTTTCACTGCATTTCTCTAGTTTCTTGAAAATATATTAATTTGTAGATATAAAAAAGTTTGTGGTTAAAATATTAAACCCTTCCAATTGTGTATGTTCCAATACGTAAATAGTAGAGTCATGTATTTTTATTACTCAGTGATCAAAATTTATAATGTATTTATCATATGATCAGTTTTATAAAATAGTGTATTGTAATAGTGTATTGTAAAGTCCAAATTGACTTTAACATTTGGACAAGCCTGTGTTAGAATCCCAGTTCTGTAGCTCCTTTACAAGGATTACTATTTTATCTAAAGCAAGATATATTAAGTCTCTGAGTTCTCCCACAACCCTTTTTTTCAATCAACAAATATGCCAATAGCTACTCTTTTTCTTTTTTAATGTTAGAAATTTCCTTTATTATATTTAGAAAGGTAAAAAAAAAAAAAAGGTGGGGGCAGAGTGATGGAATATAGAAACAGAGTACCCAGGCTCTAGTCCAGGTTTCTGTCTGACATTCTAGATCTGTAATTGTGCAGAAAAGAGTTAATAACAGACCCGAAACTCCTGTCCTTAAAGAGCTCTGCTTGAAATGTTGGCGTTTAGCAGGCATGTGGGAACTTGGATTTGGGGAGTATTCCTGCCATCCTGATAAGAGTGGCTGCTTTTGCCTAGATTATGTGTATAAACAGTGTGGTTTGTGATGAGCAGCTGCCTTCCTTCAGGGACTGTGGCATTTTGGTATGTACTCGGCAGAACATGCCTACGTGACAATCCACCAACAGAACCCCTGGGCACCACATCTCTAATGAACTTCCCAGAAGACCACACTTCACAGGTGTTGTCACAACTGAGAGAATAAAACATACGTTGTGTGATTTCACAGGAGAGAACTCTTGGAAGTTTGCACCTGGTTTTTTCCACGTTTCACCCACATGCCTTCTCCTTTGCCGATGTGCTTTGTCTCTCCTCCGTGTATAAATCCTAGTTGTGCATATGACTGTATACCCATGCCTAGTCCTATAAGTTCTCCTAGCAAATCACTGGACCTAGGGTGGTTTGGGGACCCCTGACCCAGAGATCTGGCACAAGTTAATATACCTCTATAAGTCTGTTCCCTCTTCTGTGAAGTATGTATGATCCAGACAATCTCCCTTGCAGGATGGCTGCCAAGCTAAAATGTCTGCAAAGTGTCATATATATGTGAGTTGTTGCCATTTCTGTTATCATTGTTGTTGTTAGTATTATTTTATTTGAATCATTGTCCTTTAAGTTAAGACCTCTTTCAAGTGCTTTTTGGTATGCTTCATGATGTAGTGGGCGTGGGGGCAGGCTGAGGCATCCAAGTCACTCCTCTTTCTCAGCTTGGCCCTACTATGATTCCATAAATGGGCCATAAGAGACCAAGATAGAGCTGAAAGGACCTTCATATATTGCAGCCTGTTCTCCCCAATTACATTCTTAGGACTGCATAGCAACCCTAATATTTTATTATTGTTACTTGCTTGCTGAGCTGGCAGCTAATACCATCTTATTTTCCATCTGTCACAGTCCTGATATTTTTCATGAGGAGGGTAAGACTGCTTAATCTCAGTGAAGGCAGGTTCTTGCACTAGCCCAGAGGATGAATCTTGGTTAGTCGAAATAAATGATGATAAAATAATCTCATTCCTTTTGACCACTGATCAGTCTAAGAAGGCACTATGACTGTGTTGTGATTTACAAGATGTAGAAGTAAGAATACTAGGGACTATTTCCCTTCCTACATAAGAAGATAAAGCCTCACAGGGCAAAAGCCCTGTACCCCTTGCCTCTTTTCTCTTTCTTGCCGAGAACATGAATGCAATGACTGGAGGCACAGTGACCATTTTGTGTCCATGAGGACACAGACTACTAAAGGAAGACTGTTCAAGCAGAACAGAAAATCCTTTGCCTTTAATGTTGTCATGGAGCATCACAATGCTTTCTTATTAAGAACACAGTGTGCAGCATGAGATAAGGACTTCAATAAGAGAAACTTTAAAAATACTGCTTTATTAGTATTGATATATATGCTATTTATAGTATACTGAAAGTATATAAAGTCTGTTAATATATATCTCTGTAAATCAGTGAATGTAGCATATTTGAAGCCAACATTTGCCTGCATGGTTATTAGAGCCTTGCTATAAAACTGCCCTTGTTTTAAATCCTGCAAACAGGCTTCTTGTTGGATTATAACAAGGAAGCAAGCATTTTAAAAGCAGAAATAGAAAAGTGCATTTGGAATTACAGCCTTTAATAGAAGTGCTTTATTCTGTATGTACCATTACAAGTTATAAAATACTATTACAGTTGAGTGTTTGGGGGTCAGTTTGTTTGAGACTGAAAGAGTGATGACAGAAAGCACAAAAAAAAACTGGGAAGAAGATCACATGGTGTCTATAATAGGAAACTTTAGGTGACTCACTTCAAACTCTTCTCTTCAGTAGCTGCAGTAAACACCTGCTGTCATATTTGACACTGCTTGTTAATAAGTGGAAAATTTTTAAAGAATCTGTATCTTAGCATAACTGCTTAGCTGGCGTAGAATTTGTGAATAATTGATGATGATTTTAAATTGAGATGCATTGCTGGTGTGCACCAGCATAGTTGGCTTTACACCGTCCTCTTTCCAAAGTTTTCATCTGAGTGTCTGATTAACTTCCGAAGAACCAAATGCCACTTTCCTTTTGCTAAATTGATTGATTAATGGATGAATGTAAGCTACATTTTGAAAGAAATCCAAAATGTCCTGTCATCTTTTATAAACTCTGCTTTAAAGTGTAAGAGGGAATTTGTGAAATGTACACCCTTTCTTTCCAGAAACATTCTCTTCAGGTCCCTGCTAGTGACCCTGGTGCTTCTAACAGAAACACACTTGCGCTTCTTTCCTTCATTGTCTCTCTTCATATTTTTCTCCCTGTCCATTTTTCTTTGGCCCATTGTTTGTGTACTGTGGCAGTTACAAGTGAAGAGGTGGCTGACTTCTTAGTTCGAGCCACTCAGCACATGGGAAACAGGAGTAGTAGGTACTGAAAGTTAGTGGTGGGTATAAAATTCTCTGAAGAGTTACAAGTGCCTAGCAAGAGAGAACTAGAAATATTAATCTTTTACAAAGACGATTTTGTACTTGGAGCCAAATCCCCACTGCTTTACAAAAACAATAAGCGTTTTATTCTAGGATAGTGTTGCTTTTACAGAAAAATTGAGAAGATAGTGGGGAGTTCCCTTATATCCCCCACTTATTGTCCCATACTCTTAACATCTTATATTGGTACATTATTATAGCTGAGGTTCTTACTTTATTTAGGCTTTTTAGTTTTTACCCAGTGTCCTTTATATGGTCTACATTCCCGTCCAGGACACCACATAATATTTAGTTGTCATGTCTCCTTAGGTTCCTCTTGGCTGTGGACTTTGACAAATTTATGAAGCAGTGGTTAGGTATTTGGTAGAATGCCCCTCCACTGAGATTTCTCTTACATTTTTCTTGTGAACAGGTTGACCTTATAGGTCTTTGAGAGGAAGGCTAAAGTCTTGCTCATCACATCATATCAAGGATATATACTTCCAATATGGCTCATCACTGTTGAGGTTAACTTGCATTACCTGGGTGAGGTAGTTCTTGTCTAGTTTCCACTATAAAGTTATTCTTTCTCTTCCCCCTTTCCTTACTGTACTCTTTGAAAGGAAGTCACAATGCCCAGTCCATACTTAAAGGGTAGGGAATTATACTCCACCTCTTGGAAGATAGAATATCTATATCATTTATTTAAAACTCTTATGCATATCAGACTTGTGTCTTCCTCACCATCTATCTAGTCATTTATTTATTTGGATGCATGGATATTTATTTTATACTTCAGCATATAAACCAATAATACTTTTTTGCTCAGATTGTCCCATCTTTGGCCATTGGGAGCTTTTTCAGCAGGCTCCTGTGTTCCTTGGACACACCTCCATCATTATGGGTGTTTTTGAGCACTTCCTTACTTTCTGGTGGTTTAAAATGTGTCTGGCTCATCTACTATATTTTCTGCCTCCCATAATATTAGCCATTTCTCCAAGGCTTTCTGGTTCCTTTTACTAGAAAATGGGATCAGAAACCAAGATCTGGGTACTTAGTTTGCTTGTCGTTATTTTACTGGGGGAATCTTTGATTCTGGACCATCTCAGTTTAGATAACAAAGAAATATGTATGCCCTTACTCTTGTATATATTTATATCTTTAAGTATCCTTACATGTAATAATGTTATCTATGTTAAATTAAACATGAGTTCAAATGAGTATCTCCAACTTTAATCCATTACTACATGGATCATACTAACTTTCTTCCCATATTTAGCTATAATTTCCAATGGTAATTGGAATACATATTAAATTAATATATACTAAATTATATAGCTATAATTTACTCCAACGGTAAGAAATCTGGTTGCCAGAATTTGTTGTCCACTGACTTAATTGTTCAATTCTAGCATACATGGAGAGTGATTTCAGAAGAGATAGCCTGTGTTCCCATAGGAAACAACCTTTATCAAGTGTAGTTCAGTGCTTATGTACAGTTCCTTTTACCTTTAGTCTTATAGAATTCAGTAATTTAAAACGTCACTTAGAGCATTACCTGTTTACCTGACTCCTGTTGGTGAAGTTGTTTCATGTAATTATAATACAAATAGTTTTGTCAAATTACGCATTTCGTCCTATGATTTTCCATCCTCCTAAATTATTTTTTTTTAATTTCACATGTTAAAGCTCATTCTTTGTTTTTGCTATAAAGTTCTATGGATTTTGACAAATACATCATGTCCTGTATCTACCATTACAGTATCATATAAAAGTTTCATGGCACTAAATAAATTTCCTTTTGCTTTATCTGTTGGACCCCTACCCCCATCCTCTCCAGAACCTCTGGCAATCACTGATCAGTTGACCATCTCTATTGTTTACTTATTCCAGAAAGTGATATGATTGGAATCATACTCTGTAGTCCTTTCAGACTGGCTTCTTTCACTGACCAATGGCATTTTATATTAATCTATATATTTGCATGACTTGATAGATCATTTTTTTTAATCACACAATTAGTATTCTGTTATATAAATGTATAATGTTGATTATCCATTCATCTGTTGAATTTTGGTTTTGCTTATTTTGAAGAATGTGTCCATAAATATTTTAAAATTTTCTTGTACTAGTTTTTATGTGGATATAAGTTTTGAAATGAGTTGGATAAATACCGAGGAACACAATTACTGCATACGATGGTAAGACTTTGATTAGCTTTGTTATGAAGAACCAAACTGTCCCTGCGAGTGGTAGTATCATTTTGCGCCTCGCCAGCGATGAAGTAGAGTTCCTGTTGCCCTGCAGCCTCACCAACAACTGATAGTGTAAGTTTTTTTTTTAAATTTTAGCCATACTGATGTGTGCAGTTTCTTATTATTGTTTTAATTTTCATCTCAGTAATGAACAATGATGTGTATATTTTCATATGCTTGTTTTCCATGTGTATTTCTTCTGTGGTAGGTAACTTTCCACAGCTTTTGCTCAGTTTTAAATAGGTCTTTTTGCTTTTGGTGTTGTATATTAAAAAAAACCCATCATCAAATCTAAAGTTACATTGATTTTCTCCTATGTTCTCTTATAAAAGTTTTATTTTTCTATCTTCCATGGGGCACATGATACAGCTTGAGAATGTTAATGAAGATGTTCATCTAAGTTTCTTAATTAACATGTGGTTGTACAGTTTTACACTGTTTGCTGATGAGTCTATCTTTCTCCATTGATTTCCTTAGCTCTTTTGTCAGATTTCAGTTGATTTTGTTTGTGTGAGTTTGTTTCTAAGCTCTCAGTTCTATTCTGTTGACTTGTGTCTCTGTTCTTTCCTCATCCCCTCATATGCTGATTCTTGGAGAAGGCAATGGCACCCCACTCCAGTGTTCTTGCCTGGAAAATCCCATGGCAGAGGAGCCTGGTGGGCTGCTGTCTATGGAGTCGCACATAGTCGGACACGACTGAAGTGACTGAGCATCAGCAGCAGCATATGCTGATTATTGTAGTTTTATAGGAAGTCTCAAAATCAAGTAGTGTGAGTCTTCCAACTTTGTTCTTCTCCTCCTTCGATGCTGTATTGGCTACTCAAAAACTTTTGCTTTTCCATATAACATTTAGAGTTAGTGCAGATTTCTAGAGCGTGTCTTGCTCTTATTTTGAGTGAAATTATGGTGAGCTTATAGATCAAGTTGGGAAGAACTGACATTGAGTCTTCTAGTTCATGAACCTGGAACTTCTCGTTTATGTTCTTTTCTTTTTTTCATAAGATTAAAAAAAATACTTTTAATTATTTTTTAAATTGTGAAAGTATGATAACATATTTACAGGAGACTTGGAAAATACAGAGCACAGTTATAGATAGTTCCACCGTATTTTACAATTATTTTTTAAGTAGATAAATTAAGATTTTTAGTTGGAGTTTCAATTTCAAACTCTCAGAAATTAATAGAATGAGTAAACAGAAAATCAGAAGGATGTGGTAGACCTGAAAAGCACTTTCAACCAATTCAACATAATTAAGACTTGTAAAATGTTCACACAATAGCAAGATACAAATTCTATTCAAGTTCCCATAGATTACAAGCCAGGAGACACTAGAACATATCTAGGGTCGTAAAACAAGGTAGAAAAATTTCATGGTCTAAAGTATTGAAATCATACACAGTCTGTTCTTTTACCAGTGTTCTTCCCATTTGTTTTCATCTTTCATTATGTTGTAATTTTCCATATACAGAAGACTTGTACATATTTTAGGTCGATACTTCATTATTTTACTTCCTGGAGTGATTATACATCTATTATAAATCTAAATTATGTTGTTATAAATTCTTATTCTCATTGTTTGATAGCCATTACTTTTATCTAAGAAAGTAATTAATTTTTGAATATTAATCATGTATTCTACAACCTTGCTCTAATTTATATCATTCATTCCAGGAGCTTTTTGGTAGAATTTTGGATTTTCTAGATAGTCATGTCATCTGTGAATAAAATCAGTTTTATTTATTCTCTTCATGACTTTTTAACAGTATAATATCAAGAAGTCCTAGAATATAACAGAAAGAAACAAATGATTCTTTTTCAGCTCCGTTAGGTTTCCTGTGAAGTCTTTTTTGCTCGAAACCTATCAGCACAAATATATTTAAACTTTCCTGTGTCCTATGCACATTGATAAAAAGAGGGAAAATTGTCTTACATATTTATTTAAGGGAAAAATTTTATCAAACAGAAGTTTCTCAGAAGGAAATGAAAATTTAGGGAAGATGTCTTAACTTTCTCAAAGTTAATTGAGTGTTCCAAGCCCTCCCTTTGATGGACTATTTCCCCCTTTTTTGTAATATAATATTAATTCTAAAAATTCTTATAAAACATGTATAACATTCCTTCTTTGCAGAAACACAATTGGACATTGTAAATGTACTGTTAGTACTTTTTGTACTTGTAATCCAGTCATAGAACATCTCTTTTTCAAGGGCAAAGTAATAAGCTATGGCGTTTTACATGTAAGCTTTGAGTTGTTGATTTCTTTCGGGAATGCCAAATAGATCTTGCAGTGAAATTCATGCATAACCATTTTGCAAAGACATATGCTGATTACACCCTGATGATATATTGATTACGGATCTTTGCAGAAGAGAAATGGAGATTACCATCTAACACATGAATTGAGCCATTAGGTGGATTGCCCTGTGCCAAAATAAGATCCACAAATACTGACCTGCTATGTACAGAAATTAATTTAATAGTAAACCAGACTAAGATAACACAGGCAAGTAAATATATCATCAGTCTGAACTTCTGACTGTAAGTAGTGTCAGTGTAAGTATTCCTTATTATAATTAACAGGTTACATTTCATGTAAACAAGGTTACATTTATTTATTGAACATAATTAAAGCTGAAACTCCAGTACTTTGGCCGCCTCATGCGAAGAGTTGACTCATTGGAAAAGACTCTGATGCTGGGAGGGACTGGGGGCAGGAGGAGAAGGGGACGACAGAGGATGAGATGGCTGGATGGCATCACTGACTCGAAGGACATGAGTCTGAGTGAACTCTGGGAGTTGGTGATGGACAGGGAAGCCTGGCGTGCTGCGTTTCATNCCTCATGAGAAGAGTTGACTCATTGGAAAAGACTCTGATGCTGGGAGGGACTGGGGGCAGGAGGAGAAGGGGACGACAGAGGATGAGATGGCTGGATGGCATCACTGACTCGAAGGACATGAGTCTGAGTGAACTCTGGGAGTTGGTGATGGACAGGGAAGCCTGGCGTGCTGCGTTTCATGGGGTCGCAAAGAGTCGGACACGACTGAGCGACTGAACTGAACTGAACTGACGTGCATTATATACCAGGCACTGTGGCAGATCAAGGGAGGGTGGTTAAAAGATAGAAATTAATGAACTTGGCTTTGGCCTTCTTAAATGTGTTAATTACATTCTGAGTTCAAGTTCTAGTGATTTTGGGGACCTAACTGTATAACAAGAAAGGTTATTTTATAGGAGTGTCTAACATAATAAGAGAAACGGTGGAGAAGGCCTTCGGGATGGCTGTAGAACCTTGACCTTGGACACTGAAGGATATTGCAAGCTCTTTTCCTCTGCCTTGTATCTCTGTCTCTCTTCTTTTTTTCTACCTTTTTCTTCTATTGAAGCATGGTTGGTGTACAATATTAATGTAAGTTATAGGTGTACAATATAGTGGTTCATAATTTTTAAAGGCTATGCTCCATTTATAGTTATTATAAAATTTTAGCTATATTCCTCCTGTTGTACAATATATCCTGGTAGCTCACTTTGCACCCAGTAGTTTATACCTCTTACCCACTACCCTGTATCATCCACGACCCCTCCCCTCTCCCCCTTTGTGACCAGTAGTTTTTTCCTCTACGTCTGTGAATTTTCTTCTTTTTTGATGTATTCACTACTTTGTTGTACTTTTTAGATTCCACATTGAGGTGATATCATGCAGTATTTGTGTGATTCTGTCTGTCTTGTTTTGCTTTCATAATGCCCTCCAATTCTATCTATGTTACTGCAAATGGCAGAATTTCATTCTTTTTTATGTCTAGGTAATATTCCATTGTGTGTGTGTGTGTGTGTGTGTGTTTGTGTGTGTGTACACACACATGTATGCCACATCATCTTTATCCATTCTTCTGTTAATGGGCACTTAGGTTGCTTCTATATCTTGGCAATTATAAATAATGCTGCTATGTACATTGGAGTACATGTATCTTTTCAAATTAGTATTTTCATTTTGTTTGGCTATATACACCCAAGAGTCAAATCACTTGGTTGTATGGTAGCTCTCTTATTCATTTTTGAGAAACTTCTGTATGTTTTCCACAGTGGCTGCACCAATTTACATTTTCACAAACAGTGTACAAGGGTTCCCTTTTTTCTACATCCTTGCCAACATTTGTCTGATTCTCTTTTTGTAAATTTAGTTGATGCTTCTCTTTAGTGTCTGGCCTTTTCAACTGACCTAGTTGAAAATAGGAGTGCACATGCTAGAATATAGTTGTACATTTATTCATCCAACAAATATTTATTGAGGTATTAGCATTCCAAGCATGTTCTAAGTACTTGAATGCAGACCACAATGAAGACGAGATTAGAAACATCTACCCTCCTGGAGTTTATACCCTAATGTGTGGAGAACACTGAACAGTAAACATCAAAACTAAGATATAAGAAAAATGTTAGAGAGTGATAAGTTCTAAGGTAAATGGTAAAAATAATAAGAACAGACTAAGGGGGACTTAGTGTGCTGGGAATAGGTAAAGGAGGTTGCAATTTTAGGCAGAATGTCAGAATAGATAAAATCGATAAATTTTCTTAATTTTAAAATTGATAAAATAGCACTGCACAGAAAGACTGAAAGAAGTGTGTGATTTGGCCACGCAGGTATCTGGGGGAAGAGTCATGGCAGAGGAACTGGTTAAATTAAGGTCTCTAGGTGGACCATGTCAGGGGCATGGTGGAATAGCATGGAAACCCACATGCCTGAAGCAGAGAGCAGGAGGATAAAGAAGTCAGAGGAGAGATGTAACAGGGCCACTGATTTGCAGACTGTTGTTCTAAGAACTCGGTTCTTTCTTTGGCAGAAAACAGGAGCCAGGAAAGAGTTTTGAGTAGATGAACCATCTGAGTCATTTTCAAGGTTAGCTCTCAGTGTCTGAGCTACATGGAGACAGGTGAGTGGAGCAGTTAATCTTTCCTGCAAACCTTCTTGTTAGCCTCTGTTACAGGAGAGAGAGCTCACTTGCCCATCCCAGGCAAGTCATTGACTTCTGAGGAGCTTTGGTTTGGTCAGCGAATTTGCTTGCTGGAGTGTACTTCCTTTATTTTTTAATCCCAGACTTTAAAGCTTATGTGCAATAGTTTTAATAAAGAGTTTTACATATAGTACCTTAAATAAAGTACAGCATGTTTTCAAATTTAAATACTGTCTGTCTGTACAGTGGCATACATTCTTATTAAATAAATTCAAGTTCCTGTTTGTCAGTTCCAAAATGCATGTATATAGCTTGCTAAATCTGGTAAAATAGAGTGAGGCATAAAACAGTCAAGTGTTCTATGTAATCCTTTTAGCAGTCTTTTCCCCCTTAAAAAAAGGCTTCAAAACCTGTACACTTCTAAGTTTTGAAAATATCTGTTAAAAGGCAACATTTCAGGTTNCACCCAGTAGTTTATACCTCTTACCCACTACCCTGTATCATCCACGACCCCTCCCCTCTCCCCCTTTGTGACCAGTAGTTTTTTCCTCTACGTCTGTGAATTTTCTTCTTTTTTGATGTATTCACTACTTTGTTGTACTTTTTAGATTCCACATTGAGGTGATATCATGCAGTATTTGTGTGATTCTGTCTGTCTTGTTTTGCTTTCATAATGCCCTCCAATTCTATCTATGTTACTGCAAATGGCAGAATTTCATTCTTTTTTATGTCTAGGTAATATTCCATTGTGTGTGTGTGTGTGTGTGTGTGTTTGTGTGTGTGTACACACACATGTATGCCACATCATCTTTATCCATTCTTCTGTTAATGGGCACTTAGGTTGCTTCTATATCTTGGCAATTATAAATAATGCTGCTATGTACATTGGAGTACATGTATCTTTTCAAATTAGTATTTTCATTTTGTTTGGCTATATACACCCAAGAGTCAAATCACTTGGTTGTATGGTAGCTCTCTTATTCATTTTTGAGAAACTTCTGTATGTTTTCCACAGTGGCTGCACCAATTTACATTTTCACAAACAGTGTACAAGGGTTCCCTTTTTTCTACATCCTTGCCAACATTTGTCTGATTCTCTTTTTGTAAATTTAGTTGATGCTTCTCTTTAGTGTCTGGCCTTTTCAACTGACCTAGTTGAAAATAGGAGTGCACATGCTAGAATATAGTTGTACATTTATTCATCCAACAAATATTTATTGAGGTATTAGCATTCCAAGCATGTTCTAAGTACTTGAATGCAGACCACAATGAAGACGAGATTAGAAACATCTACCCTCCTGGAGTTTATACCCTAATGTGTGGAGAACACTGAACAGTAAACATCAAAACTAAGATATAAGAAAAATGTTAGAGAGTGATAAGTTCTAAGGTAAATGGTAAAAATAATAAGAACAGACTAAGGGGGACTTAGTGTGCTGGGAATAGGTAAAGGAGGTTGCAATTTTAGGCAGAATGTCAGAATAGATAAAATCGATAAATTTTCTTAATTTTAAAATTGATAAAATAGCACTGCACAGAAAGACTGAAAGAAGTGTGTGATTTGGCCACGCAGGTATCTGGGGGAAGAGTCATGGCAGAGGAACTGGTTAAATTAAGGTCTCTAGGTGGACCATGTCAGGGGCATGGTGGAATAGCATGGAAACCCACATGCCTGAAGCAGAGAGCAGGAGGATAAAGAAGTCAGAGGAGAGATGTAACAGGGCCACTGATTTGCAGACTGTTGTTCTAAGAACTCGGTTCTTTCTTTGGCAGAAAACAGGAGCCAGGAAAGAGTTTTGAGTAGATGAACCATCTGAGTCATTTTCAAGGTTAGCTCTCAGTGTCTGAGCTACATGGAGACAGGTGAGTGGAGCAGTTAATCTTTCCTGCAAACCTTCTTGTTAGCCTCTGTTACAGGAGAGAGAGCTCACTTGCCCATCCCAGGCAAGTCATTGACTTCTGAGGAGCTTTGGTTTGGTCAGCGAATTTGCTTGCTGGAGTGTACTTCCTTTATTTTTTAATCCCAGACTTTAAAGCTTATGTGCAATAGTTTTAATAAAGAGTTTTACATATAGTACCTTAAATAAAGTACAGCATGTTTTCAAATTTAAATACTGTCTGTCTGTACAGTGGCATACATTCTTATTAAATAAATTCAAGTTCCTGTTTGTCAGTTCCAAAATGCATGTATATAGCTTGCTAAATCTGGTAAAATAGAGTGAGGCATAAAACAGTCAAGTGTTCTATGTAATCCTTTTAGCAGTCTTTTCCCCCTTAAAAAAAGGCTTCAAAACCTGTACACTTCTAAGTTTTGAAAATATCTGTTAAAAGGCAACATTTCAGGTTAACCAACAATTTTTATAGTCTATAGTAATAAAACTGCTGCTGCTGTTGCTAAGTAGCTTCAGTTGTGTCCGACTCTGTGCGACCCAATAGACGGCAGCCCACCAGGCTCCCCTGTCCCTGGGATTCTCCAGGCAAGAACACTGGAGTGGGTTCCCATTTCCTTCTCCAGTGCATGAAAGTGAAAAGTGAAAGTGAAGTCGCTCAGTCGTGTCTGACCTTCAGTGACCTCATGGACTGCAGCCTACCGGGCTCCTCCGTCCATGGGGTTTTGCAGGCAAGAATACTGCAGTGGGGTGCCATTGCCTTCTCCAGTAATAAAACTAGATATATGTAGATATAAATATGTGCTTATGTCCATATATGCATTTGAGTTTTTCAAACATGCATACCCAGGTCACATCTCCATGTGTGTGGAATAGGGGGATGAGGTATGGGAGAACAGTTTTCAGAAAGTGGGGAGCAGTTGGAGGGAAGAGTGTAAGGAAGCTGACAACCTCATTAGTTGCTCACCTTGTGTCAGTTAAGATCCAAAAGAATAAAAAGTGTTCATAAATATTTTCTCACCCAGATTATAGCTAACTGCAACAAGAGGGATGTTGGTAAAGCCTGAAGGGAGGTGGAGAGGAGGGGAAATCACTTTTTAAGTGGGTCATTAAGGCACTTGAGCTGGAAAGACAGTTTGGATTTGGCCACACAGAGATGGGAGTGGAGGTAGTGGTGGGAGAAGAGGTCACCTATGTGGAAGAATGTGCCCTCCCCAGGGTGGGGGTAGGAAAAACACTGCAGACAGGATCATCTGCACAAATTATGCATGAGTTTACCCAGGAGGCTGCTGAGCTGCTCCACAATAATGGGCAATTGCCTTCACAAACGCATCCTCCTTTTGCTGGTTCATCCCAGCAGACTCTTGCAGGGAAAGGTATTAAGAACAGATGTCAATGCGAAACAGATGTCAGTTCATTATTTTTATGAATATGATTGTTGCATTGAGCTGTTGCAAAGAAATCTTCTATTAGAAAGTCTATAAAGGCATGGATTAAAAAGTAGGAAAACTTCCACTTAAACTTCTTCTCTTATGGATACCGAATCCTGAACACTAATACTGGGCATACAACGATAGCCCAAATTCTAAAATAATGGAGGCACCAGTGTCTTCTAAGCCAGAGAGAAATTCACTGGATAATGAAAATTTTCACAATGTTAAGCTTATTTCTTAAAGTTGTTATTTAAAAATATAGTTTTGTTTAATCTGATTTTCTTTGACCTCCCAAAGATTCTGTACCAAAGCTACTACCCTTTTGGTTTTTGGCAATAAATAAATATATACATACATATATAAAATTTTCTTCCACTGAGTTACATTGAAATGCTAAGGAATAATTATCTTTTTGGCCCTTCTCTTGAACAAAATATGTTAGATGTTTTATCTCAAAGTTTGCTACAAACATTTTGTAGGGTTTCTACTCTTTCATTTTTATTAAACAGTAGTAATGGTTTACATGATCTGAGTTTTTTCTTAATGTGTATTTAAGTAGATTATTATATTGGAAATATCATGGATCTATTATTATATGATAAGGTAAGGATTGTATTTGAAAGACGATTCCATGTACTTTTTTATTCCAATTCTAAAATAATTATAATTATAGAACTGCTTTATATACTAGCTATTCATACATTAAAATTAAAAATTTATTATTAAATGTATGCTCTAGAGAGAGGATAGAAAACAAATGTAAAATATATAAATTCATTAACAAGATAACTTTAAATATTGAGACATGCTATGAAGAAAATAATGTGGGATAATGAAACCAGAAATACTATGCAATGGATGGGCTAATTTAGGTTGGGAAGTCAGGAGCAGCATTTCTAAGGAAGTGGCTTTGGTTTGAGGCCTGAACAGGGGTGAGAAGGTATCAGTCTTCCAAAGGTATAACTGAAGAGCATTTTGGATGTAAGTTTCAGCCTCTAAAATTGGAGTGAGTGTGATATATTGAAGGGTCAACAAGAAGACTTGAGTAGAGATGTCACAGAACTCATAGTATGTGTCTGAACTATATCCTATATCAGGTATTGTGACTAATATATGATTATAAAATAATACCCTGAGGGCAGATTTGAATTTTATGGTTTAAAAAAAATCCTATATAAACGTGAAAATTGGCCAGGTGTGGTTCATATCAGCTGTTCTTGTAATTCAGAAACAAAGAGAAGTCTAAGAATAAGTAAGTTAACACCTAGAGAATAAAGGAGAACTTATAAATGTTACCAACAAGTTGCTGGATAGAGTTTGTCTTCTTTAATGATCTATAATCAGTGGGGAAGAAATGCTTACCTCTTGTAAAAAACTTGTTACAAGCAAGGTTCTATAGCAGAAAGATGGAGAATATGGGATTTGAGGCAGAGAATGAAAATATATATTTTAAATATTCTAAATAAAAGGAAGTTCAGTTCAGTCACTCAGTCTTGTCCGACTCTGCAACCACATGAACTGTAGCACGGCAGGCCTCCCTGTCCATCACCAACTCCTAGGGTTTACACAAACTCATGTTCATTGAGTTGGTGATGCCATCCAAGAGTTACATCTCTGTTGTCCCCTTTTCCTCCAGCCTTCAATCTTTCAAAGCACCAGGGTCTTTGCAAATGAGTCAGCTCTTCGCATCAGGTGGCCAAAGTATTGGAGTTTCAGCTTCAACATCAGTCCTTCCAATGAACACCCAGGACTGATCTCCTTTAGAATGAATGGGATGGATCTCCTTTAGAATGAATGGGATGGATCTCCTTGCAGTCCAAGGGAGTCTCAAGAGCTTCTCCAACAACACATTTCAAAACCATTAATTCTTCGGTGCTCAGCTTTCTTTATAGTCCAACTTCACATCCATACATGACTACTGGAAAACCATAGCCTTAACTAGATAGGCCTTTCTTGGCAAAGTAATGTCTCTGCTTTTTAATAAGCTGGCTAGGTTGGTCATAACTTTTCTTCCAATGAGCAAGCCTCTTTTAATTTCATGGCTGCAGTCACCATCTGCAGTGATTTTGGAGCNCATTCTTTCTGGAGTTATTTCTCCATTGATCTCTAGTAGCTTATTGGGCACTTACCAACCTGGGGAGTTCATCTTTCAGTGTCCCATCTTTTTGCCTTTTCATACTGTTCATGGGGTTCTCAAGGCAAGAATACTGAAGTGGTATGCCATTCCCTTCTCCAGTGGACCATATTCTGTCAGAACTCTCCACCATGACCCGTCTGTCTTGCGTGGCCCCACACGGCATGGCCTAGTTTCATTTAGTTAGACAAGCTGTGGTCCGTGTGATCAGATTGGCTAGTTTTCTGTGATTGGGGTTAAATATTTCTTCAGTTTCTAGGAAAATGGAGTAAATGTTCTTTCTCTATTCCTTCTTCTAAGTTCAGCGAACCTCCCCTCGCCCCCTAACCTGGACATTTTACATTTTCAAAAGCCTATGAAGAAAAGTAGAGAAAGAGGAAAGGCTGGCTATTTAGAGATTAGAGAGGCTGAGGGGCAATATGGAATATGGTGTTCCCTTCCAGTCTGTCAACAAGCATCACTCAGTTTCTAACCAGTTCTTAAATGTTAGTGAACCAAGGTTTACCAGCTGTTAGGGAAAGCCACCAACAAGGAAGAAAGATATTGAAATGAATACGTGGAATGAGCCAACAGGAGCTCTTACAGATAGAGTATGAAGATGAAAAAAGGGCTGAAAAAGAAAACTTTTTGTAATCCTCAAAGATATACATGACATCTTTTCCATAAAACAGGATGCTGTGTTTTGAAATAAATAGAGAGGAAAAGAGAGCTCTTGAAATTAAAACAAAAATTCTTGTAAATAAATCAGTGTAAATACTGAAAGATATGGTCATGGATATTTTCCAGAAAGTAGAACAAAAGAAGGAAGAAAATGGAATATAATAGAAAAATAGTTTAAAAGAGAGAAGAGAGAGAAATAGAGGCCAAAAAATGATTAAATGATTAAATAAATAATACAACATAATTTTCCACAACTGACAAATTAAAAGTGCCCACTGAGTGCTCAGTGTGCAGAATGGTAGTGGTGGTGGTGTGTTTGTGTGTGTATGTATGTGCACTCAGTCATGCCTGACTCTGTGATTCCATAGACTTTTGGCCACCATGCTCCTCTGTTCACGGAATTTTCAAGGCAAGCATACTAGAGTGGGTTGCCATTTCCTCCTACATGGGATCTTCCTGACCCAGGGATCACACCTGCATCTGTTATGTCTCCTGCATTGACAGGTGGATTCTTTACCAAATGCACCTCCTGGAAAGCCCAGGGGGTGGGAGTGAGGCAGGGAGTGGTAAATATCATATACTGTTGTAAAATTCCAGCAAACTAGCAATAGAATATCTTTAAATCTTTCATTTGAAGCAGTAGAATCACTATCATTTTATTAATACTTAAAATATCCAAATAGTAATAATGTATAAAAACTAGAAAATTGCATTATATAGTGAAGGAATGCTTCATATGCTTAGGTGGTTTGTGAAGCATTTGATTTGTTGCACATGATTTTGTATAAATGTGCAGTGTTCTAGGGAGAGACAGAATTTCCCAAAGCTTTCCTGATGAGTCCATGATATAAAGGAGTAGATAGATGAGTGAACAGATTCGTGGATAGATGCCTGGGTGGATAGATAATAAACGGACAAAGAGACATGATGGATGGATGGATATGTAGCTAGATAAAGTGAAGAAACCATAGTTAGAGAGAAGCCTTGAGTTTCTTTACATTTATCTATCTAGGTTTTATAGTATTTGCTTTTTACTTTTAACTCAATTTTATGATTTGGACTTTCCTTGGTATTACTAAAGCAAAAGAAAATACTATTAGGACATCATTTATCTATCTAAAGAGCTTTATTTGATAATATCTTATGTTCGGAACACATTCACAAACTCTAAAACTAAACTTCGAGAGTTTTAGAGCTCAGGCAAATATATGAAAATACTAACATAAACTGTCATTGTTTTTATGATAGTGTTTATATGACTCACTTCACAGCCACGATTTCATTTGTTCCTTCAACAATCTTTTGAGTTCTGGAATCCTAGTTTTCTTATTTGATTTACAATTTTTCACGTGTTCTAGGAAAAAGGCAACAGAAAAGTACTCAGCAAACAATGACAAAAAAGATATAAATTTGTCATACTCATTGCAGAGAAGTTTAAGGCAGCATTAATCGATGGCAATAGATCTGAAATGATGTGTTCTTTATGTGAATCTGAATTGCTAACACTTGATTGAAGATCTAACAATAATGACTCAGTCAATGACATTGATAGAAGCAGATGTAATTTTAAACCAAGTTTCTGAAGAAGTGAAATTTTTTCCTTAATCTTTTTTTTTACAATGCACCGTTGTTTTTTCTGGATTACAAAACAGCACATGTTCTTAGAAACTTGAATATTATCACACAGAAGGACATTAACAGCACCTGTAATCTTAAATTTAAAAAAAATTAAGACTTTCGCATATATTTATTCAATTTTTTTCTATGTCTCCAAAACAAAATCATCGAATTGTGTAAACATTAACCAACTTTAATAAATTTTAAACAGGTTGATAAGATTTCTTAAATGTACTATATGCTAACCTGTTAAATATGCAGATAAGCAAACATATCTTAAACTTTCCTTGATAACACTGAGTCCTTTTTCTAGTTGTTGTCTGTTGACATTCTCTAAACCTCCTGAAAAGTGTCAGCTCCACAGCTCCTGATGCTCCACAGCCCCTCACTACCTTTTAAAAACCTTGTCCATGATTTGGTTCTTATGCGTTATTTTCTTCTGAGTAATCAGGAATTAACTGATATTAATATTTCTTCCTCCCTTAAAAGTAGTAATCCTGGGTAGTGTCTGTCTTTTACTAATTGCTATGGACTGAGAAACCAAATAGCTAATTTTATTAATAATCCTGCCTCCACCTAGAGCATTAAATATAGCTAGCTTTTTCTTTTTCTTTTTTTTTTTTTTTTTTTTTGAGCACTTCATTCCAAGAAATTTCTGTGATAAATGCTTTTAATCTTCAAAATAACTGACTCAGAAGCTCAGGAATAGCAGAGATTAAGTTATTTCCCCAAATTTATACAAATAGTGACATTTTAAAAAATTTACTTTATTGAAATATAGTCGATTTACAGTGTTGCGTTAATGTTTTTTTTTGTTGTTCAGTCACTCAGTCATGTCTCACTCTTTGCAACCCCATGGACTGCAACACACCAGGCATCCCTGTCCTTCACTATCTCCCAGAGTTTGCTCAAACTCATGTCCATTGAGTCTATGATGCCATCCAGCCATCTCATCCTCTGTTGCCCCCTTCTCCTCCTGCCCTCAATCCTTCCCAGCATCAGGATCTTTTCCAGTGAGTTGGGCTCTTTGCATCAGGTGGCCAAAGGATTGGAGCTTCAGCTTCAGCATCAGTCCTTCCAATGACTATTCAGGGTTGATTTCCTTTAGGATTGACTGGTTTGATCTCCTTGCTGTCTGCTCTATACACCAAAGTGATTCTCCTTTTTGACTGCCTTCTGTTTGCTTTTCTTGCTCATCTAAGGTCTAAAAACCAGAAGGTCTAGTATATTCACGCTGTGCTAGAGTCAGTTCACACCAGCTCCCAAGAGCTGACTTTTAAACCTTCAGTAATTTTGTGAGTCAATTCTTAAATATAGCCATTATTAAAAATTAAATTGTATAAACTTTAAATTATAAAGGTGATAAATACTCAAAACTCTTGAAGTTATTTACATCTACTGTAACTCCAGGTTGGAAATACCATCTCGTGGCATGCTATCCTGCTTCTCTTCCCAGTCCCCATATTCAGCAACTTCATGTAGGCAGTTCAGAATCAACCAGCTGGGAGTATTTACACTGTGGAAATTGGCAAAAGCAGCAAATCAGGGTATTTTCCTTCTTGACAAGTGGTTATTAAACAATTACCAGCAATAACCAGAGTAAAAGGAACTGAACTTCCATATTGTTAGCCAGGTGACTCCTGGGCCAGTGTTTCTCTTTGGTAGTGGAAGACCTCTTTGCAAATGAATAGATGGTAAGGAGTTGAGAACATACCTACCAGGGATGGCAGATAGGAGCTGTTAATCATGTTTTAACTGAGCATTTTGTAGATGAGAAATCCCACCCCTTGGTACAGAATATATCTTATCTTTTTTCCTGTGAAAACTGAATCCAACTTCCTTTTATTTCTATTTTTTTTATTTGAACTGTGTTTATTTCAATCATATCTTGGCGAGGAATCGTATTCTTCAAAAGTTTGATTACTTTCTTCAGTGATGTGAACTTATTCTTAAAATCCATAAAATGTAAAAGACGCCAAAGTAGAGTGATAAAAATGTCAGTTGTTGTAACAGAATTTATGGCTTTGGTTTTAATACTAGGAGTGTTTTGAAAATATCTTGTATCTTATCTTGTGCACATAGTGGCTCTTATTCAGCTGAGAAAGAGGTTAAGTGAGAAATGAGTTGGCTCGTGAAGGATACATTTTTTCCACCCACCCCAACCCCTAACACACATATACACTCACACACACATACCCTGATGTTAATTTGATTTGAAAAAATATCAGGAAACATCATCATCAATTTCTCCTCTTGCAAAACTGATTATTCTTGCTTGACTGCCCTCTGCTGGAATTCCTGAAAATATACACTTTGCCTCTACTTCCAGGGACTAGATGTAGGCCGGATGCAATTAAATACAACGTGCACAATCTTTTCAGGGCATATTATGTGCAGAAGCCCAGGTATGCAGGATTAGAAATAAAACTGAGTTAAGCATTAAATGCGGTGGTCAAGTGTTTATTTAATTAGCCATGAAAAATAGCCAGGTTTTGAATGGATCAAAGAAAACAATTATACATAATGGGTGAACTGAAAACAATTGACTATTAAGGAAGGAGAGGAATGCTTTAATTAAACTAAAAGATATACCTAATGTTAAATGAGGTGGTTACAAAAGCTCCACAAATAAAGCTGCTTAACTGCGGAGTATCATATGAGAGATCAGAAGGAGTGTTTAAATGTGCCTAATAAAAAAAAATGCAACCTTATTAAAATTGTATTGCTATTATTTAAAACTATAGTGAGCTTTCTCTGTTATTTAAGCTAAGCCACCACATCTAAGAATATTCATTTACTGGTTTAAAATATTTAGGTTCCTCATTTATTATTAATTCTGATAAAAGATATTGCTTATGTGTACTTGAGTATATTTCTTGTGAAATTTAAAGAAAAAATTCTTTTAGAGAGGATAGTGGTTATGGCATATCACTCCTTATGATGTACTAGTTTAGCATATACTTATCTCTACATTTATCAGACTCTGAAGTTAGACGAATAGAAATCCACTGTCAAATAGGTTGAGTTAGTGGTGAATTGGCACCGTGGGACTCACGCTTGAATGGTATTACTGCGGAATATTGTTAGTATAAAAGATCAGATCCTCCATCAGCAGAATTTGAGCTAATAAATGAAACAGACTTCTGAAAGTACATTTGCTGTTCAATGTCTGAGCCTTTATTTCCTGCTCCATTTTTTTTTTTTTTGTATCGTTAAGAGATAAACAAGGAGATTAGAGAGGAAGAGATGGAGAAGAGATGGTGAGATATCAAAGAAGTAATAGAAGGGAGAAGAGCAAAGGATCCCTTCTCTCCTCACACCTCCTTGTTTCCTTTGTGTCCCTCATGTGGATTAGACTCTATAAAGTTCTGCTTGTAAAAGCCCAGTCTTCCCTATTCAAGATAGGGATTCTGCATCACTGAACATTACGACTTAAGTATACAATAAGGACAAGACCTTCTTAGAAGCAATGCTAATCAAGTGGTTATAGATGTTAATCTTTGTGCAGCAGAGGCTGATCCTGTACAAGTCAGTCATTTTTCCTATTGTAAAATTGACAGTTTTGTACTTTACAGTGAGGCTACAGAGGGAAGGAAGGAGATTATAGAAACTCCTTCAAGTCACCAGACTAAATGCAGTTGACTCCATCACCCCCACCAGTGGTAGCATACCCAGCATGCTTCCCAGACTAACTTGAAAAGAAGATCGGGAGACAGAGTGAGATGGTTGACCTGGAATTTGATTTGACTTTTTGAGTGTCATAAGATGAACCCTTAATCATGGAAGTTTTGAATGGAATAAAACAATCTAAGACTCTTCAGAGTAAGATGTGATAAAGTAATAATATAAGTGGAAAAAGCCCAGGTTTGGGGAAAGCTGGTGTGTTCCAAACTTTGTTGAAATTATAGATTGATATTTCAGGGTGAGCATATTAAAATATTATTTAGTCTAATGTTATTCTAAATGAAGAATAAGTTATTTTATTCAAAGGCTAGAGATTAGTAAAAGAAATATAATGACTAGCTATACTGTTTTGTATTTTGAAGTATTCTCACTGTGCTAATCATTTAATCAGCATTATATCATTTAAATTTTAAAACCTTTGCTGTGAGTTGGGTAGTTAATCATGCCCATGTTACAGATAAGAAAAGTCAGGCTGGGAGGCCCAAGGTCACAGAGATGCTAAGTGCTAAAACTTGGAATCTCATCCTGCTTTTCTAACTCTGATGGCAAAGCCCTTAAACACATAATGTGTTAGTGGTAACAGTCTTTGAAGATCTTTGTCTCCTTATGAATCACTATCCTGATTATGATAAGGAATAGGCAGAGCTCCTCTGTTTCTGCACCGCGGAAATGTGAACACTTGGGTCCTCTTAACTGAAGGCCACCACATGTGACCTTTCTAGATTACCAATTTTCAAAGAATTATATATAAAATAATTACACACAATACTGAAGTACTGTGGAAGACAATTTTCATCCTCTTTGGATAAATGTGCGTTGTCTACAGGCCATCATCTTTGTTCGTGTTTCCAGAAACCTATTCTGGGGAAATGATCTGACAGACAGGCTGCTCCCAGAGCTGCACGCCCCTTTCCCCACTCCCGTCTCTCTGCAGCATCTGCATTGGGCATGAGCCCGGATCCATATTTACGAGACATATGTAGACACTTCTCCCTTTCTTGGCAAATGCGTAAATAGAATCCTAATGTCTACATGTAGGTACTATATAAATACAAAGTTGTGCATACTCTGTGGATGTCATGCATCATTTATCCATGTATTTTTAGCTCACCAACACATTTACATATGCTGTCACGTTTCAGACTGCACCTCGATATAGTGCCTTCTTCAGCTTGAACTCGGCAGCAGGCAACATCATTCTTCTAACATTTTCACCACAAATGAAGATCAAAAAGCAAGATAATAAATCCNTCAGGTGGCCAAAGGATTGGAGCTTCAGCTTCAGCATCAGTCCTTCCAATGACTATTCAGGGTTGATTTCCTTTAGGATTGACTGGTTTGATCTCCTTGCTGTCTGCTCTATACACCAAAGTGATTCTCCTTTTTGACTGCCTTCTGTTTGCTTTTCTTGCTCATCTAAGGTCTAAAAACCAGAAGGTCTAGTATATTCACGCTGTGCTAGAGTCAGTTCACACCAGCTCCCAAGAGCTGACTTTTAAACCTTCAGTAATTTTGTGAGTCAATTCTTAAATATAGCCATTATTAAAAATTAAATTGTATAAACTTTAAATTATAAAGGTGATAAATACTCAAAACTCTTGAAGTTATTTACATCTACTGTAACTCCAGGTTGGAAATACCATCTCGTGGCATGCTATCCTGCTTCTCTTCCCAGTCCCCATATTCAGCAACTTCATGTAGGCAGTTCAGAATCAACCAGCTGGGAGTATTTACACTGTGGAAATTGGCAAAAGCAGCAAATCAGGGTATTTTCCTTCTTGACAAGTGGTTATTAAACAATTACCAGCAATAACCAGAGTAAAAGGAATTGAACTTCCATATTGTTGGCCAGGTGACTCCTGGGCCAGTGTTTCTCTTTGGTAGTGGAAGACCTCTTTGCAAATGAATAGATGGTAAGGAGTTGAGAACATACCTACCAGGGATGGCAGATAGGAGCTGTTAATCATGTTTTAACTGAGCATTTTGTAGATGAGAAATCCCACCCCTTGGTACAGAATATATCTTATCTTTTTTCCTGTGAAAACTGAATCCAACTTCCTTTTATTTCTATTTTTTTTATTTGAACTGTGTTTATTTCAATCATATCTTGGCGAGGAATCGTATTCTTCAAAAGTTTGATTACTTTCTTCAGTGATGTGAACTTATTCTTAAAATCCATAAAATGTAAAAGACGCCAAAGTAGAGTGATAAAAATGTCAGTTGTTGTAACAGAATTTATGGCTTTGGTTTTAATACTAGGAGTGTTTTGAAAATATCTTGTATCTTATCTTGTGCACATAGTGGCTCTTATTCAGCTGAGAAAGAGGTTAAGTGAGAAATGAGTTGGCTCGTGAAGGATACATTTTTTCCACCCACCCCAACCCCTAACACACATATACACTCACACACACATACCCTGATGTTAATTTGATTTGAAAAAATATCAGGAAACATCATCATCAATTTCTCCTCTTGCAAAACTGATTATTCTTGCTTGACTGCCCTCTGCTGGAATTCCTGAAAATATACACTTTGCCTCTACTTCCAGGGACTAGATGTAGGCCGGATGCAATTAAATACAACGTGCACAATCTTTTCAGGGCATATTATGTGCAGAAGCCCAGGTATGCAGGATTAGAAATAAAACTGAGTTAAGCATTAAATGCGGTGGTCAAGTGTTTATTTAATTAGCCATGAAAAATAGCCAGGTTTTGAATGGATCAAAGAAAACAATTATACATAATGGGTGAACTGAAAACAATTGACTATTAAGGAAGGAGAGGAATGCTTTAATTAAACTAAAAGATATACCTAATGTTAAATGAGGTGGTTACAAAAGCTCCACAAATAAAGCTGCTTAACTGCGGAGTATCATATGAGAGATCAGAAGGAGTGTTTAAATGTGCCTAATAAAAAAAAATGCAACCTTATTAAAATTGTATTGCTATTATTTAAAACTATAGTGAGCTTTCTCTGTTATTTAAGCTAAGCCACCACATCTAAGAATATTCATTTACTGGTTTAAAATATTTAGGTTCCTCATTTATTATTAATTCTGATAAAAGATATTGCTTATGTGTACTTGAGTATATTTCTTGTGAAATTTAAAGAAAAAATTCTTTTAGAGAGGATAGTGGTTATGGCATATCACTCCTTATGATGTACTAGTTTAGCATATACTTATCTCTACATTTATCAGACTCTGAAGTTAGACGAATAGAAATCCACTGTCAAATAGGTTGAGTTGGTGGTGAAATGGCACCGTGGGACTCACGCTTGAATGATATTACTGCGGAATATTGTTAGTATAAAAGATCAGATCCTCCATCAGCAGAATTTGAGCTAATAAATGAAACAGACTTCTGAAAGTACATTTGCTGTTCAATGTCTGAGCCTTTATTTCCTGCTCCATTTTTTTTTTTTTGGTATCGTTAAGAGATAAACAAGGAGATTAGAGAGGAAGAGATGGAGAAGAGATGGTGAGATATCAAAGAAGTAATAGAAGGGAGAAGAGCAAAGGATCCCTTCTCTCCTCACACCTCCTTGTTTCCTTTGTGTCCCTCATGTGGATTAGACTCTATAAAGTTCTGCTTGTAAAAGCCCAGTCTTCCCTATTCAAGATAGGGATTCTGCATCACTGAACATTACGACTTAAGTATACAATAAGGACAAGACCTTCTTAGAAGCAATGCTAATCAAGTGGTTATAGATGTTAATCTTTGTGCAGCAGAGGCTGATCCTGTACAAGTCAGTCATTTTTCCTATTGTAAAAGTGACAGTTTTGTACTTTACAGTGAGGCTACAGAGGGAAGGAAGGAGATTATAGAAACTCCTTCAAGTCACCAGACTAAATGCAGTTGACTCCATCACCCCCACCAGTGGTAGCATACCCAGCATGCTTCCCAGACTAACTTGAAAAGAAGATCGGGAGACAGAGTGAGATGGTTGACCTGGAATTTGATTTGACTTTTTGAGTGTCATAAGATGAACCCTTAATCATGGAAGTTTTGAATGGAATAAAACAATCTAAGACTCTTCAGAGTAAGATGTGATAAAGTAATAATATAAGTGGAAAAAGCCCAGGTTTGGGGAAAGCTGGTGTGTTCCAAACTTTGTTGAAATTATAGATTGATATTTCAGGGTGAGCATATTAAAATATTATTTAGTCTAATGTTATTCTAAATGAAGAATAAGTTATTTTATTCAAAGGCTAGAGATTAGTAAAAGAAATATAATGACTAGCTATACTGTTTTGTATTTTGAAGTATTCTCACTGTGCTAATCATTTAATCAGCATTATATCATTTAAATTTTAAAACCTTTGCTGTGAGTTGGGTAGTTAATCATGCCCATGTTACAGATAAGAAAAGTCAGGCTGGGAGGCCCAAGGTCACAGAGATGCTAAGTGCTAAAACTTGGAATCTCATCCTGCTTTTCTAACTCTGATGGCAAAGCCCTTAAACACATAATGTGTTAGTGGTAACAGTCTTTGAAGATCTTTGTCTCCTTATGAATCACTATCCTGATTATGATAAGGAATAGGCAGAGCTCCTCTGTTTCTGCACCGCGGAAATGTGAACACTTGGGTCTTCTTAACTAAAGGCTACCACATGTGACCTTTCTAGATTACCAATTTTCAAAGAATTATATATAAAATAATTACACACAATACTGAAGCACTGTGGAAGACAATTTTCATCCTCTTTGGATAAATGTGCATTGTCTACAGGCCATCATCTTTGTTCGTGTTTCCAGAAACCTATTCTGGGGAAATGATCTGACAGACAGGCTGCTCCCAGAGCTGCACGCCCCTTTCCCCACTCCCGTCTCTCTGCAGCATCTGCATTGGGCATGAGCCCGGATCCATATTTACGAGACATATGTAGACACTTTTCCCTTTCTTGGCAAATGCGTAAATAGAATCCTAATGTCTACATGTAGGTACTATATAAATACAAAGTTGTGCATACTCTGTGGATGTCATGCATCATTTATCCATGTATTTTTAGCTCACCAACACATTTACATATGCTGTCACGTTTCAGACTGCACCTCGATATAGTGCCTTCTTCAGCTTGAACTCGGCAGCAGGCAACATCATTCTTCTAACATTTTCACCACAAATGAAGATCAAAAAGCAAGATAATAAATCCAAAGATAGAAGACACATTTTAAATGGGTAACACTTTCCTAATATGCTCTGAAGATACTATAGAATTATCTAGAGCAGAGGAGTGAATCTTTTGCTCTGTAATTAGATTCATGCAATCATCTTAATGTATCTATTATGCCAGGATTTCCTGAGATGAATGTTTACACCTTGGCCATTGTCTAAGGGAATATAGATATGTAAACCATCATTTCCAATTCTCTGTTAAAAACCTGTGAAGTACAGTAGCAGAAAGGGAAAGATTCTTTAAATATGACTTGACTGAAGATGTTAAAGAATCTTCACTTGGGGATATAATATTTGAATTGACTTTTAGAGGATGAGTAAACCTTTGGATTTTCTTTTGTGTCAAACATTAGAGGAGGTAGAAATCAGTTGACCTAAGGGATCAAGTCTTAAGATCAAACATAAGAAATTAATTGATCTAAGAAATAAAGTCCATGATGTTTGGATTTCTCTACAGGGATCAATTTTACATTTCAGAAAACTAAAAGAGAGCAGATGATTTTCTTTTCTTTCTTTTATTAAAACCCTGGGCGTTTCTATCTTTGACCTTATATTTCTGTGTACTGTGGATATGGCAAATCAGTTTAAGAGGTTTGTGGTAGAACCATACCAATAATTTTTCAAGCCTTTTCCTTGAGAAATGTAGCATTTTCTTAAATGAAAAATTTCATGGAATACTAAGAGTGAAACAGATAAAGGCAGACAGTTGAACTTACTTCTGGTTGAAGTAAGGGATGGGGGAGGAAAAAGACCACCTGAGTGGTACTGTTTGAAGTCCCTGAGCTTAGTATAAAAAAAAGAAAAAGAAAAATCAACAAAAAAAACGCATGTGTGTGTGTGTCTGAGATTTCCCCAAGTCCTTCAGTTGCTTTAATTGCCCATAGATTGTATCTTTAAAAAATGATTCTAACCCAATATATTTACCTAATTCTGTGGAATTACAGGAGATATCTGTTCTGTCTGTCCTTCATCTCTTCCTTCCATGGCTACTTAAGGAATAAGTGTTATGCGTTGGATTCAAGAGTGGTTTTCACAATGTATGTGAGCAGTAATCCTCCAGGAAACATGTTTGATGCAGATTCCTGGACCATCTTCCATAATATTGATACGTATAGATCTGGGGTAGAGTCCAGGTATCTCTATGGATATCAGTTGCATGCCACATAATTCTGATGCAGGGATGAGTGGTTAAAGTATATAGATTGCAGTGGAGGAAAAAGAAGATTGAAAGAATAATGAATTGAAAGGAAAAGAAGCATGGTAAAGAGAAAAGCATACATTAATTGCAGAATGCCAATAAAAGTTGCCTGGCTGGCCACATTGCTACCTCTGTTTTAGAACACTAATTAAAAGAAACTTGTAAGGGCACTAAGGTATGTTTTCCCAAATTGGGAGCATTTAGTCAAGCTCCATGTATTTCATTCTCTCTCTCTTTTAATCTTCTGCTCCTCCTCCTATTTCTCTTTTAAAAGAAGTAATTGAAGTTTATGAAAAAAACTCAGCAAAGTTTTTAATAAACATTTTCCAGAGTTTTAGTAATACATGTGCCTTGCTAAATGTTTTTATGTAGCAGCAATCGTAGAATGTATCTGTATATGTTTGATATATTTCTGTTTTGTCTGTGTTATTTTGTAGGCATTTCAGTATCATTATATATCTTTTTATAGTATCTACTGTAGTATCATAGCAGTATGAGAATTAAAATATTTAGTACGTGTAAAACTCATTATAAGGAATGACAGACACTTACTAGTCCATAAATTGCAACATTGTTATATGCCCTTTTCTAAGCTCAAAATTAGCCTTTTATAGAGACCCAGATGAAGTTACTGGGTATGAACATTTTTTTCTGTATAAACATTTGAAAGTCTTAGAATAAGGGTTTTTTTTTCCTGATATTTGATACATTGCTTTTCAGAGTCATTTTCATTTTCAATGCCACTAGCATTGTTTGAGTGTGCCCGTTTCACTGACCCTCATTAGTATGTGCACTTTCTCATTTTTTTAAAAGCTGCTATTTTTAATTGTATTACTGCATTATATTTATGTGTATGTGTGTGAAAGAGGTGGGGAGGGATTTATCGGTAATCTATTCCCGTATACTTTTTGAGATTTTAATATCTTCTTACTGTTTTACATGGGCTATTTTGTGTAGTATGAGCTGCAAATATATTTGTAGCATATTTTCTCTTTAGTTTGGCTTTGGGTTTTAAAAAACTTATAAATTATGTTCTTCATTTTCTTGAGGTCTTATGTTGCCTATCTCAATCCGCCCTCCCTCTTTCCTTCCTAATAGCTGTTATTTCTATCATTTCTGCAATGTAGAGCATACAATATTTATGATTAAATCCTGTGTTTATTTCCATTTTACTTCTACAGTGAAACCTATTCAGTGCCCAGTAGAGTCTCTTTACCACAGTTCTTCAATTATCTCTTTGTTAGAGGAAGTGTCCTCTGTTAGTTTCATCAAGAAGGGCTCATGGGAAACATCATCTCTGAGTTCTTCGATGTTCAAAACTGTGTGTGTATATGTGTTTTAACAGCCTTATTCCTGGAGGAATATGAAATCTTTACATCACCCTTCACTTCCTTGAGTTTTTTGTCGATGTTGCTCAACCCTCTTCTGGTATTAAAAATGTCAACATGAAGAAATTTGAAGCCAACTGTGTTTCTTCCCCTTTCAGAAGTGAATTTACCTTTTTGTCTTATGGCCCCCAAAGATTCCTATATCTAAATTCCAAAAATTTATAAAGATGTGTCTTGGTGTTGACTGTTTCTAGTCAGTTTTCTATGGTCCATATTACATCTTTTCTTTAAGGAGAGTCAAGTCGTAGTCTATCCAGGACACTCTCCTTGCATCAAATCTTTAAATATGTTAATTTCCCATTTTTCTGATCTTCTTTGTGGGACTCTGGTAATACAGATGTTGCATATTCTTTTCTTGTATTCTATAGCTATTTTTTCAAACTAAGCTTCGATTTGTCTTGGTTTTATTTTCTCTATCTTCTGAATCACCTTCCATGTTTTCCACAATAGCTATTTCCCCATGTAATCCTTCAAATTTTATGTTCATTTATCTGGTAATTTTGGTGGAGGTGGGGTTGGGTAGTATTGAATTAAACTTTTCATTTTGGGATATTGTAGATTAATAGGCAGCTGTAAGAAATAATAAAGAGATAACCCTTTACACACATATCCCCCCATGATAACACCTTACAAAACTAGGACACAATACAGTACCACACTGATACTATATGATACTATAAATACATCTGTTGGACCATCAAAAAAGCAAGAGAGTTCCAGAAAAACATCTACTTCTGCTTTATTGACTATGCCAAAGCCTTTGACTCTGTGGATCACCACAAACTGTGGAAAATTTTTCAAAAAATGGGAATAGCAGACCACCTGACCTGCCTCCTGAGAAATCTGTATGCAGGTCAAGAAGGAACAGTTAGAACTTGACATGGAACATCAGACTGGTTCCAAATAGGGAAAGGAGTACATCAAGGCTGTATTTTCTCACCCTGCTTATTTAACTTATATGCAGAGTACATTATGTGAAATACCGGGCTGAATGAAGCACAAGTTAGAATCAAGATTGCCGGGAGAAATATCAATAACCTCAGATATGCAGATGACACCACCCTTATGGCAGAAAGTGAAGAAGAACTAAGGAACCACTTGATGAAAATGAAAGAGGAGACTGAAAAAGTTGGCTTAAAACTCAATAGTCAGAAAACTAAAATCGTGGTGTCTAGTCCCATCACTTCATGGCAAATAGATTGGGAAACAGTGGAAACAGTGAGAGACTTTCCTTTGGGGGCCTCCAAAATTACTGCAGATGGTGACTGCAGCCATGAAATTAAAAGATGCTTGCCTCATTGAAAGAAAAGTTATGACCAAACTAGACCTCATATTCAAAAGCAGAGACATTACTTTGCCAACAAAGGCCCGTCTAGTCAAAGCTATGGTTTTTCTAGTAGTCATGTATGGATGTGAGAGTTGGACTATAAAAACAGCTGGTGGTGATGGAGAAGACTCTTTAGAGTCCCTTGGACTGCAAGGAGACCCAACCAGTCCATCCTAAAGGAAGTCAGTCCTGAATATTCATTGGAAGGACTGTTGCTGAAGCTGAAACTCCAATACTTTGGCCACCTGATGCGAAGAGCTGACTCATTTGAAAAGACCCTGATGCTGGGAAAGATTGAAGGCCAGAGGAGAAGGGGACAACCGAGGATGAGATGGTTGGATGGCATCACTGACTCCATGGATATGAGTTTAAACAAGCTCTGGGAGTTGGTGATGGACAGTGAAGCCTGATGTGCTGCAGTCCACGGTGTCTCAAAGAGTCGGACATGACCGAGTAACTGAACTGAAGCAGGAGAATGATGTGGATCCAGTTAAGATAAGGGAGTTTCCATCACCTCAAAGATCCTTCATTTTGCTCTTTTATTGCCATACCTACTTTATTCTTTCCTCGATGCCCCCTACTGATCGTGATTTTAGCAACCACTCATCTCTAATTGCTCTCTATAATGTTGACATTTCTAGAATGTTATAGAAATGATAACATACTGTATATAACATTTAAGGTTTATTTTGGACTAAGCTTTATTCTCTGGACTTTCATCCAAGTTCTTGATGTGTCAATTGTTTGTTCTTTTTTATTAGTGAGTAGTATTCCCTGGTGTATATGTATCACAGGCTGTTTCACCATCCACCTGCTGAAGAACATCTGAGCTGCTTTCAGTTTGGGGCTGTTACAAATAAATCTGCTAAAAATAATCATGTACAGTTTTTGTGTGAACATAAAGTTTCATTCCTGGGGTTTTTTAATCTATTAACCATTTGCTGGTATTTACGAAAGATATTATATCTTTGTGTTGATGCTTTTTAGAACTTTCTTAGTACTCATCTGAGTGAGGTGGCTATTTGCAGATTTGCTGTAGTGTGAGTGTTAAGAATGGGGAAGAGCTAGGAAAGTCCTCCAGGTTGGTAACCTGAAGCTGTCTCCTTTTCTACTACCAGGGACAAATACACAAACATGACGCTTCTAAAAGTATGACATCAGTGTGGTTAGGGCCAGCTCATTTGCTTCTGTAAATTGAACCAGGTTGAAGAGTTTTTCCTGTTTCCATCCCTGTCTGCTTTGTTTTCTGACCCTGAACCCAGATCTCCTGCATTGCAGGCAGATTCTTTACTGCTAAGCCATCAGGAAAGCCTCGCTTATTGCCCTGTTAGATATAGATCTTTCACCACAGGGTGAGGCTCTCACCTTCAGAAAGTGTATCATTCCTGACTCTTTTTTTAATCCATGGTTACTGGGCCCTCTCAGGAATCTCGTTTTTAAAAATTCTCCTCACTTTTACCCTTATCTAAGCTGTTTCTAGCAGATCACTTATGTGTCTCTGGGTTACATCTATACCTGAGCTTCATTGTAAATGGAGTTTGCAGACTTTTTTCTCCTGACTTCTGGTTGTTGTTATATGATTCCCAAGAGGGGAACGTGAAAAATGAAATGCTGCTTTAGGTAGATATTTTCATAGTGGAAAATTTTAACCTGCATTTGTTGAGTACGAGACAGCATATTAAAAAGCAGAGGCATTACTTTGCCAAGAAAGGTCTCTCTAGTCAAAGCTATGGTTTTTCCAGTAGTCATGTATGGATGTGAGTGTTGAACTATAAAGAAAGCTGAGCACTGAAGAATTAATGCTTTTGAACTGTGGTGTTGGAGAAGACTCTTGAGAGTCCCTTGGACTGCAGGGAGATCCATCCAGTCCATCCTAAAGGAAATCAGTCATGAATATTCATTGGAAGGACTGTTGCTGAAGCTGAAACTCCAATACTTTGGCCACCTGATGTGAAAAGTTGACTCATTTGAAAAGATTCTGATGCTGGGAAAGATTGAAGGCCGGAGGAGAAGGGGGCAACAGAGGATGAGATGGTTGGATGGCATCACCAACTCAATAGACATGAGTTTGAGTAGATTCCAGGAGCTGGTGAAGGACAAGGAGGCCTGGCATGCTGCAGTCCATGGGATAACAAAGAGTCGGACATGACTGAGCAACTGAACTGAACTGAATGTTTTAGTCTTTTATTTTCATACTTCTAAATAATCAAAGGAAGACATATACTGGAAGATGAGATAACAAAGAACATGTTGATAAGATTTGTTCAGGGGTAACAATTTTCAATTGGCAATTTAGCCTTCATCAAAATACTTTTTAGAAAATCCATAGAAATTTCTTTTGAGTTAACTAAGCATGGTCTCCAGTTCATTCTTCCACTAGTTGGTGATTTTAGGTAAAGTACTTTCATATTTTCTGCATGAAGCATTTATTATAAGTTGGAATAAAGTTATAAATACCTGATACGCTAATCGTTATTACTTCCCATGAACTCTAACATAACACTTATGTTGAAAGATTGAACTGGTATGATTATTTTAGAGTTTCTGTTTTATAAAGAAAGAAACATTCTACACATAAAATGGTGTTATTTAATTTGACTGAATCCATCAGACAACTTGTCATAGGAGTTTTTTTATAGGTCCTTCTGTGATAAAAATGGGACTTTGCCACATAACAAGAGGTACCACTTATTTTCACTAATGATTCTAGGATTCCAAATTCACTGTGTCTTTCAATGGGCAAAGAAAGCATGTTTATATATATATTTTTTCTCATCCAGAGTCTTGCTGTNCTGAATCCATCAGACAACTTGTCATAGGAGTTTTTTTATAGGTCCTTCTGTGATAAAAATGGGACTTTGCCACATAACAAGAGGTACCACTTATTTTCACTAATGATTCTAGGATTCCAAATTCACTGTGTCTTTCAGTGGGCAAAGAAAGCATGTTTATATATATATTTTTTCTCATCCAGAGTCTTGCTGTAGGTTGAGCCCACAATAAAAATTTGAAAACTATGGAAAATTATAGAGGGTAAATAAAGGTTATATACGGATTTTCCCTGAGACATGTCACATTGTTCTAGAGTGTTTCCTGTCAGTCTCTTTGTGTACATTTTAATTTAGTTGGCATCATGCTATCCATGTAATTTTATTTCTTTGCTTTTATTTGGTTTAATATTAAATGTTATTATTTTCCATTAAAAGTGTTCATAAATATCCTTTAATCACTGAATATTTTTATTCTGTCTTGTTGAAGTACACAACTTATAGACCACAAGAAAGCAAAGACATACCTTGGATAGCAAGATGTATCTTAAAAATGTCAAAAATCCAAAAATTAATATACCTGCCTCTTGAGAAACCNACATCAGTCCTTCCAATGAATATTCAGGACTGATTTCCTTTAGGATGGAATGGTTGGATCTCCTCACAGTCCAAAGGGCTCTCAAGAGTCTTCTCCAACACCACAGTTCAAAAGCATCAATTCTTTGGCACTCAGCTTTCTTTATAGTCCAACTCTCACATCCATAAATGACTACTGGAAAAATCAAAGCTTTGACTGAATGAAATTTTGTTAGCAAAAAAATGTCTCTGCTTTTTAATATGCTGTCTAGGTTGGTCATAACTTTTCTTCCAAGGAGCAAGCATCTTTTAATTTCATGGCTGCAGTCACAATCTGCAGTGATTTTGGAGCCCAAAAATATAAAGTCTGACACTGTTTCCATTGATTCCCCATCTATTTGTCATGTAGTGATGGGGCTGGATGCCATGGTCTTAATTTTCTTAATATTGTGTTTTAAGGCAACTTTTTCACTCTCCACTTTCACTTTCATCAAGAGGCTCTTCAGTTCTCTTCCACAAGGATGGTGTCATCTACATATCTGAAGTTTGATATTTCTCGTGGCAATCTTGATTCCAGCTTCTGCTTCATCCAGTCCAATATTTCTCATGATATACTCTGCATAAAAGTTAAATAAGCAGGGTCACAAATCACAGCCTTGATGTACTACTTTCCTGATTTGGAACCAGTCTGTTTTAGAAAAAGGACTACATCAAGGCTATATATTGTCACCCTGTTTATTTAACTTATATGAAGAATACATCATGAGAAATGCTGGACTGGAAGAAACAAAAGCTGGAATCAAGATTGCTGGAAGAAATATAAATAACCTCCAATATGCAGATGATACAACTCTTATGGCAGAAAGTGAAAATGAACTGCAGAACGTCTTGATGAAAGTGAAAGAGGAGAGTGACAAAGTTGGCTTAAAGCTCAACATTCAGAAAATGAAGATCATGGCATCTGGTCCCATCACTTCATGGGAAATAGATGGGGAAACAGTGGAAACAGTGTCAGACTTTATTTTTCTGGGCTCCAAAATCACTGCAGATGGTGATTGCAGCCATAAAATTAAAAGATGCTTAATCCTTGGAAGGAAAGTTATAACCAACCTAGATAGCATATTGAAAAGCAGAGGTATTACTTTGCTGACTAAGGTCCATCTAGTCAAGGCTGTGGTTTTCCCAGTCGTCATGTATGGATGTGAGAGTTGGACTCTGAAGAAGGCTGAGCGCCGAAGAATTGATGCTTTTGAACTGTGGTGTTGGAGAAGACTCTTGAGAGTCCCTTGGACTGCAAGGAGATCCAACCAGTCCATTCTGAACGAGATCCACCCTGGGATTTCTTTGCAAAGAATGATGCTGAAGCTGAAGCTCCAGTACTTTGGCCACCTCATGCAAAAAGTTAACTCATTGGAAAAGACTCTGATGCTGGGAGGGACTGGGGGCAGGAGGAGAAGGGGACGACTGAAGACGAGATGGCTGGATGGCATCACTGTCTCGATGGGCATGAGTCTGAGTGAACTCCAGGTTTTTGTGATGGACAGGGAGGCCTGGTGTGCTGCAATTTATGGGGTCACAGAGTCGGACACGAGTGAGCGACTGAACTGAACTGAACTTATCTGTTTTTCCATGTCCAGTTCTAACTGTTGCTTCCTGACTTGCCCATAGATCTCAAGAGGCAGGTCAAGCGGTTTGGTGTTCCCATCTCTTAAAGAATTTTCCAAAGATTGTTGTGATCCACACAGTCAAAGGCTTTGGCATAATCAATAAAGCAGAAAGATATATATTTTTTTTTCTGGAAATCACTTGCTTTTTCGATGATCCAAAGGATGTTGGCAATTTGATCTCTGGTTCTTCTGCCTTTTATAAAAGCAGCTTGAAGTTCCAGTTCACATACTGGAAATTGCCAGTTCATTAGCTGTTGAACCCTGGCTTGGAGAATTTTGAGTATGACTTTGGGAGTGTGTGTTCAGTTCAGTTCAGTTCAGTTCAGTTCAATTGCTTAGTCGTTTCTGATTCTTTGCGACCCGCGGCATGCCAAGGCTCCCTGTCCATCACCAACTGTTGGAGTCCACCCAAATCCATGTCCATTGTGTCGGTGATGTCATGGAACCATCTCATCCTCTGTAGTCCCCTTCTCCTCCTCCCCTCAATCTTCCCTGGCATCAGGGTCTTTTCAAATGAGTCAGCTTTTTGCATCAGGTGGCCAAAGTATTGGAGTTTCAGCTTCAACATCATTCCCTCCAATGAATACCCAGGACTGATCTTCTTTAAGATGGAGTGGTTAGATTTCCTTGCAGTCCAAGGGATTCCCAAGAGTCTTCGCTAATACCATAGTTCAAAAGCATCAATTCTTCAGCACTCAGCTTTCTTTATAGTCCAGCTCTCACATCCATACATGACCTCTGGAGAAACCATAGCCCTGACTAGACAGACCTTTATTGGGAAAGTAATGTCTGCTTTTTAATATACTGTCTAGATTGGTCATAGCTTTCCTTACAAGGAGCAAGCGTCTTTTAATTTTATGGCTGCAATCAACTTCTGCAGTGACTTTGGAGCCCATAAAAACAATCAGCCACTGTTTCCACTGTTTCTCCATTTATTTGCCATGAAGTCTTGGGTTGTGTGAGTTGAGTGCAATTGTGAGTTAGTTTGAGCATTCCTTGGCATTGTCTTTCTTTGGGATTGGAATGAAAACTCACCTTTTCCAGTCCTGCGGCCCTGCTGAGTTTTCCAAATTGGCTGGCATTTTGAGTGCAGCACTTTCATAGCATCTTCTTTTAGGATTTGAAATAGCTGAACTAGAATTCCATCACCTCCACTAGCTTTGTTCATAGTGATGCTTCCTAAGGCCTAGTTGTGTTTACATTCCAGGATATCTGAGTCTAGGTGAGTGATAACACCATCATAGGTATCTAGGTCCTGAAGCTCTTTTTTGTATAATTCTTCTGTGCATTCTTGCCACCTCTTCCTAATATCTTCTGCTTGTGTTAGGTCCATACCCTTTCTCTCTTTCATTTCATCTATCTTTGAATGAAATATTCCCTTGGTATCTCTAATTTTTTGCAGAGATCTCTAGTCTTTCCCATTCTATTGTTTTCCTCTATTTCTTTATACTAATCACTGAGGAAGACTTTCTTTCCTCTCTTTGCTATTCTTTGTAACTCTGCATTCAAATGGGTTATATATATTTCCTTTTCTCCCTTGCCTTTAGCTTCTCTTCTTTTCACAGTTATTTGAAAGGCCTCCTCAGACAACCATTTCTCCTTTTTCCATTTCTGTTTCTTGGGAATGTTCTTGATTCCTGCCTCCTTTACAATGTTATGAACTTCTGACCATAGTTCTTTAGGCATCTATCAGATCTAGTCCCTTGAATCTATTTCGCACTTACACTGTATAATCGTAAGGTATTTCATTTAAATCACACCTGAATGGTCTAGTGGTTTTCCCTATTTTCTTCTATTTAAGTCTGTATTTGACAATTAGGTGTTCAGGATCTGAGCTACAGTTAGTTTCTGGTCTTCTTTTTCTTGATTGTATAGAGCTTCTACATCTTTGGCTGCAAAGAATATAATCAATCTTATTTCGGTGTTGACCATCTGGTGATGTCCACGTATAGATCTTCTCTTGTATTGTCGGAAGAGAGTGTTTGCTATGACCACTGCATTCTCTTGGCAAAACTCTTATTAGCGTTTACCTTTCTTCATTCTGTTCCAAGGCCAAAGTTGCCTGTTATTCCAGGTATTTCTTGACTTCCTACTTTTGCATTCCAGTCCCCTATAATGAAAAGGACATCTTTTTTGAATGTTAGTTCTAGAAGGTCTTGTAGGTCTTCATAGAACTGTTCAACTTCAGCTTCTTCAGCATTACTGGTTGGGGCATAGACTTAGATTACTGTGATATTGAATGGTTTGCCTTGGAAATGAACAGAGATCATTCTGTCGTTTTTGAGATTTCATTCAAATATTGCATTTTGGACTCTTTTGTTGACTATGATGGATATTCCATCTCTTCTAAGGGATTCTTGCCCACAGCAGTAGATATAATTGTCATGTGAGTTAAATTCACCCATTCCAGTCCGTTTTCGTTCACTGATTCCTAAAATGTCAATGTTCACCCTTGCTATCTCCAGTTTGACCACTGCCTATTTGCCTTGACTCATGGACCTAACATTCCAGGTTCCTATACAATATTGCTCTTTACAACATCAGACTTTACTTCCATCACCAGTCACATCCACAACTGGATGTTGTCTTTCCTTTGGCTCTGTCTCTTCAGTCTTTTTGTAGTTATTTCTCTACTGATCTCCAGTAGCATATTGGGCACCTACCGACCTGGGGAGTTCATCTTTCAGCATCCTATCTTTTCGCTTTTCATATTGTTCATGGAGTTCTCAAGGCAAGAATACTAGAGTGGTTTGGTATTCCCTTCTCCAGTGGACCATGTTTTGTCAGCACACTCCATCATAATCCATCTGTCTTGAGTGGCTCTATATGGCATAGCTTATAGTTTGAGTTAGACAAGGCTGTGGTCCATGTGATCAGACAGTTCATTTTTTGTCATTGTGGTTTTCAGTCTGTCTGTTGTCTGACGAAGAAGAATGGAGAAGTGAAAGTACTCACTAAAGAACTGACTAAGCCAATAGCTAAAGGGTGCCAATACATTAGCCATATAAACAAGGGAAGAGTAAACCATGTCTTCTATTTAAGGCCTGAGTAAATTTAGGGTTTAGAACAAAAATGTATGCTAGTGTTGTATTTAACACTGATAATTCAGTAGACATACCTCATTTTACTAAACCAATAATATTAAATGAGTCTTTAAGATTTACCAAAATTGTATAAGCTTGAATTCTTAAAGCATCAAGGTTAGTTTCTGTCAATATAAGAATACTTTTGAAATTACTGAAAGTTAGATATGCTTAATTGCTGAGAATTTTAGCAATATTGAATGTAATAAGTGTTTAGCTCTATAAAAAATATCAGAATAGAGCCCCTAAAAGATATTTCATAATTTGACTTGATAATACCAATGGAAGATTGGTAAATATCACACATTCACAACCTGCCTATGCATATGTGCATACATACATATGTATGCTTGCGTGCAAGCTAAGTCGCTTTGATTTTCTCCCACTCTTCATGATTCTGTGTAATATAGCCCACCAGGCTCTTCTATCCAGGGGATTCTTCAGAGGAAAATACTGGAGTAGGCTGCCAGAGCCCTCCTCCAGGGGATCTTCCCAACTCAGAGATCCAGCCTGGGTCTCTTATGTATCCTGCTTTGGCAGGCAGGTTCTCTACCACTAGTGCCACCTGGGAAGCCAATACATACATATGTATATATAAATACAGACAAAAATGAAGTGTTTGTATTAATAGCTTCAATTCTGTAATTTCAATTCACTGATTCATGTAGAAGAGCTTTCTTTTCTCTTTACCTCACTTTTACATTTTTTATCAGGATTATGTTTCCAGAAGATGGGACAGTTGAGGTCACCTGCTTAATAAGCAGCCCCGCCAATGCTCGTGGAAGAAATATTTAAGATTTCCTGATGTGTAATCTTATGAAATCTGTGACCTAAATTTTGAGCAAGACCAAAAACCTAATCTGTTTCTAGCTAGATTTTCCAGCCTTAGGTGACTTCTCTTGGGGTCCTTGAGATTCCTGAGAGCCCCTTTTTGAAGAGAGAAGCATCAAAGCTGGCATAACCAATGGGAACTCATGGGTTATTGTGGGGAAGGGAAATTCTGACAGAGGCAAACAGAAGGAAGGAGGAGGCAGAGCTGTTAAGGGTGAACAAATCAAAGGACTGAAGGGAACTAAAAAGGAGATAGAATATGGGGAAAACAAGGAGGGAGTAGGGAGAGTAATCGGAAAAGAGAAATCGTAGATGAGCAGTTTGAAGAGTGTTCAGATATCCCATCATATCCATGGTGAATTGTGTCTAATAAAATGCCATTCTGGAGATATTGAATTGAATGAGTCTCATAATAGTGAAGCTTGTAGTCACTAAAAAAAAAGAGGAGTGAGTGAGAGTTACCCATAGCATTTGATAATTAAAGCAAAGATAAGTGTTTAACGGAGCTAGGAGAGAGCCCTGCTCAGTTAATTTTCGCACATAATCCCCAGGTTAAAAGATAAGAAAGTATGCCTGTCTCAACCCAGAATTTGGGGAATGATGAGATTACCCCCGTGATTCTGGGTTAAAGGAGCTGAAGAAGAAAAACTGCAGCTTCACAAAAGGTTTAAAAAAAAACAAAAAGTTTCTGCCTGAAAGAAAATAATTTTTTTAAAATCACCATGTTATATACTTTTTCCTTTATTTTTTAAATTGAAATATAGTTGATTTATAATGTTCTATTAGTTTCTGGTGTATATCAAAGTGATATATATANTGATGAGATTACCCCCGTGATTCTGGGTTAAAGGAGCTGAAGAAGAAAAACTGCAGCTTCACAAAAGGTTTTAAAAAAAAAACAAAAAGTTTCTGCCTGAAAGAAAATAATTTTTTTAAAATCAGCATGTTATATACTTTTTCCTTTAGTTTTTAAATTGAAATATAGTTAATTTATAATGGTCTGTTAGTTTCTGGTGTATATCAAAGTGATATATATTTTTTTTCATATTCTATTCCATTATAGTTTATTACAAGATAATGTATATATTCCTTGTGCTATACAATAGGACATTGTTGTTTATTTTATATATAGTAATTTGTATCTGCTAATCCCAAACCACTAAATTGCATCTCCCCCTTCCCTCTTTGGCTACTATAAGTCGGTTTTCTATACCTAAAAGTCTGTTTCTGTTACATAAGTAAGTTCTTCTGCATCATATTTTAAATTCACATATAAGTAATACTATATGCCATTTGTCTGAATTACTTCACTTGGTATGATAACCTCTAGGTCCATCTATGTTGCTGTAAATGTCATTATTTTGTTCTTTTTTATGGCTGAGAAATATTCAATTTTATCTGGGTGTATATATATGAACACACACATATGTATAATATATGTATATATAAACACATACATATGTACACACCACGTCTTGATCCATTAGATATTTACCTTGCTGGCAGTGGACATTTAGACTGTTTCTATGTCTTGGTAATTGTAAATAGTGCTTCTGTAAACAGTGCTGTGCTGTGCTTCACTTCTCAGTCATGTCTGACTCTCTGCAACCCCGTGTACTATAGCCTGCCAGGCTCCTCTATCCATGGGGATTCTCCAGGCAAGAATACTGGAGTGGTTTGCCATGCCCTCCTCCAAGGGGTCTTCCTGACCCAGGATTCAAACATAGGTCTCCCATATTGTAGGCAGATTCTTTATCATCTGAGCCACCAATGAGGTACATGTATCTTTTCAAGTTAGAGTTTTCTTTTAACTATATGCTCAGGAGTGAGATTTCTGGATCATTTGGTAATTCTATGTTTAGTTTTTTAAGGAAACTTCATATTGTTTTCCATAGGGCTGTACAAATTTACATTCCCAACAACAGATTAGAAGGACATTTTCTCCACAGCCCCTCCAGCATTTATTATTTGTCAACTTTTTAATAATGACCATTCTGACCAGTGTGAGGTGANCATGCTGGGAGGCATTGGAGGCCGGAGAAGGGGATGACAGAGGCTGAGATGGCTGGATGGCATCACTGGCTCGATGGACGTGAGTCTGAGTGAACTCTGGGAGTTGGTGATGGACAGGGAGGCCTGGCATACTGCGATTCATGGGGTCGCAGAGAGTCAGACACGACTGAGCGACTGAACTGAACTGAATATGTAAGTAAAATACCATCTCAATTAGAAATTCAAAAGTTTTTCCTAACTATTTTTGGAAATGGTAGAAGAAAAGGGTGAAATGATTTTAATATCCATGAGGAAGAGTAAGTATTCAAAACATCTAAAGCTTGGGACTGGTGCACGGGGATGATCCAGAGAGTTGATGTGGAGTGGGAGGTGGGGGGGGCGGGGTTCAAGATTTGGANATATGTAAGTAAAATACCATCTCAATTAGAAATTCAAAAGTTTTTCCTAACTATTTTTGGAAATGGTAGAAGAAAAGGGTGAAATGATTTTAATATCCATGAGGAAGAGTAAGTATTCAAAACATCTAAAGCTTGGGACTGGTGCACGGGGATGATCCAGAGAGTTGATGTGGAGTGGGAGGTGGAGGGGGGGTTCAAGATTGGGAACTCATGTACACCTGAGATGAAAAAAAAAATAAATTTAAAAAAAAAATTAAAAAATAAAAATAAAAAAATAAAATAAAAATTGTACTTAAAAATTACAAGAAGTGATTAACTTCTAGAAATTAAAAGCTACATTTTAGTATGATAATAAAAATATTATAATATTAGCAGAGAAACAGACAATTATACCTGGAAAAAGGCATCTGAATATACTTAGAAATTTTTAAAAATACAAAGAATATGATACTGTGATTCAGTAGAGAAAGAATGGCTTGTTTATTAAATGTGCTTTTAAAACTGGCTCTACACCAGGATAAACAGCAATCTTGGACTCCCCAGGTCACATAATAAATAGACATAAATTCCAGGTAGATAAAGAGGTTAAATTTACCTGGTAAGAGAATTTAGGTGAATGTTTTTATAATGTTAGGATGAAGGAAAGCAATTTGAGCCAGACTGAAAACTTGGGAGTCATAATAGAAAAGAGACATTTAAATTTCCATAAAGTAATTTTGTAGGTTAAATTACACAAAAAACAAATCAAAGACAAATGAGAAGTTGTAGGGAGATGTTGCAACAAAAATGACAGGAAAAAAATGTTATCTGTGATATTATAAAACACATACAATTACATAAGCAAAAGCAGAGTGCCACAATAGAAGAATGTTCATAGGTTATGAATAAGTAATCAACAGAAGAGGAAATTCAAAAGACCAATAAACATATGAAAGAATGCTTTGTTTCACTAGTGACAATGAGATACTACTTCTCACCCATAAGATTCGCAAACTTCTCACCCCTCAGATTGGCAAAAATTTAATAAAGTGCTGGTGAGTATATGCAGGTGAGTCTCTCTCAGAGACTACCAGTGAGTGTGTTTATAGGTATAGATCTTTAAAGAATCATATGGAAATATGCATTTCAAGTTTTAAAAGTACAGCTCTTTTGACAAAGCCTCACTCCTAAGAAACTGCTCTATCAAAATAAAATTGCTCATATGTAGTAATATGTATAAGGATACTTATTTCAGCTTGGAGTTGCAAAATAAAACCAAAACCTGTTTACTCTGAATGCCAATAAATAGGAGAATAGTTAAAATAAAGTTTTTCTCACTCATATTAGGAAATATCATTCAGCTAATTTAAAAAGAATGGTTTAGAACTAGATCTCATGACCTATGTCCATGATGTATGACGTTGAGTGAGAAAAGCCAACTTTGGGGAAATGACTATAGAAGGAACACACATATACAAAAATAAGCAATGATAAAAATGTCCTCTGCATATAAATGGAATTAGTGAATATAATTTATATGAACCGGGAAAAGGGTAAAGAAAGATACAAACGCACTGGTAGACAGGGTAATACTAATGGGGTCAGAATAACAGGTAAGCAATACCAAGGCAGTAGCAAAATAGAAACATACTTATGGTATATTTTATAAAATTTAGAATATCAAGTTCTAATTTACTGTAACTTTGCACAAGTTATATACACATGCAGAAGGTTTCTCCATAAAAATGGAAAAATTTTCCTTTGTCACTGTTACTTTCATAGCGGGTTTGATTAATTAAAAAAAAATAGCATTCATTTTTATGACCACATACTATTTAAGTGTCCAAAATGTGAGATATGAAAACCTTGATATATAAATCATGCATATTTCAGAATTTTTTCTTAGAAAACATTTTAATAGCATAAATATAAAACTAAAATATACAAAGACTTTGAAAGTTTCTAATATCTGTTGCCAAATGCTTTTAAAAATTATCCTTCTATACAGTATTCAGATCTTAAGAGACTATTTCAAGCTGCTGCCTACTTCGACTTCTCTCCCAGTTTCTGACTTGATCATGCTGTTTCTTTCATTTGGGGGATAATTTTTCCCATTTAAACTTCAAACTATGTTGTGAAAGGGTAAAAAGTCAGTCATGCCCGACTCTTCTGTGAACCCATGGACTGTAGCCTGCCAGGCTCCTCCGTCCATGGGATTCTCTAGCAAGAATCCTGGGATGGGTTGTCATTTCCTTTTTTAGGGGATCTTCCCAAGCCAGAGATCAAACCCAGATCTCCTGCATTGCAGGCAGATTTTTTATGTCTGAGCCACCAGGGAAGCCCAAATTTTACTATAGACACTTAAAAATAACTGTAGTAATTTTAAATATGTGATACGTTGAAAAAAAAAAAAACAAGCTGTGCTAAGTCTAATCAATAACCCATGTTTTTAAGAAAAGCATTGCTACCAATGTTTTCATCTTTCCCATCATATCACATTATTATTATCAAGGGGAATTGGTAACATCTAACAAAATGGCAATGGCAGTGATCAAATTGCCAATATCTGCTGGATCATCAAAAAAGCAAGAGAGGTCCTGAAAAACATCTACTTCTGCTTTACTGACCACGCCAAAGCCTTTGACTCTGTGGATCACCACAAACTCTGGAAAATTCTGCAAGAGATGGGAATACCTGACCACCTGACCTGCTTCTTGAGAAACCTATATGCAGGTCAGGAAGCAACAGTTAGAACCGGACATGGAACAACAGACTGTTTCCAGTTCGGGAAAGGAGTATGTCAAGGCTGTATATTGTCACCTTGCTTATTTAACTTATATGCAGAGTACATCATGAGAAACGCTGGGCTGGATGAAGCACAAGCTGGAATCAAGATTGCCGAGAGAAATAACAATAACCTTAGATATGCAGATGACACCACCCTTATGGCAGAAAGTGAAGAACTAAAAAGCCTCTTGATGAAAGTGAAAGAGGAAAGTGAAAAAGTTGGCTTAAAACTCAACAGTCAGAAAACTAAGATTATGGTGTCTGGTCCCATCACTTCATGGCAGATAGACGGGGAAACAGTGAGAGACTTTATTTTGGGGGGTTCTAAAATCACTGCAGATGGCGACTGTAGCCATGAAATTAAAAGATGCTTGCTCCTTGGAAGAAAACTTATGATCAACCTAGAAAGCATATTAACAAGCAGAGATGTTACTTTGCCGACGAAGGTCCATCTAGTCAAAGCTATAGTTTTTCCAGTAGTCATGTATGGATGTGAGAGTTGGACTATAAAGAAAGCTGAGCACTGAAGAATTGATGTTTTTGAACTGTGGTGTTGGAGAAGACTCTTGAGAGTCCCTTGGACTGCAAGGAGATCCATCCAGTCCATCCTAAAGGAAATCAGTCCTGAATATTCATTGGAAGGACTGCTGCTGAAGCTGAAACTCCAATACGTTGGCCACCTGATGTGAAGAACTGACTCATTTGAAAAGACCCTGATGCTGGGAAAGAGTGAAGGCGGGACGAGATGGTTGGATGGCATCACCAGCTCAATGGACATGAGTTTGAGTAAACTCCGGGAGTTGACGATGGACAGGGAGACCTGGCATGCTGCAGAAAATGAGGTTTCAAGAGTCGGACATGATTGAGCAACTGAACTGAACTGAACAAAATATCTGAACAAAATATTTACTTAATAAATATGGCAATCCCATTTCTAAGAATATTCCTCAAAGTGCATTGATAAAAGTATGAAATAGTATGTGTACAAAGTTATTCATTGTGACTTTGTAAATAAGGACAAAATTATAAGTATCCCAAGTATCTCCCAGTAGATTCTTACGATAAATAGCAAAAAGAATAAAGAAAAGATATACACAAGTGCAGAATGATCTGTAGCATCTGTTAGGTGAACTTTGTACTCTTTGGAATTGTTGTTGTTCAGTCACTTAGTCATGTCTAACTCTTTGCGACCCCATGGACTGCAGCACACCATGCTTCCCCATCCTTCACCATCTCCTGGAGCTTGCTCAAACTCGTGTCCATTGAATCAGTGATGCCATCCAAATCACTGCACATGGTGACTGCAGCCATGAAATTAAAAGATGCTTACTCCTTGGAAGACAAGTTATGACCAACCTAGACAGCATATTAAAAAGCAGAGACGTTACTTTGCCAACAGAGGTCCATCTAATAAATCTTTGATTTTCCAGTAGTCATGTATGGATGTGAGAGCTGGACTATAAAGAAAGCTGAACACTGAAGAATTGATGCTTTTGAACCCCCCAAAATAAAGTCTCCTACTGTTTTCACTTTCCCCATTTGCCAAGAAGTGATGGGACCCGATGCCATGATCTTAGTTTTGTGAACGCTGAGTTTTAAGCCAACTTTTTCACTCTCCTCTTTCACTTTCATCATGATGCTCTTTAGTTCCTCTTCACTTTCTGCCATAAGAGTGGTGTCATCTGCATATATAAGGTTGTTGATATTTCTCCCAGCAATCTTGATTCCAGCTTGTGTTTCACCTGGCCCAGCATTTCACATGATGTACTCTGCAAATAATTTAAATAAGCAGTTTGAGAAAATACAGCCTCGATGTAATCCTTTCCCGAATTGGAAACAGTCTGTTGTTCCATGTCCAGTTCTAGCTGTTGCTTCCTGATCTGCATATAGATTTCTCAAGAGGTAGGTTCAGGTGGTCTGGTATTCCCATCTCTTTCAGAATTTTCCAGTTTATTGTGGTCCACATAGTCAAAGGCTTTGGCGTAGTCAATAAAGCAGAAATAGATGTTTTTCTGGAATTCTCTTGCTTTGTCAATGATCCAGAGCATGTTGGCAGTTTGATCTCTGGTTCCTCTCCCTTTACTAAATCCAGCCTGAACATCTGGAAATTCATGGTTCACGAAGTGTTGAAGCCTGGCTTGGAGAATTTTGAGCATTACTTTGCTAGTGTGTGAGATGAGTGCAATTGTGCTGTAGTTTGAACATTCTTTGGCATTGCCTTTCTTAGGGATTGGAATGAAAACTGGCCTTTTCAAGTCCTGTGGCCACTGCTGAGTTTTCCAAATTTGCTGGCATATTGAATGCAGCACTTTCACAACATCATCTTTCAGAATTTGAAACAGCTCAACTGGAATTCCATCACCTCCACTAGCTTTGTTCATAGTGATGCTTTCTAAGGCCCACTTGACTTCACATTCCAGGACGTCTAGCTCTAGATGAGTGATCACACCAGTATGATTATCTGGGTCACGAAGATATTTTTTGTATAGTTCTTCTGTGTATTCTTGCCACCTCTTCTTAATAACTTCTGCTTCTATCCTTTATTGTGCCCATCTTTCCATGAAATGTTCTCTTGGTATCTCTAACTTTCTTGAAGAGCTCTCTAGTCCTTCCCATTCTATTGTTTTATCAGTGTTTCTCAACTGGGAGCTTTTTAGCAATATCTGGCTATATCTGTAGTTGTTATAGATAGAAGATGCTACTGGCATTTAGTGAAAAATTATTAAACTTATTAATAAATTAATGAATGAATGAAAAGTAAAATAATCTGGTTCACTAAACCAGAAAACTTTGACAGATCATGACTCTCCTCTGATGACCTTAACATGTTTTTAGCAGAATATTTCTTCAAGCATATATATTTCTTTATGTGAGTAGGTAGATATTTGTACAGTAATTTATATTAAAGTAGGAGTTTGAGAGGGTGAGGGTTTTTTGTTTTAATGACTGTATCATAGAACAAAATGCATTGTAATGCTGGGATTCTTAGCTCTAAAGTTTTATTCTTAATTTTTGTTTGAGCCAACATTTAAAATTTCTATCACAGTTGCTCAAATATGATTCAGAAACACGGCTCTTGTTCTAAATTGTATAAATCTCTGAGCCCTTTCCTTTGCAGGCCTTGAGAAGGACTGATTTGAAAGAAATGTTTTTGAGAGAAAAGAGAATCTGGTTTCTTCCAAATTAGAAAATACTTCTGTATATGTACCACAGCTTTCTTATCCATTCATCTGCTGATGGACATCTAGGTTGTTTCCACTTCCTGGCTATTATAAACAGTGCTGCAGTGAACATTGGGGTACACGTGTCTCTTTCAATTCTGGTTTCCTCGGTGTGTATGCCCAGCAGTGGGATTGCTGGGTCATATGGCAGTTCTATTTGCAATTTTTTAAGGAATCTCCACACTGTTTTCTATAGTGGCTGTACTAGTTTGCATTCCCAACAACAGTGTAAGAGGGTTCCCTTGTCTCCACACCCTCTCCAGCATTTATTGCTTGCAAACTTTTGGATTGCAGCCATTCTGACTGGTGTGAAATGGTACCTCATTGTGGTCTTGATTTGCATTTCCCTGATAATGAGTGATATTGAGCATCTTTTCATGTGTTTGTTAGCCATCTGTATGTCTTCTTTGGAGAAATGTCTATTTAGTTCTTTGGCCCATTTTTTGATTGTTTAGTTTTTTCGCCCATTTTTATTTTTCTGGAATTGAGCTGCGTAAGTTGCTTGTATATTTTTGAGATTAGTTATTTGTCTGTATATGTAATCTAGAAAAATGTTACTGATGAACCTATTTGCAAGGCAAGAATAGAGACACCGTCATAGAAAACAGACTGGTAGACACAGTAGGGGAAGGAGAGAGTGGGATGAATTGGGAAGTTGCTGTATAATACAGGGAGCTGAACTTGGTCCTCTGTGATAACCTAGAGGGGTGGGATGGGAAGGATGGGAGAGAGGTTCAAGAGGGAGGAGATATATGTATACCTGTGGCTAATTCACGGTGTTGTATGGCAGAACCAACACAACATTGTAAAGCAGTTATCCTCCAATTAAAAATAAANGGGAAGTTGCTGTATAATACAGGGAGCTGAACCTGGTCCTCTGTGATAACCTAGAGGGGTGGGATGGGAAGGATGGGAGAGAGGTTCAAGAGGGAGGAGATATATGTATACCTGTGGCTAATTCACGGTGTTGTATGGCAGAACCAACACAACATTGTAAAGCAATTATCCTCCAATTAAAAATAAATTTTAAAAATAGTAAAAAAAAAAAAAAAGAAAGAAAAAAAAGAAAAGAAAATACTTCTGGTTTAGAAGATGAGAATTGTTGTGTTTCACGTTGGCTTATTTTTTACTTCTAAGTGAAATTTTCTCCTTCCTCCCTTTTCCCGTTCTTTTCAACCCATGTCCCTCTTTTCCTTGTTTATTCTCTGATAGGTAACTTCCCTTGCTAAATCTGCCCAATGGGAGATTAGATGTAGGAAATCCTGAAGCATAAATTTTTACTATGTTTTTCAATAGTTTTCATTTGCATTTTTTTGCATTTAATTTTTATACGTCTCTGAAAAATCATAAATCTGCAAAGTAATGAATTACCTATGAAAAGATACACAGCTCCACGAGTACCTAACAGGGCTTAAGTACACATCACCCTTGCTGACCATTCCGCATGACTAAGAGTGTAGGGGTGTTCTTAAAATTGTTTTCCTTTAAAAAAAAAAAAAAAGAAAAGAAGGAAAAAAGAAGAAGAAACACCTGTGGTCCTCTCAAGCCTAACGGGTAAAAGCAAGAAGTTTCATATTGGGAAATAGCTTTTATTTTCATAAATGCTGTAATTAATCATTTGAGGAATAAAACTATTGGCGTTGACCCCTTGTGTTCTTTGAAGTTTCCACGCCCACTTTCTGTATGAATTGGGGTGTTAAGTTCTAGTGTCAGTGCCAATTCTAACTTAGAAATTACATTCTTCCCACTCAGAAATTCCTCCTGCCGTTTCAACAGGAGGAATTATTCTTCATTTTCTCTCCTGAAAACTGTTGTGTAATATTGCTGGCAGAGAGAAGATGTTTGGTTCCACCTCAGAGGTAGCTGGATTTCCGTAGAGGTTGGAGTGATATCTATAAATAGAATGTAAAAAGCCTTGGGCTAACTGTTGATGAAAAGTGTTGTAGATAGGTAAGGTGTTATTACTACAAAAGCATTATTTTCACTTTGCTACAAGTTACAACGAGCCTTTAAATCTGCCCCACAGTATTGTAGCGAGGCATGCTTTCTGGCTTCCATTCTTCACCTCTAACAATTTATTTCTCTTGTATCAACACTACTTGTCAATTTTTATTAGGCCCAGTAATTTGAGGCATTTTGAATTTTTTTACTTTCAGTGTCCTTGGTGGGGAGTGAAGTGACCAACAAAACCCTTGGTTAAAGCTGCAACATTTGAGTACTACTAAATAAAGGAGCAAAAAACCAGCCTTGCCCAGAGATTAAAAAAAAAATAGGGAAAAATAATCTACTTCAGTCACACTGAGTCTTAAACACGATTCAGTTGCTACCTGCTGATTTAATCAATCCTTTTCAGTTAAAAAATAGAAATTGAAGTGTAACATGTGTAATGAAAAATTTTAATAAAACACATTGGGATTTTTTTTTTCTTCATAGGAAATGAAAATGATCTGAAGGTAGCCAGTGCACCTTTTAAAACCTCCTGAAAAAGGAAAATCAAATAATATGAATGCATCAAAGACTGTTTGCAGTTCTATATACATACTGTAATATAGAATCCTTGGTGTTTACATTCTTAGAATCAGAGAGATAAATATGGGTCAGTTTAATGACATGGGGCCCACCTTGACCTTGATCTCTGAGTAGATGAAATAGTTTTGTTCTTTTCTGGACATAAAACTAGTTGGTGAACTCTCAAATTGGAAGTAAAGGTCAAAGAGAAGAGCTTGAATACAAATTATTGTAAATCCCCTTCCACTATCACCAGCAAGGAGGAGCACTTGGACCTCTGACTGAGTATGGGGCCAGTAACACATATAAACAAAAACACGGCATTTTGATCAATAAGAATAAGCTTACTCTAAATTACCTTTCCTCTCTCATTTAAAGGTGGTAGAATTCAGATATTCTAGGGTCTTAGGAAATCCAAGGTTTTCTTGTAAGCAAGTGTTATCTGATTAAAGTTCCTGTGGTGGTGAAAGTGTCATATATCCCTGCTGTCCCAGTAAAGGACTTGGCAGGCACTAGCCAGTGGTGGCTCTTGAACACTTCTGAAATGAATTTTATGTACTTTTTATTTTAATAGCCACATATGCTTAGTGGTCAATATATGTGATAACATAATCAAGGTATCAAGGTAAAGAGTTAGTCAAAATAGTAGGCATCTCCAATCTAGGGTGTATCCGTCTTTTCTAAGGAAAGGCTGGATGCACATACTTTTATAGGCAGGATGATATAGAAGGAAAAAACAGGGATTATGGAGTCTGATCATCAGAGTTCTGGTCCTGGCATTCTGCCCTGTGCACAAGTTTTCTTTAAGACTAACTTTCTATAAAATAAAAATAATAAAACTTTATTTGTTGTGGAGATGAACAGAGAAAATGTTCTTATGACAACCAGCAAAAGTCCTGCCCTGAAAGAGGTGCTCATAAAGTATTAATCCTTCCTCTCAATCATTACAAATGTGTAGGCGATTGAAGACCCAGGCCTAAATTTGGGCATAACCGTTAGCTACAGAGTTTCAATTATTGTAGGTATGACTGGTTTCCTGAGAAACCAGTCGACACGTATAAACTCATTCAGAAGTTAGATGAATTCCACTCACTCATTCAATTTATATTTTAGTGCCAGATTGTAAGACAGCTCTTGTGTTCTTTGGGTGTGTAGTTCAGGACAGTCTGTGATTATGTGGATTGTGAGTGGTGAAAATTTTGACTAATGATGTGACCTACGCAGTGACCGTGTCAAAAACAGAGCTACCTGATTAGTGGCAGTAGTTCAGTATATTTCCTTCTTATTCACTCGTCCTTTATTGATTTTATGCCCTATGCTATGTTGCCCTACTTGATTTACATAGTGGGAGAATTCACCTTCCTTTTTCAGAAAATTCCTCTGGATGATGGTAAAGATTAACCAGTGTCAAATGATGCTTGAAGAGCTCTATTGATAGTCCCTTTTCAGCTGTGCTTTTGGACTAGCAGTATGATGCCATGGGTTTGAACTAGCAGTGTAACGCCCAGGACAAATGTGGTAAACTTTTGAACAGATATCCAAACTCAGGGTCACAAATCTGCGAAAGTTAGAATATGCGTTCACTGCAGGGAATCACCCTGGCTGCTTGCCTCCGTGCATGCTTAGTGAGTACCGTGTACCCTTAGGAGCGTACAGTGCCGTTGGCAAGAGAGTTTTGAAGCAGACTGGCAAATGTGAGTGAAAAATCCCAGCCTTATGCTGGCAGGTCAACAATTTAAATTCACATCAGACATACAGTGACAGAAGCTCTCCTGATGGCCAAGGTCCCTAGCACATCCTCTTCTCCCAGCTCAGAGTCAGCAGCTCTGCCTGACTCTGACTTCAACAGGGAAGTTGGATTAGTGGCCACTGTTCCTCCCAAACTGCTTTTCTTAGCGCCACTTAAAGTCAGAAAACATGTGCTGTAGAGATTATATTCCATTCATGAAGGGAGGTAGTTTTATCAAATGAGAAAACTAAATCCACTTGAATATTAATGCTTGGAAGATTTGGTAAGTAAAGAACAAACCAGTGAAATCAAGATTATGTGTTGCCCTCCCTATCAACTCTCTAAACTATAGGTGATGCAGGAACTGGACTGTGATTCATCTCATGTTAAGTTTTTGGAAGATGGAGAATGAGGAGGTACTCATTAAGCTTAATGTATTGAGTTGGCCAATACATTAGTTCAGGAAAACCTGAACTAACATTTTGTCCAGCACAAAATTTTTAAAAAGTAATTTTGAAATTCATTGTAGCTATCAATTGATTCAAATGCTGAATTCTCAGAATCCTGGTATAGATCCATAAGAGAAGTTTCATATACTGGATCTTTTTTTTTTCTACCTTGTAACAGATAACAACTGTTCATACTGTTCAGTGTGTCTGCCCTCTGAAGCCCTCTCGCAACACCTACCATCTTACTTGGGTTTCTCTTACCTTGGATGTGCATCTGGTCCCATCACTTCATGGCAGATAGATGGGGAAACAGTGGCAGGCTTTATTTTGGGGGGCTCCAAAATCACTGCAGATGGTGATTGCAGCCATGAAATTAAAAGACACTTACTCCTTGGAAGGAAAAGTTATGACCAACCTAGATAGCATGTTGAAAAGCAGAGATATTACTTTGCCGACTAAGGTCCATCTAGTCAAGGCTATGGTTTTTCCAGTGCTCCTGTATGGATGTGAGAATTGGACTGTGAGGAAAGCTGAGCATCAAAGAATTGATGCTTTTGAACTCTGGTATTAGAGAAGACTCTTGAGAGTCCCTTGGACTGAAAGGAGACCTCATTCAGTCCATCCTAAAGGAGATCAGTCCTGGGTGTTCATTGGAAAGACTAATGCTGAAGCTGAAACCCCAATACTTTGGCCACCTCATGCGAAGAGTTGACTCCTTGGAAAAGACCCTGATACTAGGAGGGATTGGGGGCAGGAGGAGAAGGGGATGACAGAGGATGAGATGGCTGGATGGCATCACTGACTCAATGGACATGAGTCTGAGTGAACTCGGGAGTTGGTGATGGACTGGGAGGCCCGGCATGCTGAGATTCATGGGGTCGCAGAGTCGGACACAACTGAGCAACTGAACTGAACAGATACAACAGGGTAAAGGGAGGTAGCCTAGAAGAAAATGTCCAATAGAGTTTTACAGTTAATGATTTAAAAAGAAAAAAAGACACAAAAAACCTAGGCACAAGGCAGTTGATTTCTCAGTTGGGATGTATTTCAGGAAAAGATGGCATCGTGCCTTCCCCATCAGGACTTGGTAATCATTCCACTATTCATGAACAGATGCCTTGGTCAGATCCCCAAGTGTAAGTGAATTCATTAAAAGATCTAGGGAATTGGGGTATTAATTCTAAATCATTACATATTATAGATTTTCTGGCAACATGTAGAGGTACATGGCAAGGAGAGGAAATAGTAGAGACTATATCTAAGTCTTGGCCAGAAGTTGGTCTCATGAGAACATCACAAGAGCTCTTTTTAGCGTAAGAATTAAACTTAAAAGATTTAAGCAGTTATTGTCACAGTGTAGAAGGTTGATGTAAGACAAAGTAGAATCACGAAGGCCACAAGACATATATGGAAACCTTTGGAAATAATCTATCAGATAAAGGAGAATGCACAAATTATTTTGTTCTTTGCATACTTTTTTTTAAAAAAGAACTTTTCTGAGATAGTTTTTGTGAAAGCAACTCTGCCCTGTAGAATGTTTTAAATAATGTTGTTTGTAATAGTAAGGAGTGCTAAATATTTTGTGGCATATTTTTGAATTGGGGCTTAGTTGTGCTTCTTCCAGATGTTCATTTGTTCACTGAGACAGTTTGGCACTGGTTGATGTGTGGGTGGATGTATGTTCTCACCTGCACAATTAACTTGAAGTTATTTTTGGAATCATTTTCATTTTCAGCTATTAGGATGATACCATACTTGGGAAAACTGCTGTTAAGTTAAGAGATGCTGAATAGCTAAGGGCAAAATGTAAGGGCTAGGGCACAGGAAGAATTTAAAAGCAGCATTGATACTGTTTTATTGAGGATAAAGATTTTGCATGCACGGGTCAAATAAGTATGCTCCTTCGTATTTTATGGCCATGTTTGTATAAATCGCATCCTAGCCATCCTACAGAGACTCTATTCAACCATTCTGGCTGCCTCTGGATATCATCAAGATACAGGAGTTACTTGAAATGCCTACATGAAATTTTATTGTAGAAGATGACTAAAATGCCTTATAAAAATGTTTTATCTCTAGAACGATATCCCAACTTAACATGCGCTACATTTAAGCCTGTTTCTATTTGTTTTGTTATTGCTTATTTGTTACCTTCTACCCTGCTAGAAGCAATAAAATGATGAATGTTTTTCTGGTTCAAACAGTTAAGTGTGGTTCTTAGCAAAGAGCAAATCGTTAGAGGTGTGGGCCTCTAGGGATAGATGTGAGTTAGACAAATGTTTCTTCGAATTATCATTCTAAAGCAGGGGTGAGCAAATTATGACCAGTGTGGCCAACTGTAGCCCACCACATCCACTTGTTTTTCAGATAAAGTTTTATTGCAACATAGTCAGGACCCATTAATTTACATATTATCTATGCCTGCTTTTACACTGTAATGGCAGAATTAAGTAATTTTGACAGAGATATATGACCTTCAAAGCTTAAAATATTTACTATATGGTCCTTTACAGAAGAAGTTATCCAGCTGATGCTGTAAAAGATAGTTTTTGGTTTGTTTCTTCTGTTTTGTCTTGGGTTTTTTTCTTTTAAGCGTAGTAATCGCTAGAGATTCACCCAGGCAAGAATACTGGAGCGGGCTGCCAAGCCCTCCTCCAGGGTATCTTCCAAAGCCAGGAATCAGCCCAGGTCTCCTGCATTACAGGCAGATTCTTTATCATCTGAGCCACCAGGGAAGTCCAAGAATACTGTAGTGGATAGCCTATCCCTTCTCCAGGGGATCTTCCCAGCTCAGGAATCAAACTGGGCTCTCCTGCATTGCAGGAGGATTACCAGAGAAGCTGTTTTTACATTTTGCATTTACAGAACTTATCCAAATCATGCTGTAAAACATAGTTTTTGGTTTTGTTTCTTTTTGTTTTGTCTCTTTTTTTTTCTTTTAAATGTAATAATCACTAGAGATTCATGAATACAAAAACCAGTCCAATCACTTCTCTGCTGCTGTGTCTAAAATATAGACTGGAAAAATCTACACATTCAGTTTCCAATTTTCTTTATACTTAAAGGCAGTCATATGGCTCAGTTCTAGTGCTTGATATAGAATGAAGGGTGGCTGTAGGATTCTGAGAACAACTGTGGCCAGTACAACTTTTTGGCTTTGAATCTGAATACGAAACCTTGAGTTGGGGCAGCTATGTTGATCTACGTGGGAAGGGTCAAGGAAAAAAGCAAAAGAACCAGTCACTTTTTGTTAATCACAGTCATAAATTAGCCTATCTAATATGAAATGGTAATTAGAAATCGTACAAATCTCAAATTTGTGGTGATGTAGGGAGGGGGAGTAAATGGGAAAGGAGAGTCACCACAAATTAATCTAAAATAAAAATAGATGGTCTGATGAATCCTGAACATCCTGTTGTAAACTAAGACTTAACTCTACAAATGCAATATTGTTCTTTTTATCTTTTTACTCCTCCATCCACCTGAGTACTTCTGAGGTCTGTGCCATAGTCTCCAAAGCTGGCTATCAACAACTCCTTCCCTCCCTGTATTCTCATACAGTGGCGTCTGTTCAGTCAAGACTGCCCTTATGACTCGTTTTGACCAAATAAGTGCAGTATAAGTAGCATTCTCAGACATATGAGCTTCAGGAAGACTGGCAGATTTTTCTGGAGGACAAGAGAAGAAAGTGTGATTCCAAGAGGAAGGTGTAATCAACTGTGTCAAATGCTGTTGACAGTTGAGATAGGAAGAGGACCGGGAAATGGTAATTGGATGTAGTAAAGTGGGTGTCCTTTGTGATGAAAACTAGAGTGATCTCTGTGGATTGCTTGGCGCAATGTCCTAACTGAATAGTATTTAAGAAAAAATTGGAAGAAAGAAAGAGTACTAGTAACTGAGCAACTGAAGGAGGACAATGATACATGACAAGAACAATTTTTTTAAGACAGCAGAAGTGGTGTCAACTTATCTTAGTTTCTATATTACAATTCTTGGGTTTAACCTGTAGTTTAAAGGCAGTACAGATTCATTATAAAAACAGAATATCTCAAAGCAAGGTTAATGCTTGGCACATAATTTCTTGGCAAATTATCTTCCTTATATTTCAGTTTCTGCATTTGTAATATGAATAAAAATGATCGTTTTATAGAGTGATTGCCCTGATAAAACTTATTCATTTGTGGTTTTAAATTTGATCATTCTCATTGTTCCAGATTATCCTGTTTGAACTTGGTGTAAAACATAAAAACAGATGTCAAGAAACATTATTTTAATAAACACATATTTTTCTCTATTTAATGAAGCAAAGTACGAAATAAAAAATAATTCTTAATTCTTATGATTTCCTCAAATTTTAGAGAAGCTATAAATTTAAAAGGAGGAGGAGTATATGTGGGAGAGGAAAATATTAAAAATATTAAAAACTAAAGAAGTAATCATCTATTGTTTATTATGGGGGTCTGTGTGCTCTCAGTCCAGTCTGACTCTTTGTGACCGCATGGACTGTAGCCCACCAGGCTCCTCTGTCCATGGAATTTCCCAGGCAAGAATATTGTGGTGGGTTGCCATTTCCTTCTCCAGGGATCTTCCTGACCCAGGGATTGAACTCACATCTCCTGCATTTTCTGCATTAGCAGGCAAATTCTTTACCACTGAGACACATGGGAAGCCCATTGTTTGCTATATTCAGCAATACATTTATATTAGGTTAACCTTATTGTAGCATTACAATCCTTCAAAAATATGTTACCATATTTTATCACAGTCAGGCCATATCTTGGATAGAGTGAGTGGCAATAATAGAGAAAGAGCCACTGCAAAAAAAGAATCCCCTTACCTCTGCAGTTGAAGCCATATATTTTAAATTACATCTACTTTTTCTATGTTTTCACTGGTGGCTCAGCAGTAAAGGGTTTTCCTGCAGTACAGGAAACACAGGTTCAAGCCCTGAGTTGGGAAGATCCCTTGGAGAAGGAAATGGTAACTCACTCCAGTATTCTTGCCTGGGAAATCCCATGGACAGAGAAGCCTGGCAGGTTACAGTCCTTGGGGTCATGAAGAGTCAGACATGACTGAGTGACTAAACAACAATCCTATTTCCATTTTATCTGAGATCATCTCTTGAAAAACAGTAGTCTAGAAAGTAAGTCCCTATTGCTCTTTTGACAAAAATGTAATTAAAGCAGGAATGGATAAATGAGTAGAATATTTTGAAGTTAAAAGATTCAAATTAACTGAATAAATATTTATAATCATTTTGAAGCATTCTTTAGAAGTATGCCCTTTCTGGCATAATATTTTGTAATATTTTGTGTTCAATTTCAGGTTCATTTCATGTTGGCACCTGTTTTCTGGGTTCTCAATGGCACAACATGTGTTTTAGGCTAGTGCCAGTAATGTTTTTATATGATGTCTTTCATGGTATTTGTAGGGAAATTCTTCTTGTAATTGCAAGACGGAAGTTGTCTGTAATCCAATGATATGTGCATAATTGTCTGTGTTCATTATAGCCAAAGTTTGATTGTCAGCAGTATTGAGGGTTATGTTTTTGCTTCCTTTTTATTTTAATAATTAATTATATTTCCTTCTAATAAAAAGGGTTTGGAATGGAGTTTTATGTTTTTTTCCCCCCAAGCTCATTTATTTCAATTTCCTGGTGTTAAGCTAAAATATATCCCCTTAAAGAGAATGGGACTTTTAATTATACCAATTAAAATTGCTCTTTGCTTTTGTTACAAAGGCAACCTTACGGACCCATCGTGGCAAGTATCTTTGGCAACGATTTATAAATTTTGTATGAAATAACAAAGTCTTTTCATTTTCAAATAGATCCATCAGACAATATTTGCAAGATTTATTGGTTCATTCTTATTAGATGCCCGATAGTCTCTTGTTGTATCAGCGGAGCCCTGCTATTAGTCTCCCTGAGTGATCAGTGCTGCTGCTGCTGCTAAGTCGCTTCAGTCGTGTCCGACTCTGCCTGCCCACAAATATCAAGCTTCCTGGGCTCAGCAATGGAAAGAAGTGGGTACATCTTAGGCTAGCCTGAGACAGATTGGAAATTGATGTGATTTTGTCTTCGGGACTTTTTTCTTCTTTTGGAAAATATAGAGCACTGAAAAATATTAAAGATCTTAATCACAGTTATACTCTGATTTTTGAATATTTAAACTCTGTGACAAATACCATACAAAGCGTTTTTTATCAAGTAGCTCATTCAAAGTCTCACCATCCCATGGAGGGTAAGTTCTATTTTATCTCCATGAATTTGAGGCTCAGAGAAGTTATGTAACTTAGCCAGGGTCACACAGGAAATTGCAGCAAACACCTAGGATTACTGACTTCAGATCCCTTGCAAGTAAATAATACACACATGGCCTCCTGGGAGAAAGGATTCAGTAATGGCAGACACCTGGGCTTTGCAGCCTTATAAGACTCACTCTAGCCTATGCTGCTTTACTAGACCATGGCTCTGGCCCCAGAGCAGTCCCACAGAGCCACCCTAAAGTATGTTTGAAGGGAAGCCAAAGGGTTAAAATCATCACGCTGGTATTTGAATTTTGCCTCTACCACCAGCTTCGTGATTCTGACTAAAAAAATTTGATTCCTAGTATCTCCACTGTAGAGTAGAAATAATGGCAAGATTTATCTTATAGGGCTGATAAGGGATGAAATGAGCTGGAACCAGGGATCATTTTGACTTAAGCCGGGTGATGACGGACAGTACCAGGTGAATTCAATATTTAACTAATTGAGCAGGTAGCAGAAGCTGCAGAGGATCAGGGGATAGTCGGCAAATGCAGGCTTTGCTGCCAGGCAGACTGCGAATTTTGCAAGTTTGGGACTCTTCACTGACGATTTTGCTTAGAAAAGGTAATTCCTATCTCCTCCCAANGTGGTTCTTAGCAAAGAGCAAATCGTTTGAGTAGAGGTGTGGGCCTCTAGGGATAGATGTGAGTTAGACAAATGTTTCTTCGAATTATCATTCTAAAGCAGGGGTGAGCAAATTATGACCAGTGTGGCCAACTGTAGCCCACCACATCCACTTGTTTTTCAGATAAAGTTTTATTGTAACATAGTCAGGACCCATTAATTTACATATTATCTATGCCTGCTTTTACACTGTAATGGCAGAATTAAGTAATTTTGACAGAGATATATGACCTTCAAAGCTTAAAATATTTACTATATGGTCCTTTACAGAAGAAGTTATCCAGCTGATGCTGTAAAAGATAGTTTTTGGTTTGTTTCTTCTGTTTTGTCTTGGGTTTTTTTCTTTTAAGCGTAGTAATCGCTAGAGATTCACCCAGGCAAGAATACTGGAGCGGGCTGCCAAGCCCTCCTCCAGGGTATCTTCCAAAGCCAGGAATCAGCCCAGGTCTCCTGCATTACAGGCAGATTCTTTATCATCTGAGCCACCAGGGAAGTCCAAGAATACTGTAGTGGATAGCCTATCCCTTCTCCAGGGGATCTTCCCAGCTCAGGAATCAAACTGGGCTCTCCTGCATTGCAGGAGGATTACCAGAGAAGCTGTTTTTACATTTTGCATTTACAGAACTTATCCAAATCATGCTGTAAAACATAGTTTTTGGTTTTGTTTCTTTTTGTTTTGTCTCTTTTTTTTTCTTTTAAATGTAATAATCACTAGAGATTCATGAATACAAAAACCAGTCCAATCACTTCTCTGCTGCTGTGTCTAAAATATAGACTGGAAAAATCTACACATTCAGTTTCCAATTTTCTTTATACTTAAAGGCAGTCATATGGCTCAGTTCTAGTGCTTGATATAGAATGAAGGGTGGCTGTAGGATTCTGAGAACAACTGTGGCCAGTACAACTTTTTGGCTTTGAATCTGAATACGAAACCTTGAGTTGGGGCAGCTATGTTGATCTACGTGGGAAGGGTCAAGGAAAAAAGCAAAAGAACCAGTCACTTTTTGTTAATCACAGTCATAAATTAGCCTATCTAATATGAAATGGTAATTAGAAATCGTACAAATCTCAAATTTGTGGTGATGTAGGGAGGGGGAGTAAATGGGAAAGGAGAGTCACCACAAATTAATCTAAAATAAAAATAGATGGTCTGATGAATCCTGAACATCCTGTTGTAAACTAAGACTTAACTCTACAAATGCAATATTGTTCTTTTTATCTTTTTACTCCTCCATCCACCTGAGTACTTCTGAGGTCTGTGCCATAGTCTCCAAAGCTGGCTATCAACAACTCCTTCCCTCCCTGTATTCTCATACAGTGGCGTCTGTTCAGTCAAGACTGCCCTTATGACTCGTTTTGACCAAATAAGTGCAGTATAAGTAGCATTCTCAGACATATGAGCTTCAGGAAGACTGGCAGATTTTTCTGGAGGACAAGAGAAGAAAGTGTGATTCCAAGAGGAAGGTGTAATCAACTGTGTCAAATGCTGTTGACAGTTGAGATAGGAAGAGGACCGGGAAATGGTAATTGGATGTAGTAAAGTGGGTGTCCTTTGTGATGAAAACTAGAGTGATCTCTGTGGATTGCTTGGCGCAATGTCCTAACTGAATAGTATTTAAGAAAAAATTGGAAGAAAGAAAGAGTACTAGTAACTGAGCAACTGAAGGAGGACAATGATACATGACAAGAACAATTTTTTTAAGACAGCAGAAGTGGTGTCAACTTATCTTAGTTTCTATATTACAATTCTTGGGTTTAACCTGTAGTTTAAAGGCAGTACAGATTCATTATAAAAACAGAATATCTCAAAGCAAGGTTAATGCTTGGCACATAATTTCTTGGCAAATTATCTTCCTTATATTTCAGTTTCTGCATTTGTAATATGAATAAAAATGATCGTTTTATAGAGTGATTGCCCTGATAAAACTTATTCATTTGTGGTTTTAAATTTGATCATTCTCATTGTTCCAGATTATCCTGTTTGAACTTGGTGTAAAACATAAAAACAGATGTCAAGAAACATTATTTTAATAAACACATATTTTTCTCTATTTAATGAAGCAAAGTACGAAATAAAAAATAATTCTTAATTCTTATGATTTCCTCAAATTTTAGAGAAGCTATAAATTTAAAAGGAGGAGGAGTATATGTGGGAGAGGAAAATATTAAAAATATTAAAAACTAAAGAAGTAATCATCTATTGTTTATTATGGGGGTCTGTGTGCTCTCAGTCCAGTCTGACTCTTTGTGACCGCATGGACTGTAGCCCACCAGGCTCCTCTGTCCATGGAATTTCCCAGGCAAGAATATTGTGGTGGGTTGCCATTTCCTTCTCCAGGGATCTTCCTGACCCAGGGATTGAACTCACATCTCCTGCATTTTCTGCATTAGCAGGCAAATTCTTTACCACTGAGACACATGGGAAGCCCATTGTTTGCTATATTCAGCAATACATTTATATTAGGTTAACCTTATTGTAGCATTACAATCCTTCAAAAATATGTTACCATATTTTATCACAGTCAGGCCATATCTTGGATAGAGTGAGTGGCAATAATAGAGAAAGAGCCACTGCAAAAAAAGAATCCCCTTACCTCTGCAGTTGAAGCCATATATTTTAAATTACATCTACTTTTTCTATGTTTTCACTGGTGGCTCAGCAGTAAAGGGTTTTCCTGCAGTACAGGAAACACAGGTTCAAGCCCTGAGTTGGGAAGATCCCTTGGAGAAGGAAATGGTAACTCACTCCAGTATTCTTGCCTGGGAAATCCCATGGACAGAGAAGCCTGGCAGGTTACAGTCCTTGGGGTCATGAAGAGTCAGACATGACTGAGTGACTAAACAACAATCCTATTTCCATTTTATCTGAGATCATCTCTTGAAAAACAGTAGTCTAGAAAGTAAGTCCCTATTGCTCTTTTGACAAAAATGTAATTAAAGCAGGAATGGATAAATGAGTAGAATATTTTGAAGTTAAAAGATTCAAATTAACTGAATAAATATTTATAATCATTTTGAAGCATTCTTTAGAAGTATGCCCTTTCTGGCATAATATTTTGTAATATTTTGTGTTCAATTTCAGGTTCATTTCATGTTGGCACCTGTTTTCTGGGTTCTCAATGGCACAACATGTGTTTTAGGCTAGTGCCAGTAATGTTTTTATATGATGTCTTTCATGGTATTTGTAGGGAAATTCTTCTTGTAATTGCAAGACGGAAGTTGTCTGTAATCCAATGATATGTGCATAATTGTCTGTGTTCATTATAGCCAAAGTTTGATTGTCAGCAGTATTGAGGGTTATGTTTTTGCTTCCTTTTTATTTTAATAATTAATTATATTTCCTTCTAATAAAAAGGGTTTGGAATGGAGTTTTATGTTTTTTTCCCCCCAAGCTCATTTATTTCAATTTCCTGGTGTTAAGCTAAAATATATCCCCTTAAAGAGAATGGGACTTTTAATTATACCAATTAAAATTGCTCTTTGCTTTTGTTACAAAGGCAACCTTACGGACCCATCGTGGCAAGTATCTTTGGCAACGATTTATAAATTTTGTATGAAATAACAAAGTCTTTTCATTTTCAAATAGATCCATCAGACAATATTTGCAAGATTTATTGGTTCATTCTTATTAGATGCCCGATAGTCTCTTGTTGTATCAGCGGAGCCCTGCTATTAGTCTCCCTGAGTGATCAGTGCTGCTGCTGCTGCTAAGTCGCTTCAGTCGTGTCCGACTCTGCCTGCCCACAAATATCAAGCTTCCTGGGCTCAGCAATGGAAAGAAGTGGGTACATCTTAGGCTAGCCTGAGACAGATTGGAAATTGATGTGATTTTGTCTTCGGGACTTTTTTCTTCTTTTGGAAAATATAGAGCACTGAAAAATATTAAAGATCTTAATCACAGTTATACTCTGATTTTTGAATATTTAAACTCTGTGACAAATACCATACAAAGCGTTTTTTATCAAGTAGCTCATTCAAAGTCTCACCATCCCATGGAGGGTAAGTTCTATTTTATCTCCATGAATTTGAGGCTCAGAGAAGTTATGTAACTTAGCCAGGGTCACACAGGAAATTGCAGCAAACACCTAGGATTACTGACTTCAAATCCCTTGCAAGTAAATAATACACACATGGCCTCCTGGGAGAAAGGATTCAGTAATGGCAGACACCTGGGCTTTGCAGCCTTATAAGACTCACTCTAGCCTATGCTGCTTTACTAGACCATGGCTCTGGCCCCAGAGCAGTCCCACAGAGCCACCCTAAAGTATGTTTGAAGGGAAGCCAAAGGGTTAAAATCATCACGCTGGTATTTGAATTTTGCCTCTACCACCAGCTTCGTGATTCTGACTAAAAAAATTTGATTCCTAGTATCTCCACTGTAGAGTAGAAATAATGGCAAGATTTATCTTATAGGGCTGATAAGGGATGAAATGAGCTGGAACCAGGGATCATTTTGACTTAAGCCGGGTGATGACGGACAGTACCAGGTGAATTCAATATTTAACTAATTGAGCAGGTAGCAGAAGCTGCAGAGGATCAGGGGATAGTCGGCAAATGCAGGCTTTGCTGCCAGGCAGACTGCGAATTTTGCAAGTTTGGGACTCTTCACTGACGATTTTGCTTAGAAAAGGTAATTCCTATCTCCTCCCAAGAAACGTGATTCAGGAAGGAAGGGAGGAGGGGCTGATGGAGATGTTTTTGATAAAACGCTTGAGTATCTGAAAATGCTTTTGATAGACTCTCCCATATTATGCCCTTTTATAACTTGTACTGTTAATATTTGTGGTAAACTTTTATGTTCAGTCTGCACTGCCACGTTTTCTGGATTCTCAAAGACGGGTCCACCAGTTTTTAATTCACAGCTCAACATGCAGTGGTTTTGGCTTAAGGCAAATCCATAGATCATATAAACCTACATTTTCTCACCTTAAATTGGGACATTAGTATTAGACAGTATATGGAAAGTGCAACACTTAGCAGTCGGTTGATTGCAACTAGTGGTAGCCCTCTTGCTGTTTTTCCTAAAAAGCTGTTTATTCATTCAGCACATTGTTTGAGCACCTTCCATAGGCCATAAGCAACGCTTAAGGTTGTGGATGTGGAGAGCGTGGTCCCTTAAGCACTTGCTTTCTAGAGGTGGAGAAAAGTAAGTATAGAGGCCCATAAAGAGAATGATACAATTGCAGAAGGTTTAAGACAAGAAGCTCTAAAAAATAATCCGTGAAAGAATGATTCAGTGCTCTTCTCTAAAGAAATGAAACAGCTGGAATTTTGAGGAGTGGAAAGGGATCAGCAAAGAGTGGAGGGAGCACCAAGTGCACAGGTCTGGAGATGGGAATGAGCTTCCCTGTTCTGAGTCCAAGCAAAGCGAAAACGTAAGACCCAGGGGAGTGGCTGAACTCAGGAAAGTGTGCTGGGGCTGCAGTCCAGGGTTTGTTGAGGAGGTGGGTTTATTCTACATAGAATCGTTACTTAGCTTTTAGCTGGAAAATGGTTTGACGCAATGTTGTGTAAAGATGCCTTTGGTACGAATGTAGAGAATGGATTAGAGCGAGTCGTGTCCAAAGGTATTGAGGAGGCACTTGTAAGCGAGTGCAGATGAAGGATGTTGAAGACTTGTGCTCAAGCAGTAGTCCTGGTCAGAAACCTCAGAATCATTGGAGGTTGAACCCTCAGGACTCCCTGCTGGACTGGGCGTGTCACTGTGAAGGAGCAGCAGCCACTGATACTTTGTTTATCCATGGTTTTCTGTATTAATTTTCTTTTTTTTATATTTTTATTAGAGTATACTTCATTTACAATGTTGCATTAGTTTCTGCTATATAATTTTCTTTTTAAAATAATTTTCTTTTCCTTTCTTTTTCACTTACCTCTCTGTTTATGTTGAGACTGTCACCTAACTGCTTAGCATTCTTGCAATTGACTAAGCGACTCTCAGAAACATACCTGTTTTCAGGCTCATTCTGGAGAACAAGACACATTTTCCTATGTTGCTTTTGTGTGTGTATGTGCTCCGTCGCTTCAGTTGTGTCCAAACTCTTTGGGACCCTATCGACTGTAGCCCACCAGGCTCCTCTGTCCGTGGGATTCTCAGGCAGTAATTCTCCAGGAGTGGGTTGCCATGCCTCCCCCAGGAGATCTTCCCTGTCTCTTAGGTCTCCTGCATTGGCAGGTGGGTCCTTTACCACTAACTCCACCTGGGATGTTGCTCTTAATCCTCCTTAATCCTGCCAAAGGTATCTATCTGTCCTCTCCCCGCTCCTCTTCTCTCTCTAGGATGCAGCCAACATGGGAGAGGGGTAGGAGCCTATCGCCTGCAGTTTCCCTCTCTCCAGCTCTCTCCCTTTTTGTCATTGCCCACTCTGGTACTTCCCAGTTGCCCATAAAAGACTTTTATCTCTAGTCTGTATGGCAAGAAAAGGGCTTCCTGTCTTCAGTCCCCAGTCTGTGGTTTGAATTCTACACTCTGGGACCTGTGAAGTTGTGATACTGATATGCAAACCAGGCTTTAGAAATGCCAGCAAAACTCCTTAATTTTATCCCTAAAGTCCCTAGTTTTTGCATGCTAAAAGCACCTAGGCATTCAGATTATTATCTCTGCTATGGTTAAACAGAATCCATTCAGAAATTTATTAAATGGCTTTATTGTACCCTTTATGTGACCTTCTCTGAGGCAGATAAATGGTTAGGAAGTGTAATGGGTTCGAGGAGCCTGGAGTGGCAGAGACAACCATGTAATAAAGCCAGTGTTATCATCCCACTAAGTAAGATTAAATAAGCTTAAGGGGAAGTATCAAGTGCCTAAGGCCAGGACTCAGTTCTTCACTAAGAGGTTGCATTGTGTGGGATTTAAAGGCATAAATTAGGAAATCAAGTGACCTGAGTCTGACCCTCACTGGGTTCATCCCCACCCCTCCTATCAGACACTGGGAGTTACTTCATCTCTCTAAGCCTGTTTCCCTTTTTACACTTCATAATAATTACAATCTCCATTTTATAAGCCATCGAGTTCACCAGGATACTAAGCTCCTCTAAGCCCATTTCCTCATCTTTAAAATGTGATTTTAACACTGAGGGTCATACATGATCATACTTGGAAAGCGCTGGGCATTGGCGTTTTATATATAATAAATCAATAAATGATAGGGATGAGTATTATCTCAATTGATAACAGGAGAAAAGAATACCATCTATGGTATATGGTATAAATGGTTAAGCCAGTATAAGGGGTTCCTTTGTGATGATTTCCAAGTACCATTCAGTGACTAATAACCATAATTGTAGAGTACTCAAGAAATCTAAGCCTTTAATGATCCTTAGTCATGTTGAGTTGTTCTGTGATTGCAGATACCCATGGGCCCTCTGGGCAATAATTCATGTATATAGTCATCCAGAATATATTTAGTGAGCATCTACTATGTACAAGACATGATTCTAGCTTTGTTCTAGGCATATGGGTTTTAGACCTTGGATAATAAAACTGTGAAAAGCCTATAAGATATCCAAATCAAGATTTCAAGTAGACAGCTAAATGTAGGATTCTTGTTGTTCAGTTGCTGAGTAAGGTCCAACTCTTTGTGACCCCATGGACTGCAGCACCCAGGCTCTTGTCCTCCTCTGTCTCCTGGAGTTTGCTCAAGTTCATGTCCATTGATTACGATTCTAGGGTTGGTCATCGCTAAGTTGTGTCTGACTCTGACACCCAGTGAACTGTAGCCTGCCAGATTCCACTGTCCATGCTATACTTCTCCAGGGCTGTAGAAATATAAATTCAGGACTCTTCAGAGTACAGAATATCTTGCAAAGTCAAATTGGGCATCATCTTAAACTTTAGTTCTGACTTCCAAATAAAAAAAATTTTTTTTTTAAAGGATCAAGAAAGCAAGGGATCATCTCCTGTTTTTATCATTAAGTGTTTCTGGAGTGAGAGTTTGCAAAAGGAGGAAAAAAATCATTGAGAACAAGTAAAAGGAAAATCATACTTGCTTGTCATTCCAATTTTTAACTTGGGTTTGAGTGAAAAAAAATTTCAAGAACCTTAGTTAATGCTTTATGAATCCTTTATTTGGATTATGATCCACTACATAAAATCATAAAACAATGAAAAAGTATTTCAAATTGTTTTATGTATGTGTGTATGTTGTTTAGTAGAAAACATGATAATCTCCACAAATCTCGCCACTATAAAATTGTCACCACTATAGCATTGAAAGATTTTCTCACAGTTCCTTTTAAATAAGCAATATACATAATTTTGGGGATTTGAGTATTGTTATATTTTGTTTAGTATTCCATATTTAGCTTACTGTTATATCAGAAGATTCTCTAATTTTTCAGCATTTTTTTAAAATAGTCTTTAGATTTTTAATAATCTTTAGAAAAAAAATTTAATGTTGGTTAAATGTTTGATGGGGGCGATGTACAGTGAACTATTAGAAATTCCTCGGCTGCTGAAAACTAAGTTTGTCTCCACTTTACAATTAACTCTATGCATGTATATGTGAATATGCATATATATTTGTATGTATATATATAAATGTATAAGTATATATACACATAGGTGAGGTAAGGTGAAGTCATATATATGTATATAACTTCATCTTATTTTCTTAGAAGAAATCCTAAAAGTGAAATAACTGTATCCAAAGGTATAAATATCTTAATATGCATGATCCAATTATGTTTGAGAAGGATGGTATTAGTTACACATTCAACACTGGAGAAAAGAGAGTTCAGTTCTCAATTCCACATGACAGTATTTGGTTATTACTTTGCTCATATATTAGATAAAATATAACAGACTTGTCTTTACATTCTTTATTATGAATAATGTTGAATGTGATTGTGAATTCTGATTTTTTTAGCTTTTCTAATATCTTAGAAAATATTCATAATTCTGTATTCTTATTTTTCCTTACTGAATCAATTATAATTTCCAAAAAAATGTTAAGTAGCAATGGTCATAGTGGTCAATGTCGAGAAGCACAGTCTCTGCAAAGAAATCAGTGGTACAAAACAATTACACCAGAGGAGCTTGGGAACCAATTACATAAGTTACAGAGCAGATGTTAAAAGAAGAATATAAAATTACACATGCCTATGGGTGGCTTAAATATGTGTGTCCTTTGAGAAGAGAGATATTTACTCATATTGACTTTAACCTGCGATCATTCTTACTGATCTCAGTAGGGAATGAATGAGGTTTCCTGTATATTTCGGTCTAAATCAAAGTCTTTTCATCCAAAATGAATTCAAAATTATATATTAAGATGTATATGTTGCTGCTGCCATGATTTTCAAAACCTGGTTCCTACCACAGATCAACAGAGAAATTTCTAAAGTCACATATTCTTTTTTAACGCTCCAAATAAACATAGCACAGTCTTGTTACTAGCTTCCTTCTCAACAGCACATGTCCTTGTGATCCTTACACAAATGATTTAAGTAGATAGATGTTTATGAAGCACTTTTTCACATTAAAAGAATATATTACAAAATAGCACTAATTTGACCTAAAATTTTTCTTTGTAATTTTTGGCATCCTAGAAAGATCCTGTAAATTTGATAACCATCTCTTCAAATTTGACTTTTCGTTTCATGAACAACACAGGGAGTGTGTGGTAAAAAATGTAAATGCTAGGGCTCTGCTGAGACACACATAAATATAGATTTGTTGGAATTACTACAGCTATCTGTCAGCCTTGTGGCTTTTTGAGCCAAAATTTCCTAATTCCAAAATTATGAGCATCTGACAAAATCCGATTTATATTGCTTTGTGAAACTAGGGCCTCCGTATACACAAGGTAATAGACTGAAAAAATGGACTTGGGCAAATGAGAAGTGCGTCTTAATCTGTTGTTTAGAGATCATTTGAAAACGTATCTTAGACTCATTCTGTTTCAGAGTGAGAAAAAATCTGAAAGACAATGGATGAATCTTGCGGTTTTAGTCTCTGAGATATTTACAGTGGAAATACAGAGAGAGATGTTTTTACTTGGAGTCGGCAACCGGCCCACTTTGATTTCCCCTCACTCTTCTCCTCTTGCTGGTTGGCAAGCCCACCCCTTCATATTCCACAACATTCCTGTTGTTTTAATTCTTAGAGGGAGACTTTGTAACAGGACAGCCTAGCAGGCAAAGTCCAGTTAGTTACTCCTAAGTGAATTTCAAATTCTCTGAGCAATGGAGTGGGGTAGGGAAGAGGGTGACCAAAGTACCAGATCATTGGGTTATCATGTGAATGAACTGTATTTAAGTCAAGAGACTGATATGATGCCAGTAAATGGGATAGTAGTTAATTAAAGATTAAGTTGAGTATTCCTTAAGGCTGGAGGCCAACTAGAGCTTCATGCAATTAAAAGAAAGCCTCAACAAACATATCTGTTGATAACATTTTACTAAAATGATCACAGTTATAAAAACACTTTCATGGGTATGGTTTTCTCATTAATGTGAGGTATACATTTCTAATGCAGGGTAGTAAGTAGAGTATATGATAGTTTTATGTGATATGTTACAACAGTTTTTAATGATATGGTTTTTAATTTAAAATAACTTCAAAATATAGCTGGAATACCAAACCCTTGATTTCAGGGTAATAGGAAGTTTTCCTTGTAAATGCATTTAATCAAGAAAAAAAAAAAAAGATTGATTAAAAACAATTCAACATAGCATACAAACATGGCAAGATTTTTATTTTGATACATGAGTCCCTGTAACTTGGAAACCATTAACCTAGGAGAATTTGAAGGGAATTAGAGATGGTTGTCCAGAGAAGGCAATGGCAACCCACTCCAGTACTCTTGCCTGCAAAATCTCATGGATGGAAAAGCTTGGTAGGCTGCAGTCCATGGGGTCGCTAAGAGTTGGACATGACTGAGTGACTTCACTTTGGCTTTTCAGTTTCATGCATTGGAGAAGGAAATGGCAACCAACTCGAGTGTTCTTGCCTGGAGAATCCCAGGGACAGGGGAGCCTGGTGGGTTGCCATCTATGGGGTCGCACAGAGTTGAACATGACTGAAGCAACTTAGCAGCAGCAGAGATAGTTTTCACTGACAGTCTCCAAAGAGAATATATAATAATTTTATATTATAGTTAAGGATTAATGTCAAATTAGGGTCCACCAGTGTTTTAAACTGTTTTATTAGTCTTATTCTTTTTACCTTTCTTGTTGCATTTCTGAAGCTGAATTCTTTTCCACTTCATACTGGCAACTTATAAAATAGGTATTTTCTTTCTCCCCTCAGGGAAAAGATTGTATCTCCCATTACAAGTTAGTGGAGTCCAAAAGAACATAGATTTTTCTGGATAGTCTTCATATTATTATATAATGCAAGGTAGGAAAGTAAAAATGAAAAACTACAACTCATTTTCTAGATTAGGCAATAACTTGTGTAAATAATGAAGTTGGCAATGCTAAAGAAATGCTAGGCAATCCATGACTGCAAGTTTCAATGTAGACTCTTGCCTTACTTTCACATAAATCAGTCTCCAGTATTAATACTTTGGGTTAAAGAATTCTCATTAATATATTCTTTGGATAAAATATAATCCCTAGTAATTTGGACAGAATATTTCAGTCGTAATCTTTATTGTTTTCTTAAAATAATATGAAAGTGAAGTACAAATTATTTTTTTTAAGAAAAACTCTTTTCGCTAATGCTGAATTCTAGTTTTTCAAGACTGTTCTAATTCTTTTTTAAATTCTTTTTTTCTTATTTTCACTTTCTGCAGTTCAAAAACATTGTTGAAAATGTGGTTAAGATTTAGTCTGAGAATCTATTTCTTGCTGAAAGAAATACAGCTTTTAGCTTAGGTTTCCTTTTGAAAAAGCTCAAAAGCAGATTTATTGGCAAAAATCTCCCTTTTGCCTAAGGCAAAAACAAGTGAAATTATGCCATATGAAAAAGACTATTAAATAATTATTTTGCTTTTTTGAAAAAAAATGCACAGGCAAACATTTACAAGGTTCTTCTTTATACTGAAATTTATAAACCTTGGCAAAAGCATTTCTTGTTCTTCTCTTCCTAATAATATTTCTTTAGTATGTCTTTAGTACTCACTAAATTTCAACAGATTTTAACCAGCCCCATTTTCCAGGTTACGTAAAGTGTGACCCTGTACACTTCACTAAAATCTCTTATGTCCTTGTCTTTAAATATTATTCATAATTTCAAATCTGTTCTGCAGAGGTGATATGCATATTTACACTGAGTACCTTCTAGGGGAATATGTGGCTATTGGCAGGATTTTGATTCCTTTTATAATTTCAGTTTTTACTCATTATGGAGTAATAGAACTAGACTTAAGGAATTTCTTAGTGAAACGCTACCTGGAAATGCACATTTACTTCATAAATTGAATTAGCCCTGTTGGTATTTTCTCCTATATTTGATATGTTAGAGTAAAGAAATTCATGTTTGAATGCCTACCATATGCCATGTAGTTCAATTCAGTTCAGTCGCTCAGTCGTGTCTGACTCTTTGTGACCCCACGGACTGCAGCATGCCAGGTTTCCCTGTCCATCACCAACTCTTGGAGCCTGCTCAAACTCATGTAGTATCATGGGCATTTTCTGTATGTTCTCCTAATTAAAATCTCACAACAACTCAATGTTTTATGAGGCTCATCACACATGGGTTAATTTGACATATTTTCCTGAAAACTTTAAAAAATACTTTAACAAAATTGGTGGAATATAGTCTCAGAATTTATTTCAAAATTAGAAACTGTGTGTATGCTGGGCATTTTTCCTGAATCATCCTGATATTGTCCAAGACTACTAATTTACAGTCACAGATGTCCAGTTCATAAATCATTTTCATTTTGTTACTGAAGTTAGTTTAGGGAGGTGCAGGGGGAAAAAAAAGGATACTTTGGAAAACATTCTGCATAATTTGTGAAATTCAAATGATGGTCTTAAGAGGTCACATGCCCATCCCTCGTGATCAGGATAGACCCTTCTAAGGTTTGGGACATACAGACAAAATCATGTCTGATTATTTTGCCTGAAGCAATCAAAGCAGGAAAAAGCTGGAGACAAGAGGCCTGGTTAATTTTTTTTTTTTTTTAAAGAATTGCTAAAGAGGCCAAATATCCAAAGCCAGGAGTGGGGCCAAAAATGAAGATGAAGACAAACACAAAAATGGATTGAAATGGGTATAGATAGAGAAGTGTCTGAGTCGATTTCTAGCCCTTGAGTGTTACTGATACCCTTTTGTTGGCGCTTATACAAGGGATGGGCGCCAAGGTTTGTCTGAATTCTTGAAAGCTGGCCTAAGATAATGCCTGGATAATTTTAAAATGACTTTAGGATTTGTGCTGTACCTCATGTATTAGCAAATTATGACTCCCAGGCCAAATCTGGCTCCTCACCTTTTTTGTGAGTAAAGTTTTATTCGAACACAATCCCACGCATTTATTAACTGATGTTTTACGGCTGCCTTCACGCTGCACATTCAAGCACATGTGACAGATGGTTTGACCACAAAGTCTAAAATATTCTCAGTAAAGTTCTTTACTTCAATGTTTGCTGACTCCTGCTGTAAATAAATCTCATAAAAGAATATCAGATGTTTTCATTTTGCTAATCTGATCATAGATATAAATAGATAGATGCACACATATGTGTTTATATATATAATATTTAAGTGTGTTTGTGTGTATCTTTGTGTGTGCATGTAGTATATGTGAGTGTGTGTGTGTGTATGTATATATAGAGAGAGACAGAGAGAGAGAGAAACTTATATTTGTTAATGTCTCATGTTCTTGACATAGAACAGGTATGTTTTCTATCACATTTCACTTTGAGGATCTACATAACTTTTCTGTATTTTGACAATAGCTTATAGTTTTCAAAATACAAGATCTATGTTTGGAAGCAGTCTCAATTTTTTTCATCTACTTTCAAAGTAATGATTATATTGAAACATTCAAATGAGTTGTGCATGAATTTTTGACTGTCTAATATGAGTGGTTAAACTTTTACTGCTATCACATTTACTCTAATTTAGCATGCTAAATTATATATTACATAATCATGGATGTTACACAGTTTATTTTCCTGGTGTCATTACCATCACTATAACAATGTTTGCTTATATTCTTTTGGAGAATTTGTTGATATTTAAGGTCATGCAGTTGAGAAATGACTCATTATCTGTGACTTTGAGACCAAGGAAAGTTGTGCATTAAATTTAACCCATATAAGACATTCATGAACCTTATATTGACCTGAACCTGTGTAGATATCCCTCCATATGGCATATTTGATCTTGTCAAGATTCAGAGATACCCGATAGACATAGAAGACCAGATGGGAAGGAGCTATGCTGACTTGATATAATTAATCTTCTTGGGATTCAAGCATAAGAATAAAAACCATAATAAGGAGTGTGTATAGTTTGAATTATGTGAGATGTTGTCTTATTAAGTAATTATGATTCTATTTTACTTCTGAATATGGTAGCGGGGTGGTACCAGATTTATGCTTCTGTCATTAACAACCAGAATCTGAACAAAATAGAAGAAAAGAAATCAGGTAAAATGCTGCAGAAGCCTGCAGTCTGAAAGAGGAGAGAAACAGAAAAGAAATCCTATGCTTGCCTTTGATTTCTATATGAAGACATTTTTAGACAACAGTTTAAGGTGGAGCACAACAGTTTACCTTGGTTGAGGGTACAGAGTTCAGAGTTGGTGAACCTGAAGCAGCTGTAGTTTGATGGGCAAAGCATAGACAAAAAGGAAAGACACCCAGAAGTCTATAAAGGATTACCTTGAGTCTTTGGCATAATGCTGAACTTTATGTGTAGGGTGAGAATCTATGAGACCATCAAACAGAAAACACTAGTGAAAAGCTAATGGCCAGGTAGGTCTAAGTGGAACAATTCCCAGAGCTCTCACAAACCTAGGAGACATTCAAGTTCCAACCAACTAAAGTGACGCAGCCTTATTAAACAATGGAATGTTTGGTAGATACCAAAGAAGAATCACACCATAGTAGTAGGCCACGTACACAAAGTCCTAAATTATTCTAGACTTGCTTTAGCAAAGTTTTAAAATAAGACTCAAAGGATAAAGCTTCAGTATTGGCCAGGAAAAAAAAAATTCTTCACCATTTTTACAGAAATGAAAATACACTCAGCAGTATTTAAAATTATCAGAACCTGATAAAAAAGAATTAGTGCATGTAATCTGATAGAGGAAGCAGGGAAATGTGACCCGTGACCCGAAGAAAAAAATGTCCAATAAAAACAGACACAGAAATGACAGAGATGATAGCACTTGGAGATAGTTGTTATGAACATGTTAAATAATTTAAAACATAAAATTGGAGAAATGAAAATCATCAAAGGACAACCAAATACAAATTCTAGCAAGGAAAATACAATAGCAAATATAAAAAATTCACTGAATAAGTTTAATAGCAGATTGGAAACTGCAGAAAAAAAAGTTTGAAAACATAGCAGTAGAACAGAAACTATTCATACTTAAGCACAAAGAAAAATAAAATTATGAATGGTGACTCAGTGACATGGAGGACAAATCAAGTAGTCTAGCATGCATGCAGTTGGAGTTCAGAAGGAAAGGGAGTAGTAATAGGAGTCAGGAAAAACGTTTGAAGAAATAATGGCCAAAATTTGCCCATGTTTTCTTCAAAGTTTAAATCCAAAGAGCCAAGAAACTCAATGAACTGCAAGCCAGGATTAACACAAACTATACCCAGGCACATCATAACCAAATTTTATAAATGAATGATAAAGAGAAAAATCTTTGCAGAAGGAAAAAGTCATGTTAAATACAGAGAAGCAAAAATAAGAATCACTGCTAACTTCTCATCAGAAGCAATTCTAACCAGAAGGCAATGAAAAACATCACTGAAGTGATGAAAGAAAAATATACAGTTAACCTAGAATTCTGTATCCAATGAAGATATTCTTTAAAAGTAAAAGTAACTTTTAGACAGATGAAATCTGAGAGAATTTGTTGCCAACAGACTTGTATTTCAAAATATGTTTAAGGAGTCCAGAAATGGTATATGTGGAGCAAATTAAAGACTTTACTTTCTTGGTTTTTTAAAATTCCTTGAAGATAATTGACCACTTAAAAATAGCAATAATGTATTGAGAGAATATTTAGAATATGTAGAAGTAAAACTTATGATAACAAGAGCACAAAGGATGATAGAAGAGAAATGGAAGATTTTATATTGTACATGATATACAATATTATTTGAAGATTAGACAATGACAGGTTAAAGATGCTACCGTAACCCTAGGCCAACTATTCAGAAACAAAGCCAATAAGGACAGCAGAGAAAGCTGATAGAGAAGATTAACTGGAATCCAAAAGAATTTAATCCAAAAAGGAGGCAGGAAAGGAGTAAAAAGAGAACAAAGAACAAAAGTGACAAGCAGAAAACTATCAGTGAAATGACCGAGTGCAGCCCTGTATCATCAAATGGTCATACAATGGAGGATCTTGGCTGTGAGTCTATGTTGATGACCCAACATGTTGATCGGTACCTTTATTTTATTTTGTGACAGTTTCCCTAAGATATATTCTGTTGTAAATGAATTAATAGAATCATATAAGGACACAATAATTGGGTAATGGAGTTTTCATTTTCTTGGAGATTAATTTTATGAAGTATAATTTCATTTTTAAAATATGAGTAACCAAATTTTACGAAACTGAAATCACTTAAGGAATAAAAGTCTCAAAACACTAAAATGCTTTTCCTATAAGAAAAGAAAAAAAAAAATATTTATTTGCTGACCACAGAAGATATTCTGGTTGGAACATCGTCCTCAAGTGACTGTGTGACTCAGCCACATCATTTAACCTTTCTGATATCTGGTATCCTTTCCTATAAAATGAGAGTAGGGTGCGTATTATTAAGGTGCTTTGGGACCAGAAATCAAATTAAGGCACAGTTAATATATCAGTAATTATCTAATATTTTAAAAAAAAGTTCCCCTGCTTTCATTATCCTTTGTGGCTTCAGGAATTAGAAGAGGAAAGTCTCATAGGATATATTTAACCCTGGTGTCATTCAGAGACTTGGCCTTTGATACTCAGGACTCAGACTTTTGAACTTAAAAATCTTCTCTCCCTGAACCATTTTCCATCGGATTTGCCCGTGTCCTTTTCCCTCTGCATCTGCCTCGTGCTGTTGGCATCCATATTTGACCTCCTCCCTGGATTCTGCTTATAATCTTTTGTACAGCCTGTTTTCTACCAAGCTAAATGCAGTATTCTGCTAAACCAGGTCCCTTGTTCCTTCTGTCACCACAGAAATGAAGATGACATAGCCCTTGGTCCCGAAGTTTTGACTGTCACTCACTCACCCCGCCCCCCCCCCACCCCATTCCCTAATCATTCCTCTAGGCTTGTCCTCCGCTAGGATATTAAAAAAACATATAAAGCATTGATAGTCAATGGTAGGAACCTAGAGACTTTGTGTTTGTTTTTATGTCTGATAAGAAAGAAAAGGGATTCGGAAGCAAACAAGTCAGACATTGGGGTGATTAAGACAAGACAGACTTTCTGACTGGAGAGCTTTTTAGAATTTTCCACATGGTAATAAAGATTGTGGAAGGGTAATAAAGTGCAGGCTTCACCGTTTTGCAGCTTGCTTTGCTGTCACTTAAGTTGTTGAGGTTCTAGCCTCTCTGTATTATTAGTATAACCACTTCCTAGACTGTATACTTCCTGAGGACCAGAATGCTGCCTCCTACATCATTATATCTAAGAAGTGGTGGGGGGCGGGGTGTTGAGACTCTCTACTAGCTTTGAATTTCCCTTTCTTACATCTTCCCTGTGGAATTTTGGTTCCTCTGAAGGTCACTGCTGATTTACCTAAAGTTGCGCAGGTGTTAACTGGAAAGCTGGTCCAGTGGCAGTAAAGTCAACAGAAGCCAGAATTTTGCAGAATTGTTTAGGCTAAAAGGGAGACAGACTTATTGAGATTCAGAGTTCATTTCCAAAAGAGATTTTTGCATTTTGTTTGTCAGATTCAATCTGTCTTAGGTGGCTTAGCTTTGAGTCTTTCTGGAGATAGATTTTAAATCAGTGAGCTAGTTCTTGCTTGGTAGATAGGAATTTGATTTTATGAAAGAATCTTTCTTGAATATTTCAGTTCAAAGCTTTCCCCTACCTCTTAGTTAGACGAGAAATGTTTGACGTGTCCATTCATGATAACAGAATCTACAGCTATTTTCTTCACTGTTTATTTCTAGACGTTGAAGTTTTTGGTTCTGGCGCTAAGTGGATCAGACAGTATATGTGTAATGATGAGAATGGTTTTGCTCGTGTTTTATAATAAAGGAAAATGTATGCACCTGTGGAATATGTAACAGAAAGCACTTTGAATGTGTGGAAGTAAGAAGGACATTTCCTCCTGATTTTGAATAATTTTAATGATCTCATGACCCATTCTTTTCACTCTTCCTTTCAATTTCCTTTCACGTTAATGAGGGGAAGCTTTTAAAGGACCAATTCAACACTGATGAAATTAAAAGAAGCAGTTAAACTTCATGAATTGAATATGTAAAAACATATTAACCATGATGTACTTTTCTTACCAAAGTGATCAGACAGACTTCTTTAAATGTGGTGTACTGTGGGAGTCAGGTCCACATCACATCACAGTTCCATGCAGTTTAAACATATCAGACTGTCCACTGTCCTGTAACTGCATTTAATAGTTTCTCAAGGCTTGGTACATTTAATGGAATATTTGATTGTTAAAACTGTTTTTGAAACAAATACAAGAGTGCAATATCTCGATTTGCACCTTTTCTTTAAACTTTGGGGAAAGCTTTGATGTATGCAAAGTGATAGAGCCAAAAGCCCATTTAAAATATATAAAGACTTGTCGTTTTACTGAGTGGTTGCTCTGTTTGTAGAATAATGAATGTGCAGAGATGTGTGTTCTAAGGTGCAAGTAGGTTTGCTTGCTGGGTTCTGACTAGGACTTGAATAACAAGCTCAACAGCATGTTCGCAGTGTTTAAATGCAGGATCTCCTTTGCCTGCGTTGATGTCAGAGTCATGCACCTGCTGTGACATTGCAGAGATTAAACAGAATATAGTTGGTAGGTTCGGGTTGTCTTAGAAGCCCAAGGGGACTCATTTAAACACCTAGAATCAAGCGACTGGTGACATCCTGACTGAAGTAAGGGACTTAAATTACTATGCTGAAAAAAGGTGCTCTTAACATATCACCAATATTCCAGTGTCTTACTCCTAGAGATTGTCAAAAGATTTTTTTTTTTTTTTTTAAATTTGCCCAACCACAAGATGACATCTCAGAACTGAGGCCTAGAAAGCCAGCTTGGAGAATGACAGTGTCTTCAGCTTGACAGTTTTGTTTTTTACTTTAATTATTATTATTTTATTAAAGGATAATTGCTTTACAGAATTTGTTGTTTTCTGTCAAATCTCAACATGAATCAGCCATAGGTATACATATGTCCCCTCCCTTTTGAAACTCCCTCCCCTCTCCCTCCCCATCCCACCCCTCTAGGTTGATACAGAGCCCCTGTTTGAGTTTCCTGAGCCATACAGCAAGTTCCTGTTGGCTATCATTTTACATATGATAATGTAAGTTTCCATGTTATTCTTTCCATACATCTCACCCTCTCCTCCCCTCTGCCCATGTCCATAAGTCTATTTTCTATGTCTGTTTCTCTACTGCTGCCCTGTAAGTAAATTCTTTAGCATTGTTTTTCTTTTTTTAAACATAGAATCTTCAGTTCCTAAAAAAATATCCTAAAAATAAGTCTTTTCAAACCTGTTTGAAACTGAGAAAAAAGAAATCAAAATATTAAGCAAATGGAGGTAATGTCAGCTATTTGCTGTGTCCTGAAGCTACTCCCCTAAAAACTCTCTTGAAGCGCTGAAATTGTAGATATCCACACGTGGAAGTTCTTTCTTCTTCTTTAGTTATCTGTTCTAGTCTTCCAATTTCTTTCTTTCTCTCCAGCAAGCTGAACTCTATTCCTTCAAAAGGCTTAGGCTACACTTCGTTAGGGCTAGGCAAATATCCCTGTATCATTTGTTTTCTGTAACTGTGCTTTCTAAAAACTCCTTCCATGTGTGATAGCACCAGTGGGCTTCTGCAAAGTCACCTGAAAGGGACCCGAAAAAGATCAACTTCCAGCTGAAGTGCTTATTGTAAGCTTGTCCTACTCAAGCCAAATTAATCGTTAGAAGCAGAAAATATATGGAGAGTCATCAAAATACAACCTCAAATATATTAAAATTACATGAAAAGCAGCTGAAAGCTGAAATACCCCCATCCCACCCCAGAAGGCACAACCACAAAATTGTCCTCGAGACATTCCTGAGACAAAAGGGACCCAAATACTTCTGACAAAACATTTTGTGGAGATTCTGCTTGCCATGCATATTCTGTGTGTTTTCACAAATGGTGTGTATAAATAGCATGACAAAAGAGGGCACTATTTAGGGAAAATAATAGGCATTAATTAAAGTATGGACAATAGGGAATGAAGGTTCTTCGGTTTCTAAAATTAGAGGAAGATGATTCAATAATAAATAGCTCTGCCATTATGAGTTGGCGGTCGCTTCTGTTAATTGTACCTTTTGTTACCTTTACAGTCTGTCTAAACATACTGCACTTGAAAGCTCGATATTGTTTTCCAGCTAGTCCTTTATAGAAGCCGTTCTGCAGCTTATCAGGCGAAGAAGAAGTGGGAGAAGGGGGAATCCAGTCTTTTGTAGCAAAGAGCTTAATAAATAGAATACCAGAGTAATTTTTGTTATCTGTCCTACGTTTGTCTTAGATAGTTTTGTTCTATTGAGAGGTCTCTGAAAATCTCTAGTTTCTGATCATTAGACAGTTTGTAAAGGCTTGTGTGAGGGGCATACATTTTGTCAAGTAATAAAACAGATTTGCCCTGGTCTAGAACAGGTAAAATCCCATTATCGTGGGGTTATTTCAGCACATCCGAGGCACAATCTCTAGCCCATTTCTAACTGGATTTATTGACAAGTACAATGAGATGAGGGTCTTTATCAAAGGGATCATATATTTTAGAGGTGGGGGAAATGACTGAAAATGAAAGTAAAAACACTGTTGCTGCTGCTGCTAAGTCACTTCAGTCGTGTCCGACTCTGTTGGACTGCAGCCCACCAGGCTCCTCCGTCCATGGGATTTTCCAGGCAAGAGTACTGGAGTGGGGTGCCATTGTGTTCTCCGGTAAAAACACTAGTATGAAATATAAAAATGGAAATTTATATTTTTATGAATAATTTAACTATTATGGTATTAAAATAAAGGGAAACTCATAGGGAGTTGTCCATACTTGTAGTCAGTAAGGCTGTCACTGTATGACCTTGGGTGAATGAATTATCTTCTCTGAACTTGAATTTCTTTTTGTATAAAGTGGCAATAGCTAATACCTGGTTTTCCCATGAGGTTTTGAGATCATCAAAATTAGAGAGTAAAATACAACGGAAAACAGTTCACTAAACAATATTTGAGGATCTTAACTGCCTCATTTGTATTTCTCATTCATGAGATGAACTCTGATACCTTTTAGTGTCAAAAAAAATAATCATTTGAGTTCTGTGAAAAGTAGTATATTTTTTGAAGAAAGAAATTTTAAAATTAAACATTTTTTAGGTAAGAGTATATTTCAAATCAGTCAAAAAAATTTATGGTCCCAGTGGCAGAAACTTGACAATTGCAACTTTATAATAGAGCAGGAGAGGAGAGGAAAATATCCATGAATATAGAGGGGAAAAATGAGGAGGATGGGAATGGGGGCTGGGGAGGGCAGACTCTGACAATTACTGTCAGCTGTAAGTGGGAGGGATCACAGGGGGAAGTGGAGGAAATTACATCTCTGTTGACTTCTGCCAACACAGCCCTTTTCCATTCTGTAGAACAAAGGTGAGTGGAGCGTGGCTGATAATATTTAAGATATTATGAATTCATTTTGTAGACAAAATTTAGACTGAGAATGAGGACTCATCTGTCATCGTTGCATCTTCTGTCAAATGCATGTTGCCCTTGGCAATGGGTCTGCTGTTACTAATTTCGTTTTTTGTTTAGAAGCTTTCCTCTCTTTGGTTCTCCGAGTTGCTATGAATTTAAAAAAGAAAAAAAAAAAAAACACACAAAAGAAAAATGTCTTTGATTGATTTCTGATGGTGGCTCTGACACGATTGTACTTAATGTCAGTGCCAACCTGATTGTTTGATGTTTATTACATAGGTGAGTGGGAGGAGATCCCCCTCCTCTTTGGTGGCTGCTATTGTTATGACTGGATCCCATTTTTAGTTAGATTTCAAGGAGAAAAGCAGTAGCTATTAGCCTGAGACAATTGGAAAGACCCAGTTTTGTGTTCAGCCTTTCACTATGGTAATATTTGGTAAAAATTATCAGGAGAGGTCAATGTCCTAATCAAATTTCACTGTGTTTAGCCCTGAAAAAATTTCAGATCCTTCTTCTAAAATATGGGACACTATCTTCTAAGAACTAAATCACAGAGCACCCCAATTCTACCTAAATTCCTTTAAGCTAATTATCAAACATACTGAACAAGTCATATTGCTAAATGTTGCATACCGAGCTGCCCTTTAATTATATAGCCCTATAAATAGCCTTTTGAAACAATCTTCCAGTATATATTCACTTTTTTTTTTTTTGCTGTTGAGCTTGAATTCTGTGTACAGCCGAATGCTTATCTTGTTCTTCTATCTATGATTATTTTGCTGTAAAGACAGCAGAAGTTCTACTTTAAATTATTCATAAGCTTTAGATAGAAACCTAAGCAAATTAAAATGTAGGCCAATATAGAGGAAAATGATAATGGGCATATAAGTATTTGTAGCTACTGTAGCTTCCATTGGGACAATCATAAAATTAATTTCATACCTTGCACAGTAATTTCAATGGGAACAGTTTCTTAGTTCATGGTCAAACTTGTTTCCAACACTGATGGAGATGAACACTAGAGAAAGTATTGAATTTTCTTTCTAATTAGCTTTTTCTTGTGAAATAGCTTCTTAATAATTTCCTTTCGTGTCCAGTGCATAAAGGTATCTATTCCTTTTAAACTGTATGTGAATTTAATTTATATGCCAATGATGTTTAATGCATTGTCTTGTCTGCATCTCATTACTGTCATTAATAAGCACTGGAGTACATCTAGTTACAAGGTTAATTGGGACAAATCTGGCTGCCTTCTTTCTACTGTAAATATGCTGTATCTTAGCAGTGTGTTACCCACAGATGGGTGTTAAAAGTTACAGTATTTTGCATTTCATTTCTCCTTCTATTGTCATCCAAATCAGTCTAAATACAATATGAGATGATTTTACTCTATGTATTATGCAGCCCTTGGTCAGTTTCTTTTTTTAAAAAAAAACTGGCCAGATGATTTTATGGCTGATTTAAATAAAATTGCTTCTTATTTATGTGGTATATAACCATTCTTCTATCCACTCCCTGAATCCTTTCTCATTTTAAGTTGTTAGAAAGCACCCCTTTCAATTTAGTGAATTTCGTAAGAATTTTCCAGGAGAAAGTTACAGGCCAAAGATTAAATCTTTTTTAGTTGTAATGTTTGATATTGCAAATTTACATAGCAGAAGCTATTGAATTTATTCACTGACCCAGGAAATTCATGTTGGAATAAGTCATTGCTCAAGGGCTCTGCTTTTGAAAAATAAGACTATAGGCAGGCAGAAATAGCAAAAACTTCCAGCTTAGTTCTTACATTTCCCCCTCTAACTCCTATGACAATAATCAGCTGAGACCTCTTTTCTGTTGAGCTCAGATCCAGCTTCAGAATGCTTTTCTACACATTGTTCCAGGCAGCCACTTGGAACAAGTAGCTTGGCCCAAGAGTAAAACCCAGCATCTTTTCCAGAATAGGGAGACTTTACCCCTCAGAGCATTTTGCCCCTTTGCCCATGTCAGTCATCTTGGGGCTTAGTCAGCCCACGTTTTAGAATCAAAATATCAGTCAGGTGCAGTTGATTTAGGATACAGTTTAAATGAATATAATTTATTAGCATAAGCCCTTAGCAGAACAAAGTATAAAATCATTCTATGCAAGTGTCCTTTACTCAGGGGCCCCCAACTTCTAGGATCTAATGCCTGATGATCTGAGTTGGAGTTGATGTAATAAAAATAGAAACAAAGTTCTCAATAAATGTAATGCGCTTGAGTCATCCCAAAGCCATCCCTCCCTCATTCCTGCTGCTGCTGCTGCTGCTGCTGCTAAGTCGCTACAGTCATGACCAACTCTGTGTGACCCCCTCACCCCTGTCTGTGGACAAATTGTTTTCCATGAAACCAGTCCCTGGTGCAAAAAAGACTGGGAACTGCTGTCTAGTCTTCCCCAGGGCAATCATCAATTTGAAGCCACCTTTCTCTTTATAATAGTGCCTTGAATCCTTCTTTACTTTGGTGTTTTAGGAATGCTATTAATCAGAACTTTTGGTCCCAAATGACAAATAAAAAACTCCAATGGACTCAACTAAATAATGGGAATTTTTTCAGGGAATGAACTAAGAGTAACTTCTCTCTTCCTCGTGGGGGTATTCCCTTTGACTTCCTTTTCTTTTTTAGGAAACTGTTCTCTCCATGATAGTAAAGACCTGTCACTGAGGGTCTTTATGATTATAACGTCTTTGAGGGCTTTATTTTCTTCACACTCTCTGCAGCAATTATGATTTGTAGACATTTTAATGAGGGCCCTTCTGACCCATGTGAAGTGATAACTCATTGTCGTTTTGCTATGTGTGTTTCTCTAATAGTGATGTTCAGTATGTATTTGCGTGCCTATTGGCCATCTGTCCATCTTCTTTGGAGAATTTCTATTTAGGTCTTCTACCTATTTTTTGATTGGGCTGTTTGTTTCTTGTTATTGTGTTACATGAGATATTTGCATATATTAGAAATTAAATCCTTGTCGGTTGCATTGTTTTCAAATATTTTCTCCGAGTCCAGGGGTTGTCTTTTTGTTTTTGGTTTGCTGTGGAAAAGCTTACGAGTTTGTTTAGGTCCCATTTGTTTATTTTTGCTTTTATTTTTATTGCCTTGGGAAACTGATCTGAGAAAACTTTGCTGTTCTTCATGTCAGAACATTTTACCTGTGTTCTCTTCTAGGAGTTCTAAGGGATCTTGTCTTAAATTTAAGTCTTTCAGCCATTTTTATTTTAATTCTGTGAATGGTGAGAGGGAGTGTACTAACTTCATTGATATACATGCACCATGGCCAACTCTTACAAGTAAAATGATATTTTGATATTCTTTTGAATATCAAAAAATTACAGTGGATCTCAAAACCCAAAAGTTGAACTCTGGTTTTTTTGTCCTATTAATATTTACCTTCTTCACTGAGTCAGTGAGGTGATGCATGGAAGTAACAAGGCCTACTTAAGTTCTCCAGATTTCATCCTGCTGCGTTATACCCCCACATAGTTCCTTTCTGTTTGATCAGTCCCTCAGGTTAGTTCTGTGACTAGGTGTTTTCATATTTGCCAATCTGGTAAACTGATGGGAAGAAGCATTTGAGAAAGTCTATTTCAGGATATAGGTTAAGTAGGAAATGGAAACAGATTCCCCAACATGTGAAAACCCAACCACAATTACATTCTGTAAAATGGTATTACACATTAATAGAGCTTCTTCTCTCATCTTGGTTTCCTGTCAGATTCCTAAGAAAGGGCCTAAGAATTTTCCAAATACCTTTTAAGAGAGAAGCAAAAGAGACTGAAGAGAGGCATGTGCTCTGTATGAAGCACCTTTCTGGTGAGAGGCCTCCACATTTTATGACTTTTGGCCACGTCCTAGGTAGCACAGGCTAACTGGCTTGTAGCAGGCTGGTAATAGGATGATTTGTTGCCTCCCATGTCCTGCTTCCCTGCTGACTGAGTGGGTAAAGAGTGTGCCTGCAGTGCAGGAGATCTGGGTTCAATCCCTGGCTTGGGAAGATCCCCTGGAGGAAGAAACGGCAACCCACTCCAGTATTGTTGCTTGGAGAGTTCCATGGACAAAGGAGCCTGGTGGGCTACAGTCCATGGAGTCACAGAGTTGGACACAACTGAGTGACAAACACTTTGTGACACTAATAATGTCCTCTGATATACTTGGTGGCTTATGGCATACTTTCAAAGTTGTTTCCATTGTGTCACAGAACTCACGAACCCCAAACCAGAAAAAACACGCATGTAGACCTTTCTAACTTCAATGCAAGGTCAAAGGAATTTCAAAGGATTTTATTGCATGTTTTTAGGAAAAAACCGTTTTCAGAAGTACGCAGGCAGTTGGTGGGTCCACAATTTGAGTTTGCTTTCATCAAAGTGGAGAGAGCAACTGTCCCTTAGTGTACGTTTTCCAACAATCAAAGTACAATAAGAACAACTATTCTCTAAGTTATCATTAATAATAAATACAGTTGACTGTAATATTCAGTTATTTCCAGTGACAGGTGATCATAATGGTTGATTAGGAAAAAGAGCTTTCCTGAAGGCTGTTTGAACATCTCTGATATGGCAGTATTATCGTCAAATTTCTTAAAGTTTTCTTTTTAAAAGTTTATTATGGAAACATTAAGTGAATACAAACCAAATTTTTGCTGTATAAAAAAAAAAATCATCCTGAAATATCCACCTCTGTCTCGAGAGTGACTCATAGCGGTATTATCTCTTTTTGCTTACATTGAGGACAGTTTAAGATGGTTTACTTTCAGAAATAACGATTGTGGGATCTTAGATATTATTGCTTTATTGTCCTTATTGAGTAGGGTTAATAGTATTTTTCCAAAAGCATTTGAGCTGGAAACCAGCAAGGCTGAATGGACATGTATGCTGGTGGTGGAGAACCCAGAGCAAGGATCGTGAACTCAGCCTGCAGATCATTTAAAAGCATGAACAGAGCCACACATAAAATAACAATTTAAATTTAATTTTATTCTGTGCAAGCTAGTTCATTGTTGTCTGGAAGACAAAAGGTGTTTAAACATTTAGATAAATACTAATTACAACATTTATTTATGTCTAGAAGACTCCAGGTTTTTTATGAGAGAATCTGTTTATCTCATTTAACTCTTGAAATCTCCCCTCCCCCAAACAAGGAAAGATTTTACAAAGAAACAGGCAAAGTAACTTGCTCAATTTCGATTAGCAAAGGCATTTTTACTGTAATGTGTCTTCTATGCTACTTTATACTCGCTAGCTACAGGTGCAGAGAAAAACAATAAAAGATGAAATGCTGCGTATACTAAAATTAAAAAGACATGTATTCATCTGAGAAACAGCTTTAGATCTAGAAATACATCTTCATGACTAACTTATACATAGGCTATAATTATTTGGTAATTAATACTCCCAAATTAATCCCTTTCCTAAAGAACCTCTAGTGGTTCTTATGCTCCAGTTGACATGGAAAGCTAGATCTTAGGAGGATTTCCCTCTAAACTCAGAGAATGTTCATCCCTGCAAGTTTCCAAGGGCCTACAAATAAAATCTCATCAGGTCTGAAAGCAATCAGGTCCAGCCAATCAGAAATCAAGCTGTAGGGCAGAAAATCAGGATTTAAATAAAAGTTGCAATTAGAACCCCCAGAACTGGCATGACACTCGTTTGAGTTCTTAGCGCTCAGAGACAGTATGGAAATTACCTCCACAGTAGGAGTAAGAAGGGCTGGTGAAGATTTTTGCCTCCTGATAGAATATTGAAAATTATCTTCATCAGTGGGTTAATTGGCTTAATTTTCCTTCAGATGGTAACTTTCAAATGCTTGGTCTTAATTAGCATGGGTAAATGAGAAATGTAGGTGATTCACACTTTTCAGTTTTCTTCTTCTCTAGAGATTTCCATTCCCTTCCCCTAAGAACCTGAAATGGCTGAGGGCTACATTGATTAAAATAAATTACACCGGTATTTTACACCAGTAAAAAATGTAGATGGAACTGACTCATGCCTGGTCCATTGAAACAATAAAACCCACAGATAGCATAAAGGAGAAAATCAGGGTATGGTACTAAAGAACATTGTATTTAGTATGTTAAAAATTATAAAACTGTAATTTAAAAATTTTGTGTTAGACAAGGTATGATGTTCAACTGAGAAAGTTGAAAAAAAATAGAGGCACTTTGTGTAGTTAATAAAGACTGTGTGAGGGAAAGCTCACAGAGGACAGAGAACTAAATGGGAAACATACAGATTGTTTATCTTTGGTCATTTTGTTTAATTCCCCTTTATCTCAGACCTAACCCCAAAACTTCAGATTTACCTCTAACAAAGAGGTAATCAGCACCAAATATTGCTTTTAGAACGTGCAGATAGTTTTTATTAACTATCACACATTATATAATTGCTTTCCTTTTTCATATTAATATTTTATTCTAAACATGTTATCTCTGATTTATAACAATCTGAGATCATGAAATCTGAACTAGAAAAATACAAAGGAATGGTTTCAGTTATTTGGACCAAATACATTACGTAATAGTATCTGAATTTAGAAAATTAAATAGCTACATTGTAATGTGACACTTACATAACAATTTCTGGAAGTTATCTAGCAAACTGAAGGCTTTCTCATTTCATTTCTGTTTGATTCATGTATGGAAAATAATCAGGGTGATAATAAAGCCAAGAATTTATTTCAGAAAGTTTATACAAAAATGATTTTATAATGTAATATAGTTGTACTTTTTCTTCTGGTAGTATCTACATAAATAATAATTGAAATTAAACTTCGAATTTTATTTTCATGTATCATAAAATTTGACATAAAAGCAAACAGTTGTGCATTTTTATAATTTTGTTATATAATTAATGAAATTCATGTTTGTGTGTTTATAATATAATTCACATTTATGATGGAGTTGCCAAATTTTTTAGTGATATGGGAAGGATATATCATTATATGAAAAAGCAAGTTACTAAAAACAATGTATACAAGGGGTACTAAAATGTAAGTTTGTTTAAATAAATATGTGTCTATTAAAAAAGAAGAAAGATAAACTGAGAGAGAAACATAGATCAGTTACCTAAGAGAGAGAAGGAAAGATGTGTGTGTGTGTGTATATATATATATATGTATGTTATATTAGCAGTGTTTACCTGTGGGTCTGGAGATGTTTACAGGTATATTTTATGTTATTCTTTGTGCTTTTCTATATTTTACAAGTTTTCTTGAACAAATCTGTTTCTCTTTTAATTAGATAAAATTTTATAGAAGTTCTCCTTGCCTTTTCATGGAAAAATAGGACCAAGGTGCTTTATAACCTGTAAGGATTTCAGTTCTAGAAATACTGCTGCATCCTTAGAGGTAGGCATGCAGAGCATTCAACATGGAGATCACATTTTACCTTNTTTACAGGTATATTTTATGTTATTCTTTGTGCTTTTCTATATTTTACAAGTTTTCTTGAACAAATCTGTTTCTCTTTTAATTAGATAAAATTTTATAGAAGTTCTCCTTGCCTTTTCATGGAAAAATAGGACCAAGGTGCTTTATAACCTGTAAGGATTTCAGTTCTAGAAATACTGCTGCATCCTTAGAGGTAGGCATGCAGAGCATTCAACATGGAGATCACATTTTACCTTTCTGTCTAATAGCATCTTCGTTTCCAGATTGCTCCCCAAATAAAAACAAGCACTGAACTTCCAATCAGTGATGATAATTTAATTTCCCTCTCAGCTGTAAGTATCATAAAACAGTCAGGCAATCAGTGAGAAAAACGTGTTCTCCTGGTTTATTTTTACATTAAGTAATTAACATTTTCCTTTCTAGCTCACATGAGGTCTGAAAAGTATAGGCTTAGCTGACCTAATTGTGTCGGAGAAGGCAATGGCAACCCACTCCAGTACTCTTGCCTGGAAAATCCCAGGGACCAGTGAGCCTGGTGGCCTGCCGTCTATGGGGTCGCACAGAGTCGGACAAGACTGAAGCGACTTAGCAGCAGCAACAGCAGACCTAACTGTGTAGGGCTTCTTAGAAACAGAACTTTGTGTGTTTTGTTGTTAGGAGGAGATAGACCTGGAATAAAACTTGGAAATGTCTCTGAATACTTCTAAAAATTCTTCATAATACTGAAACTTCCAGACTGAACTTGTGAGGAGAAACAGTCAGTGACTTGGAAATGGACAAAAGAGATTACTGTGTGTCTTTCTGTGGACTATTAGCCATTGTTTAGCCCGCTCCAGTACTCTTGCCTGGAAAATCCCATGGATGGAGGAGCCTGGTGGGCTGCAGTCCATGGGGTTGCTGAGAGTTGGACATGACTGAGCAACTTCACTTTCACTTTTCACTTTCATGCATTGGAGAAGGACATGGCAACCCACTCCAGTATTCTTGCCTGGAGAATCCCAGGGATGGGAAAGCCTGGTGGGCTGCCGTCTCTGGGGTCGCACAGAATCGGACATGACTGAAGGGACTTAGCAGCAGCAGCAGCAGCAGCAGCAGGAGACACTCCTGGTGTGGGATTATGAGATTCTACAGGCACGTGCACAGAAGTCACGTGCTAGGTTTTCTGTTTTTTTTTTTTTTTTTCAATAGGTCTTAATACTTGGAATATTTTATTTGAGGGATATGACAGGCAGTTCAGAGCAAAACATGGTCCATTTAGGAATCTTCAAAATGTTTGATTTGGATCTCACTTTTAAACACATTTTTACATATTTATTTCAAGTAATGATGAAAAACAACAAATGGACTAAATGTGTTAAATACTAAGTTTTTTTTTTTTTTCCCACACTGAATGTCACTGACAGAGTAACTATGGGTTTCCATTGAATGACTTCATAATATGTAAAAATTAGAGATATGTGCTCATAAAATCTATGTAAATAAAAAACTGCTTTTTTTTATATACTGGAATTATGTGTAAGAGATTATTAAGAATATAAAAAATTCTGCCCTAAAAGAATACTATTTTTAATGATACCCTCCTTTAATCTCTTACTCCTTGGAAGAAAAGTTATGACCTACCTAGATATCATATTCAAAAGCAGAGACATTACTCTGCCAACTAAGGGCCGTCTAGTCAAGGCTATGGTTTTTCCAGTAGTATGGATGTGAGAGTTGGACTGTGAAGAAGGCTGAGCACTGAAGAATTGATGCTTTTGAACTGTGGTGTTGGAGAAGACTCTTGAGAGTCCCTTGGACTGCAAGGAGATCCAACCAGTCCATTCTGAAGGAGATCANAAAAGTTATGACCAAACTAGGTAGCATATTCAACAGCAGAGACATTACTTTGCTGACTAAAGTCCGTCTAGTCAAGGCTATGGTTTATCCTGTGGTCATGTATGGATGTGAGAGTTGGACTGTGAAGAAGGCTGAGCACCGAAGAATTGATGCTTTTGAACTGTGGTGTTGGAGAAGACTCTTGAGAGTCCCTTGGACTGCAAGGAGATCCAACCAGTCCATTCTGAAGGAGATCAGCCCTGGGATTTCTTTGGAAGGAATGATGCTAAAGCTGAAACTCCAGTACTTTGGCCACCTTGTGCGAAGATTTGACTTATTGGAAAAGACTCTGATGCTGGGAGGGATTGAGGGCAGGAGGAGAAGGGGACAACAGAGGATGAGATGGCTGGATGGCATCACTGACTCGGTGGACGTGAGTCTGAGTGAACTCTGGGAGTTGGTGACGGACAGGGAGGCCTGGCTGCGATTCATGGGGTCGCAAAGAGCCAGACACGACTGAGCGACTGAACTAAACTTAATCACTGAAGAAGGGAACTAGAGCAGGCTTTATCAGTTTCAGCACTATCAACATTTTGATCTCCCAGAGCGATCCTTTTTGTTGTTGTTTGGGTGGAGGAAGGCTGTTCTGTACATTATGGGATATTGAACAGCATCCCTTGGTTCTACACTGTAGATGCTGGTAGCACTTCCTTCACAGTTGTGACAGCCCAGAAGATCTGGAGACATTGCCCCCCACTGGACAGAATTGCCCTCGTTTGAGAACCAGTGAAGAAGAGTACATCATAGAAACACTGGGCTGGAAGAAGCACAGGCTGGAATCAAGATTGCCGGGAGAAATATCAATAACCTCAGATATGCAGATAACACCACCCTTATGGCAGAAAGTGAAGAGGAAGTAAAAAGCCTCTTGATGAAAGTGAAAGAGAAGAGTGAAAAAGCTGGCTTAAAACTCAACATTCAACAAACCAAGATCATGGCATCTGATCCCATCACTTCATGGCAAATAGATGGGGAAAGAGTGGAAACAGTGTCAGCCTTTATTTTGGGGGGCTCCAAAATCACTGCAGATGCTTACTGCAGCCATGAAATTAAAAGACACTTACTCCTTGGAAGGAAAGTTATGACCAACCTAGATAGCATATTGAAAAGCAGAGATATTACTTTGCCAACAAATGTCCGTATAGTCACGGCTATGGTTTTTCCAGTGGTCAGCACGTATGGATGTAAGAGTTGGACTGTGAAGAAAGCTGAGTGCCCAAGAATTGATGCTTTTGAATTGTGGTGTTGGAGAAGACTCTGAGAGTCTCTTGGACTACAAGGAGATCCAACCAGTCCATTCTAAAGGAGATCAGTCCTGGGTGTTCATTGGAAGGACTGCTGCTAAAGCTGAAACTCCAATACTTTGGCCACTTCATGCGAAGAGTTGACTCATTAGAAAAAAGTCTGATGCTGGGAGGGATTGAGGGCAGGAGGAGAAGGGGACGACAGAGGATGAGACGGCTGGATGGCATCACCGACTCAATGGACATGAGTTTGAGTGAACTCCAGGAGTTGGTGGTGGACAGGGAGGCCTGGTGTGCTGTAATTCATGGGGTCACAAAGAGTTGGACATGACTGAGTGACTGAACTGAACTGAAGAAGAAAAAGGATGGTGTTGGGGGTAGTAGAGAAATGGGAGGAGGAGAGGAACAAAGAACATTTGTAGGAAGCAGATTGACCCCATATGAACTAAATCATGTGTCAAGAGATGAGTGTTCTAATCACTGCCCTGTTTAGAATCAGCAATGAGAACATGGTCACATCATTTAATTTTCTTGGTTCTCAGCTTCTTCATTTTTGAAACAAGAATGTTGGGCTTAATGATCTCCAACCTCACTCTTTTAGCACTAACTTTCTTTATTGGGAGAATCAAAGAAACTGAACCAAGAAGTTCCCTGTCACACTGTCAAATTTTTCTTGTGTACACTGTTAACCAGTGGACTAATGGCCTAGTCAGCACTATTTTCTGTATTAACTGGTGAAAATATCTAGAAATACTAATTTAGCAATTACTATAAACGAATAATAATTATTTGTGCCCTGTGTGAGGACTCAGGATGATTAACCTTTAAAATTTAGTTGTATGTTATTTAAAAGAAAATATTTCTAATAATTCTCTTGCAGTCAGGTTCAACAGAGAGTAATATTTTTGAAGCTACTTTTGGGTGATGCAGATCACCCAAAGAGTTTGGGCTCTTTAAACTCAGCGATATTGTCAAGAACTTACATTGACCTTAATTTATAGTTTCCACTGAAAATTTAACAGAAGAAATATTGATTGGGAAAAAGTATGTTTTTGAAATGTAGCGTCTGGGATAGTTTACTTACTAACTGTATACTTAAACCTTGATGAGTCACTCAGTAATTCAGTAGCATTGGGTCCTTTCACTGAACATGGAAAAACATGACAAATATTAAGAAACTTGGCAAGCCTATTGTCCTCTGTCATCCAACAGACTGTTTCCCCAGGCAGAGTCCTTTGATCCTGACCATTTGCCTGGCAGTGAAGAGACCAAATGTGACAGCTTGGATGAGGTTCCTTTCCCCAAATTCCTAAAACTTAATAGAGCAGATCTTCTGTGAGAATTAACAGTATATTTCATATGACCATTGTAATAACAGAAGCAGAGATTCAAAAAGGAGCTACAAACACTAAAGCATTTCGAGGAGATGGCCTACCTTGATCAAGGAAGTCTCCCCTGTGAAATATTTCATAATCCTCAATATCCTGGGTTGAGGATTCTGAAGCTGTTAAGCATTTAACATGGAAAGGCAAGGATTTTGTTTTCTCCACCTCCCTTCTCCCCTTCCTTCTCCTCTGCTGCTTCTCTTTCTTCCTCTAATAACTGTGACAAAAGATATGGTCTAAATTCCTCTCCCCCAAATAGTTTTTTTTTTTTTTTTAATAGCAGAATCACCTCCATGCCACTCTCATGACTAAAGTTTTTATAAGATAGGGGGTTATTTGTATGCCCTGAAGAACGCAAGTCTATTTGGACCCTTGGCATCTTTGAGAACTTAAATGCAGGAAGGATGAGTGTGGAACTGTGAAGAAGAAAATTTAATCTGCCTCACTAACTGGATCACCCAGAAGAATGCCTAAACGATTAGCTGAGCAACTGATCCTTCAACCGGACCATCTTCACATTCAAAATTTCCCCAAAAGGCTATATTCATATTGTCCAAGGCAATTATGGAATAGAGCTGCAACTTTTGCTTAGAAGTTATGTACGATAACTTCATAACTCATAGTTGGGGAGCAGTATAAATTCTTAAAGTTATTTCACTGACTCCTCAATCTCCATATATTTTAAGAAAAAGACAAACCATGTAACACATGTATAATCATAAAAGGTGATCAGACTGAAGGGATGAGTAAGGAGAGCATTCTAACGTCTGAATTTCTAAGGTGGCACACAAAATTCTAAAATCTGTGGTGGCAGTTCAAATTTCCTGTATTCAGAACTGATCTTCCAAACATTCATTGTTTGTTAATCTATGCATTTCATTTGTTCAAATATGATTTGTTAGTAGTGTGTACTAGATGATGTTTCTGTAAAGTTTTGAAGTTGACAGTGTGTATGGCTTCCACATTTTCTCATTTAGGCAAAAGGGCTGAACAGAATGTTCTAATGATAGAACTATAGTGATACCTAGAAAGACCTATCCTTGTAAAAATGAGTCAATATGTGTACACTCTGCTGTGTCTAGAATGGGTAACCAACAAGGGCCTACTGTAGAGTGCAGGGAACTTTCCTCAAATGTTATGTGGCAGCCTGGATGGGAAGAGTTTAGAGGAGCATGGATACATGTATGTGTATGGCTGAGTCCCTTTGCTGTCCATCTGAAACTGTCACAATATTGTTAATCAGCTATACTCCAATACAGAATGATAATTTTTTTCTAAAATGTGTCACTCACCTCTATTATTCATGCTAATTGTAAAGTTCTTACATTTGTGGACTGTCTATCATTGATAACTTCAAGGATATTTTCATCAATCAATGTAGAATACTTTTAAGACTTAAGGATATATCAATATTTAAAATCAGTTGTGTTTCTAATGAACTACCAACTGATAATCAGAAAATAAAATTTAAAATAGAAATTATATACCATTTAAAATAGTATAAAAATATATGAATCACTCAAGGGTACATCTGACAAAATACGAAAGAAACCATGGCCTTAAATTGCTATAAAATATTGCTGAGAGAAGTTAATGAAAATGTAAAAGAATGGAGTTATATATATTTTGCTTATGTTCTGAAGGCTCAATATTACCAAGATTCGGTTCTGTTCAGTCACTCAGTCGTGTCCCACTCTTTGTGACCCCATGAATCGCAGCACACCAGGCCTCCCTGTCCATCACCAAGGTTGCTGCTGCCACTTCTTCCTAAATTCATCTATATATTGTACATAATCTACTCAAAATGTCAGCAGGCCTGTGTACAGATTGACACCTGATTCTAAGTTTCATATGGAAATACAAAGGGCCTAGATTGTTCAAAAAAAATTTAAGAATTTTAAGAATAAAAAGTTGGGGACCTGAAACTACCTGATTTCAGGAATAAGTGATCAAAATGGTATAGAATTGGCTTCAAGGCAGATAAATGAATCCTTGGAAAGAATTAAGTTCAAAAATAAACCCACATGTAGATTAAACCACTGACTTTTGACAAAGATACAAAGGCAATGAAGTAGAAAGTGGTCTTAATAAATGGTACTGGAACAACTGGATCACTGTGTGCAAAAAATTGAACTTGAAATCTAATGGATATCATTACTGAGGATGTTATAGTCTACAAATGAATTTCTCTCTTACTTGAATGTCTGAACAGGTCACTAGGGTAGGGTCTTGAGAAGGCTTTTATATGTCATCTTGCTGTCTCATTGTGATGATTCATTTCATTCACCAAAGAGATTGAACCTACACAGATGAACACGGTAAGCAGTGTCCCTGTCCTGCTGGAATTTTGCAGATAGTAAGTGATGGAGAAACACTAAATGAATCATCACAGTGCTAGTTACATAAAAATCAAAATATGTTTGATTGCAAATTCTAAGTCCTTATGATAGCATGTGATTTGAGAATAACCTAGAAGAAAGACTGAGAGTGGGGAGCATTTAGGAATGATTTCTTAAAAAAAGAAATGAGTTTGAGACCTGAATGGTTCTTATACATTAGTGTTTGCCTTAGCCAGGCAAGGAGTGTGCAAAAAATCATAATTGGAATCCTTGATTGGATGAAATCAGAGTTAACAACCCAAGTCCTAAACTGTAACCTTCTCACCTTGAAATCATTAAAGGCCATTATTTTTATTGTTCATAGCAGCACCAATGGCTGTCACTAGGCACAAACTCAGATAAGTCAGGTTTTAAAATACCCTTCACTTAATCAGATTCATCGTGAATATGGGTCTTAAATATTTCTGATATGGTTTTGCATTTGTGCCTTATCACAGCATAGTTATAATTTCTACTCAACCTTTTTTATCTTTTCATTTTAGTTTTGAGATAATTCCACCAGGATTTGAGCAAAGAGGGTACTTCATTTAATTTGATACCTGGGCTTTCATTCCATTTTTTTCTCTTGAGAAATTAATACATTTCAACTGTCTAGTGGTTGGATATGGATGAGTGATCACTGAACTTTTATTTGAGCTCCTGATTTCTTAGAGAATAGTTTGGACAACCTATTGAGGTATTTGTTGAAAAGAGTAGAAACTCACTGAAAGAACTCAAATGAAAACAAAGAAGCATTTACAAAAATAGATGTAGTCCTCAGAAATGCTCAAAATGCTTTAAATTTTGAAGCGGTGTTCCTCTTCAGTTAAAGAAAGCCCTCACTAAAGTGTTGATTCTTGTGAGCTTTAAATTTCAGATGTTAAGGTGATGATGTTCAGAAATATAGTGTCAGTAGTTACAAAAGTTCATAAGCATGTCTGTCTGAAGTGAAATAAAATTCTGAGACACCTCATTAGGTAAAACATACTTTCATGTCTCACATTTAAGAACACTGCATGCTTCTCTTTGGGGACATTCAATTTTGCTTATTTGGTATAGAATGAAACTCTCTAAGGGTAAGAATCCCTGAGAGTAATAAGAATATAATAAAATATTTCAATCTGTCTCCAATATGATTAGCTTGGGAAAAGGGTCTGCCCAAATTCTATAGTAGGAAACATTTTAATTCATATGTGTATATTTTATTGTGCTGGCATCTGGACATTTATATTTAGCTGTAATTAACATACTGTAAAGTACATAGGTCTTGAATGTTCAGTTCTGTGAGTTCTGTCAATTGTATACACCCAAAGAGTGATCACCTCGAACAAGACAAATAATGTTTTCCAGAAACTTACCTGATGTCCCTTTCCAGGCAATTTCCCTACAACTATTTATCTGCTTTCTGTCACAGTGGATAAGTCTTACTTGTTTTTAGATTTCACATAAATGGATCACACAGTATGTGTTCTTTAGGTTCTGGCTTCTTTTGCTTAACAGAATGTTTTTTATATTTTTGCATATTTTTGCATATACAAGTAGTTCATTCATCCTTTATTTCTGAGTGCTTATATATTGTATAGATATACCACAATGTATTCCACTTTTCCACTCTTATGAATAATGCTGCTTGGAAGATTCAGATGTAAATCTTTGTGAACATAATAAGTTTTTACTTCTTTTGTATGGATACCAAGAGAACTACTTGGCCATAATGGTCATAGGGTAGGATATTTATAAGAAGCAGCCAAATAGTGTGCCAGTGAGGTTGTATCTTTTTACATCCCTACCATCAATATTTGAAGGTTCCATTCATTTCACATTGTTAACAATTGGTTCTGTCAGTACTTTCTATTTTAGTCTTTCTGGTGGATGTGAAGTGTTAACTCGTAAAGTTTTTCATATGCCCATTGTCCCTTTATATATATATATGCATATATATTTTTTAATGAAGTATCTGTTAAAGTATTTTACTCATTGTTTTTAAGATATTTTTCTTTTACTAGTGATCATTAGGGGTCCTTTATATATCTGGATACAATTTCTTTGTCAAAAGTATGTACTGTGACTATATATATTTGCCATATTATATATATATGAATTCACACAGAATTTTTAATATATTTACACATATGTACATATATGAATTCATACATGCATGCATGCATATATATATATACGTGTATATGTATATTCACAATATGTTTATTTGACAAAAAATTGTATCTGGATGTAGAGAGAACTCTGAAACATCAGCAATAAATGAGGAATAGCCTAACGAACAAATAAAAAATCTTAACAGATAACTCATAAAAGAAAATATATTGAGGTATATATGCACATGTATAATATCTTCTGAGTATATGTGTACATTTATAGGTATTGCCAAATCTTTAACAAAGGAATATGTGTGGTGTGTATATATATATTCTAATATGTAGCCTGCTTACTCATTTTTCTTAAGCTTTCTTTTTTGGTTAATAGCCTTTATTTTTTTAGAGCAGTTTTAGATTTACAGAAAAATTGAGTAGAAAGTACAAAGAGTTGCCATATAACCCCTCAGCCTTTCAAATATAGTTTTCTCTTTTATTAGTATCTTGGATGAGTGTGGTACAATTGTTAAAAGTGCTGAGCCAGTATCGATAGATTATTATAAAAATGTAGTAGTTTACATTAGAGTTTGTTTACGGTTTGTGTTGTATACTCTTCGGATTTTGACAAAAGAATAATTACCTGTGTTGATTGTTGCAGAATAGAGTGCTTTCAGTTCAGTTCAGTTGCTCAGTCACGTCCGATTCTTTGCGACCCTATGAATTGCAGCTCACCAGGCCTCCCTGTTCATCACCAACTGCTGGAGTCCACTCAAACTCGTGTCCATCCAGTCGATGTTGCCATCCAAACATCTCATCCTCTGTCATCCCCTTTTCCTCCTGCCCTCAATCTTTCCCACCATCAGGGTCTTTTCAAATGAGTCAGCTCTTCGCAGCAGGTCGCCAAAGTATTGGAGTTTCAGCTTCAACATCAGTCCTTCCAGTGAACACCCAGGACTGATCTCCTTCAGAATGGACTGGTTGGATTTCCTTGTAGTCCAAGGGACTCTCAAGAGTCTTCTCCAACACCACAGTTCAAAAGCATCAATTCTTCAGTGCTCAGCCTTCTTCATAGTCTGACTCTCACATCCATACATGACCACTGGAAAAACCATAGCCTTGACTAAACGGACCTTTGTTGGCAAAGTAATGTCTCTGCTTTTTAATAAGCTGCCTAGGTTGGTCATAACATTCCTTCCAAGAAGTAAGCGTCTTTTAATTTCATGGCTGCAGTCACCATCTGCAGTGATTTTGGAGCTCAGGAAAATAAAGTCAGCCACTGTTTCTACTGTTTCCCCATCTATCTGCCAAGAAGTGATGGGACTGGATGCCATGATCTTAGTTTTCTGAATGTTGAGCTTTAAGCCAACTTCTTCTCTCTGCACTTTCATTTTCATCAAGAGGCTCTTTAGTTCTTCACTTTCTGCCGTAAGGGTGGTGTCATCTGCATATCTGCTTCACTTCCTTAAAAATTCTTTGTGCTTTTCATCTATGTAGTACTCCTTACTCATGGGGGATCTGTTCCAAGAACCCTAGTGAATGCTGTAAACTGTGGTAGAACCGAGTCCTGTAAGTACCATCATTTTTACTGTACTTAAACACCTATGATAAAGTTTAATTTATAAATTAGGCACAGTAAGAGATTAATGAAAATAATGAACACTAAGATAGACTGTTTATAACAATACCCTGTAATAAAAGTCATGTGACCGTGGTCTCGCTCAAAATACCTTATTATATTGTACTCACCTTTCTTCTTGTGATGATGTGAGATGATAAAATGCCCACATGATGAGATGAGGAGAAGTGAATGAAAAAAGCGTTATGACATAATATTAGTTGATTATTGACCTTATAAAATATATCATTATAGTGTCAGCTCCTTTGGGTGATCCTGGATCTCCCAGTCATGATGTTGTCAGTGTTGGATGTCAGGAGTAGGTGATGTATATGGTTGGAGATTCTGGGCAGGATGGAGTGCACAGTTCAAGAGTTTGTCACACTACTCAGAACAGTGAGCAATTTAAGAAATTTTCCATATTCATGCCACAATTGATTGCATGTAACTGAAACTTCAAAAAATGGATCTGATGCTGAGGAGAGAGTGTCATATTTATTTTTCCCTCACCCAGATCCCTGTGAACCACTGATCTTTTTACTGTCTCCATAGTTTTGCCTTGTTCAGAAAGTCATAAACTTGGAATTACGCAATATGTAGCCTTTTTCATATTGGCTTCTTTGACTTAGCAATATGCGTTTAAGATTACTCTGTCTTTTGATGACTTGATAGTTCATTTCTTTTTACCACTGAATATTATTCTATTGTATATATGTATCCATTTATTCATTCATCTCTTGAAAGACATTTTGATTGCTTTCCGTTGTGAGTAAAGCTGGTGTAAACAACTGTGTGTGAGCTTGTGTGTGGACATAAGTTTTCAACTCTTTTGGGTAAATACAAAAGAGTAAAATGGATGAAACATATGGTTAAGAGCATGCTTAGTTTCATAAGAAACTGCTGAGTTGTCTTCAAAGTGGTTATTCTCTTTTGCTTTACCACCAGCAGTGAGAATTCCTCTTGTTCCACATCCTTGCCAACATTTGGTGTTGTCAGTGTTTTGGATTTCAGCCATTTTAATAGGTGTGTTGCAGCATCTTGTTATTTTAACTTGCACATCTCTGATGACATATGATGGGGAGCATATTTTCATGTGCTTGTTTGCCATCTATATTTGCATCTCTGTTGAGCTGTCTGTTCAGATCTTTTGCCCATTTTTAATAGGGTTGCTTTTTTCATATTGTTGAGTTTTAAGAGGTTTTTTATTTAGTACATTTTTGATACCAGTCCTGTATCAAATGTGTGTTTAGCAAAGGTTTTTTTTTTGTGTGTGTGTGTGTGTGTGTTTGTCTGTGGCTTGTTTCTTTATTCTCTTACCTGTGTCTTTTGCAGAGATGTTTTTAATTTTAATGAAGTCCAACTTTTTTGTTGTTTCATGGCTCCTGCTTTTGGTATCATATCTAAAAGGTCACCTCCAAATCACCTAGGTATATATGGTTGAGCAAGTATCTCTCACCATTTCGTCTCAGGAGAGAAGGAAAGAGAAAGTTATCTCTATCTCACCTTTGCTCCTCCAGTCCTCCTCATTCTTTAAAACCTGCCACCGTTCTATTTCTGGATTATGCTCATAGCTTAATTTTGGCATTTAACCCTCTACTTTGTATGGATGGTGAGATATGTGTGTCCTTCCTGTACTGCAGCCCAAGGCAGGAATTGTCTTCATCCGCTGTTGCAACCTGTTTTAAGGTGTGAATCCTAAGAAATGCTTTGTATGTAATTAGAAGAATTCTCGCTACAAGTAATGGGTCTAAGAGATCATCTTAGGTGAACTAGGATGAAAGTTCTTGTTTTACACCTAACTGCCAAATACAACGTTTGGATGATAGTGTGCACTCAAAATATTTAATAAAAGAAAGAAATTAGTAACCCATAGATCTGTTGAAATAATCAGTTAACATGGAAGTTCTGAGATAAGAATGTATTTAATCAGTAATTATATTATGATTATATCACTTGTAAATAGTAAAACCAGGATGATATGAAAACAATTATTTTGGCTAAGAGGGTAAAAAGGAACCTATAAGAATCTTGTATAAACTTTGTTTTTTAAGAAAGCACTGTCTCTTGCATTTGATATTAATCTGAAAATGGAAGTGTGACTCTAAGTAATTCTGATTTTCAACTAGCTTTACCTACCAAATGCATTTGGGTAGGTTTAAACAATTAGGAGTGATATTAAATTAAGCCTACCCTGTGTTTCCATCACATTGTTACTGCTTCCACCTGGGTTTGAATCTTGCCCCTCTCTGAATTCCTGCCATCCTCTTCCCCACTTCATGCCTATCTCCTGACAGCCAGCTCTCAGGACAGCCCCTTCTTGAAGTGATCCTCTGAAATGTGAGATAGATGACCTTGGGCTCCTTACTGAAGGGCACCCAGCCATAGCCTGCCATCTTGCTCCGAGCAGAAAGCCAGTGACCTTTCCTTACGGGCTCTGTGTCCTTCTTACCTCTCCGACCTGGCTCCACAGGTCCTGCGCATCTCTCTCTCATCTGTGCTTCAGCCCTTCCCCATCAGAACAGCTCCTGTCTTTTCTGTGCGCTCTGCTTGGACCATCATGCTGCAGATGCTGAATGGCTGCCTCCCTCCCCTCCCTGGACTCTTCTTGCAGATGACACCTTATTAGTAATACCTATCCGGACTACAATATTAATGGTTTCAATCCCCATTGCCCCCACGCCCCTCGCCTCATTCCTTTTTCTTTGCCCACATCACTCTCACTTTCTAACCTACTTTGTAGTTAACTGTAGTTAATTGTACATCTTTCCCATTCTAAGGCTTTAAAACAGTAGAGATCTAGATGTGTTTTCTTCACGGATGTGTTGCCTTGGCTTAGAACAATGCCAAGAATGTAGTGGGTGCCCAGTAAATACTGAATGAATAAGACCGTTCAACAACTTTTCACAAATCCTTCTACTACTGCAGCGGTGCATTTTTAATGATTTTAAAGTTCACTTTCACGCAATGGAGAAGGAAATGGCAACCCACTCCAGTGTTCTTTCCTGGAGAATCCCAGGGACGGTAGAGGCTGGTAGGCTGCCATCTATGGGGTCGCACAGCGTCGGACACAACTGAAGCGACTCAGCAGCAGCAGCGGCAACAACACAGCAGGTTTAAAACTAGAAGGATAATGATGAAATGGAAAACAGAGCTTCAAGTAAAGTCAGCTCTAACACTAAAGCTGCATTTTTTGTGTGATGAAAATGGTCAGATAAGGACCACTTGCATAAAAGCGAATGTTAAAAATGTATTAAATTAAGGTGACGTGTGGCAGGAACATACATAAAGTTGTCTTTTAAAATTTGAAGTACTAGGAAATACTTATTTTTATTTGTAATGTTTTTCTGTCACCATTCTGTTAAAAGTAATGATATATTGACTATAGTAATATTGATTCAGTTCTCTCAAAGACAGGAGAAAAACTGTTAGTCTGTGTTTTTCCACTGGGATTGTGCTATTTAAAGAAGTGTGGCAGAAAAGCAAGTGAGCATAACTGTTTAATTACAGTTAGAACACGCTACCAATTCAGCTATTGATTTTGCTTCATTTGCCATCTTATAATATATTATATGCTTTTTCATTCATTCTACATAGTGTTAGGTAGAGAATTTCATATTTATAAATTATTTTAATATTTAATGCCTTCCCATTTAGGTTCTTAAATCAAATATTTTCTAATAGGCTAAAATATTTAATCAGCATCATACTGAAAATTTAGAGAAAAGATATAGATCAAACCTTATGATACATATAATGATTTTGAGTATTTTTTTAAAAAGCAAAAACATCTATTTCATTATTAAATGTATCAAATTATATGTATTAATTAGAATTTATAGATTCATATAATAGAAACTGTGTAATGGTACAGATACAGGACAGCAGTATGTAATGAAATGTAATTCGTATATGTAGGTAATATGGAAAGTGAAATGTAAATTTATGTGATTTAATAAGGTTGTTATTGAGCAACATATAAAAATTGAGCAAGAAAAAGCTTGGCTTTATTAGCACGGGATACCAATTATTTTAAAAATTTCATTTGAAACATAAATTGTACTGCTATGTGTATAAGTGTTCTAATTCTCTTGTATAATAGAGCTGTGGTATTTTAGGAGAATGATGAGATCATTAACAATAAAGATCAGTATAAATATTATATACATACTTGTGTGTGTGTGTTATAGGTAGAGCTTACAACTACTCATGTATAACAGTAAATATTAAATGAACAAAACTGCCATATATAGCCAAGCAAGTTGGCAACGGCATTGTACCATTTGTTACAACTTGCAAACTAGGAAGAAAATATCTGAAGTATATATGCCTGCTGTTATTCAGCACCCTTTTGGCCTTGTCTGCAGATTGTTTTCTTGATCTATGAAGGCATTAGGGAATGACCACTAATTAGTATGATAAGACCAAACGATGGTAAGATTTGGTGCCACCCAGGCTACCTGAGTTGCTAACGTACAATCCCATTCCAGAAGAACTGTCGCTATAAAACCAGGTCAGTATGGCAGCAGAAATCTACAAATATACTTCCTATGTCACATCCTATCATCTCTGGAAGGAGCACGCACCCTGTCTTTTTAAAAGAGGCTTCCATATGCTGTAGGAGACATGTGTGATAAATTAAGCACTTCTTTCTAGACACTGAAAACATAATAGTGATATAATTAATTACAGTCATATTCTTGTTAAAATTGTGCAGAAAAATTACACCTTTTTCGATTAGCATGAAATATAAGTGTCAAATCCGTAATAAAACCCTGATCAATAAAACAATAATAATTGTGTTGTTAAAAGCGGACATCGAAAGGTGTTCATGGCAACATATTTTAAAGGTTAGAAACCCTTTTAAAATAAACGGATTTCATCTTTACACTATGTCATCTAAATCATTACTGTGTTTGTGTATACAATTATAATCAGACGATAAATTGCAGCTATTGAATGGATTAAGTCTGCACTTCTTGACCTCATAAATCTGAGATTGTCATAGCTTTAGAAAATGCTTGTGTAACAATCAGTTGATTACATGGCATGAGCAGCTGCGTGCATGTTAAATGTGAAAGGGAAAGGGTAATGCAGAGTTCAGTGGTAGGACTTTATAACATATCTGACACTTTCCTTTAACACTTTCAAACCCTTCCTTTGGAATATGCCTTTTATGTTAGTAGGTTTATACATTTCATAAAAGGATGTTAAGAAACTTGAAACTAACAAAATGAGAACCAACTGAAATGTCAGTACTCTGTAAGATTCCCTGAAAATATCCATCCATGTTAAATCATCATATTTTTAACAGAATATCGTGAAGAAGAATATAGTGGTGAGAAATGCCTCAGAGTACTCTTTAGTTAGTGATTTGGTAGGGGGGTGACAGGGCGGGAAACTTAACCAATCCAAAATGACATTCTATGTGTACCATTTGTATTGGATGTAGGCCTCTTGGACCCAACCTCAATTTACTAAAAAAAAAATCATCACAGTGTGTGTGATGTTTTACATCACCAAAAAATTCAAAATTGTTAAAAGTGGTTATCTCTCCTCTAATGAAAATAAAATATTTAAAGTAGCAATATGCTACTGGCTTTTGTAGGAGGCTGTCTTTGGATCTGCTATTTTATGCTTAATACGAAGTATTATGTCCATTTTAAATCTTCTTAGGAGAATTAATTTTAACTCAAATTTATCTATTTGTATATTGCTTCCATCTTCAAAAATTTATATAGAATATGACCCAATCTTGAAAAGCTCATATATTGAAATGGTATTAATCAAAGATTCAAAGAGAATTAGATTATTAATAATGAAATATTTTCATTTACTTTAATTTTCTCAGTTGAAAGGAACTAAAGTGTACTCTAAGTGTTAGTTAGGAATTTACTGCCTGCTCATAAAAGTGGCATTTTTCTCATTTTGCATAAAAAGTTAGAGTATAGAATAGTTAAATAACTAATCCCAAGGTCACAACAAAAAGGGGAATTGGAGCAACTCAAAGGAGAATCCTGAGTTTCGAGGCCCTGAGAAACATTTAGTGATTAAATTACCATGAAAATAAAACATCTTGTTCAAAAAGCAGTCTAGTGTGAAAAAACAGAAGACTGTGATCTATTTTATGTGCTCAGTTTCCCTAAAACAGTCTTATCACAGATGTGCCCTAGAGTATCCGCACCTTGCCTGGAGAGCCCCCTTTCAGAGAGTTGTGTAAAGGAGTGTCGACATACTAGAAGAGATGGGATTTTTTGTTTTGCCTCCATGGATTTTGACTCACATAGTTGATGATCACAAACAATTGCTCAGATGTCTCAATCTGAGACATACAGATTGCAACCTCATTGAATGTTGACATTGCCAGTTTTGTTAGAAAATGGCCAAGGAGCCTGACGTTGCAGTCTTCGGTAACTATGTAAAGCTACTTAATATAACCTACGAATAATGGTTAAGACTTGCGTGTCAGTCTTTACATTGGATAACGTCTTTATGTTATTGTCTTTCAAGTAACCTGTGATGGAATTATCATTTTCCTCAGTATCTAGATTAGAAAATTAAGGGACTAAGTGTATCGTCTAAAGTCACAGAGCTGGAGGATAGTCTGAGCAGATGTAGAACCAGATCTTTGTACATCTAAAATTTAAATTCTTAACCACTGGGCTTTTCCCAAGTCACATTGACGAACGTCAATAGGAAGCCTTTCAACAGGCTGTTTTAGAAGATCCTCTGCTTTAAAAGTGAAGTTTCAGCNTTCGGTAACTATGTAAAGCTACTTAATATAACCTACGAATAATGGTTAAGACTTGCGTGTCAGTCTTTACACTGGATAACGTCTTTATGTTATTGTCTTTCAAGTAACCTGTGATGGAATTATCATTTTCCTCAATATTTAGATTAGAAAATTAAGGGACTAAGTGTATTGTCTAAAGTCACAGAGCTGGAGGATAGTCTGAGCAGATGTAGAACCAGGTCTTTGTACATCTAAAATTTAAATTCTTAACCACTGGGCAATACTGCCTCCAGGCTTGGCTTTTCCCAAGTCACATTGATGAACGTCAATAGGAAGCCTTTCAACAGGCTGTTTTAGAAGATCCTCTGCTTTAAAAGTAAAGTTTCAGTCCCAAATTTTGGTCTAATTATGACTGTAGACCAGTATGGCTGGTTTTACTTTTTCAGCTTCATTGACTTGACTAGCTGTATCATAAAGTACAGCTTCTCCAGTTATCAGTGTTTATGGGTATTCCATTTAGATGAAAAATAACGCAGTTAGTTAAAGTTTACCATTTCAGTCAAAGACAGAATGTTTTTCAAGTAAGAAGTTAAAGCAATCAAACAACTGCTGTGAGAAACGTTTCCTTTAAATAGAGTGCTTGTGTGCCGTGGTACGAATTGAAAGGGACTTACTCAAAATTTGTCAGATCGGTTTGTTATTTTCTTTGGCATCATTGATAGAAATATTCAATGGACTAATTCCATCATTTAGCTACTTTAGGTAAATATGCCAAATGAAAATAATGACGTTTGGGGTTCTTTGAGTTCTACAATTCTGTAGTATCAACACAACCTTGCTTAACTTTTTTTTTTTTTTTCCCTTAACTGACTTCAGAGAAGTTTTTTCACCATGTCACCCTTCATTCTCTGGGTTTCTTCTACCTCATTATCTTTCTGACTTTTGAAAGTACCTGTTTGCACCAGCATGTGTTCGTCCCATGTGGATGTTTCCCTACTCCCTTACCCCATCCTATCCCAGTTTCAATATATCTTCAAATTTAAATTCCGTGCTCCCTTCTCTAAGGAAGAGACCCTGGCCCCTCTGTGTGGCTAGGACGGAAGCTTCTCCTGCATGGTGCTGGGACACACAGTACTCTGTGTAGCAGCTGTCAGCATAGTTGAGTTATGCGTTTATTGTTGTCATCCTTTTACTAATGCCTGTTTGGCAACAGCCCGTAAGCTCCATGAAGGCAGGCGCCGTATCTACTTTTGCTCATCTTTTTCTCTTAGTACCTGTGACAGTCCCTAGTGTGTATGTTGAACAAAGGGATAATGAACATGATACTGACTAATCCAGAAACATAATACACCTGTGAGTAAAAAGGTGAAAACATTGACTTTGCACCCATTTTCAGATGCTTTGGAATTAAGTCATTTTGAATATATTATTTTTTCAGAGGTTGCCATTTTCCAGTACAAAGCTATAACACAATAGGCAAGTCTTTGGATGCCCTTGGATTTCAGACTTTAGGCAACTCCTAAAGCCCTTGCTGATTCTGAGTGTGTGGTTCAGTAGCTTTGTCAATATTTCCGTATCCTGGCAAATCCTTTCACTATATATAGATAAACAGACCATCATACTATGCACTTTATGTATATTACAATTTTACTTGTCAAGTTATACCTCAGTAAAACAGAAAAATTCCATATCTTGGTATTAAAAACAGAATACTTAGACTATACTTCAACTGGAATTGTGATAGCTCTTTTCCATCAGGGCCCCTGAAGCACAAAAAGAAAAATAAGGACTACTTTAGTAAAACACATAAAAATAAAGGTGTTTCTCTTCTTTATACCTATTTTTGTATCTTCTTGTCCCCAAACTCCCTCCTTCCCTCCCATCTCCTTTCTCTTCCTCATCCCTTCTTCTTTCCTTCCTTCCTGTTTGCCTTCTTTTACTGTTTTTATAACAGAAATAAATAAATAGTCCATTGATCAACTTTTTAAATTGAGAGGAATAACAAATTGTTCACTAAATTGTGTAACGTAATTTAAAACATACTCAGACTCAGATACACGAATGGCAAATACAGATTAATTGAATAAGAAAAGGAAATAAAAAGAGAATAAGAACAGACAAGCAGTGAGAGCAAAAATGCCCAACAGATTAAAACTCCACATGGAGAAGGAAAAGAAAAGAGGAAACGCAGAAGGAGACCCACACAGCCACTACCTACAGGGGCATCTATTTTGATAAAATAGAGGCTCTCTATTTTTAGGTGAGAGCTACCCAGCTGTGAATATTTAGGACATTGATTCTCAAATGATGCCCTTGCACGGGACATTTGAAGCAAAATATTTTTAAATGATCTAACTCACATTTTTAAAAAAAAAATCAATAAAGCAGTCTCCCTCTGAAGATTGTTCTCCCATTATTTCTTAATTAAACCTTTATATCTGAATTCACCTATCTCTATTAGCATCTAGATTCAGCACGAAAATATCTTCAGTTACATTAAGAATAAAAAGCTCTGTAGTTTAGGATAAGCCCTTTCAACACTGGGATGACCCAGAGGGATGCTACAGGGAGGGAGGAGGGAGGAGGGTTCAAGATAGGGAACATGTGTGTATCTGTGGCGNTTTTATTCTTAATGGACATGTATTGGCCTATATTTCAATCTCATTTATTTTAATTCAATTGAACATTTTAATTTACAGTTTGAATACACCACAGTAGCCATAATACTTGATGATTATCCATCTTAAATACATTGTGCTTATGTGATTGAAGTAGATCTTTTGGAACTGAAAATTTGTATTTTCTCGAGTTTGAACCCCGTGCCAAGGACTGAAATAATTCTAGTGCCCAGGTGTCATCAGAACCAACTAGGTGGCCTATTAAAATCGTACAGTTAGGTGGTTTTCTTCAGTTCATTATAAGCTTCACTCATAATTGTGAGATACGCTATTATGAGCTGAAACAATGGTACCTGAAAACATGAATAATACATAGTGCTAACAATGCTTTTGGAACCATTATGGTGTAGAATATTGTATTAATCCATAATTTGAAGATGGGACTAAATGGATCTTTCATCTAAAAGAGCTGCTATGATGTGCCATTTTACACATGATGTTAATAAGAATATACTATCACCTAAAATCCATATTAAAATATTTTATATAAGATGTACTTACATTAATAGATATCTGTCATTTGTTACTAAATACAGCTGTTAAAAGAACCTCTTAAGTGCTTTCAAAATTTGTTTTTAAGACCTTGACATGGGATGGAGTAAAGTATTAGAAAACCCATCCTTCACTGTGAAAATGGACATAATGGATGAAATACTGTATGTTGCTTACTTCATTTTTGCCAGGTCAAATTGAAGTTCTCATCAGCTTTTGACACCCCTTATATGACCACATAATACATGATGGAGGACCTAAATATGGACATTCAGTATTTCATTTTCGCTTGACATTATTATCATATGGTTCAACTTTTGAGAATATCTTTCACATTTCTTCCTTGAACATTACTATCTTTCATTGCAAAGCTCTCTGGTAATAGGGGAGTAAAATAAGGTAGCTCACTCAGTTATGAATCATTCTGGATTATAAATTCCTGTATCACTCACCATGAATTCAACAAGTACACAGTGATCTGTTTGATCTGAAATTGCATCAGAGTATGAAGTAGTACTTTAGAAAGATTAAATTAATAAAATAAATTGAGCAAGTGTTCAATAGAAGTGAAATATGGCACCTTCACCTAAGGGTAAATAAATAAATCCACTGTTTACATTGTTCGCCTTTGACTTCATTTTCTCCATCATCTTCTTGCTGACACTAACTGTTCCTCCATTTGATGGAATCAATATTTTAAATATGAATCAAAATGCAAAGTAGGGGGGGGTGCTCAGGCACACATAAGTTGGCAATAATTTTTTTCTAATGGCTTCGAGTCATTTATCTTAGTCTGAAAGGTTTTTGACTCGTGGTGAGGGAATCAGAGTCATTTTCATTTTTATGAAAGTTGCTTTTCATCTTCAAAAATACCCTCTTTGTGACTGCATTTAAATAAAAGGTGCTAAGAGGAAACTGAATGGCATGGCACCACCCTTTATCATTATTATTGTTATTTTATAGAATGAATATGGAACATGATTACTATGCTGCCTTGGTATTGTAATTAGTAAAATACAATTTATTTTCTAAGAGGTTTTCAGTGTTTGATCTCCTTCTCTGTTTTTGGAAGGATTCACCTGTGAGAAGCATGCTAAATGTCAAGGCAGCCTTACAGAGGGAATTTTAAGGAACCATTTAAAATGACTAGCTAGTTCTTTGAGGAACAAATCAGACTTGAAATGGAGAATTAAGGAGTTTTATTTCTCAATTTTCCTGCTGATTTCCAACTATTTCCATGTATGGTAACGTGTTTCCCAAAATGTAAGCAGACGATGAGCATTGCCTTGGCATGCTCCACAAAGTCTAGAAGTCCTGGAATAATTCAGCACTCAAAACTGTCTAGAACCTGAGTTGCTATTTAGAGAAATAGGTTAAAACTTATTTGTTAACAAGAAGTAAATTACTTGCTGCCATCTGTGGAATTTAAATTCTACATAATCTTGACACATCACGTGCTGGTTTCCACCAGCGTAATTGAGTTGAAGGATGTTCTTTCTTCCACTGACCACTTTCTTTCAGAACTTCTGTATCTTTGATAGCTGCAGTTACAGAATGCACAATTTAAATTAGGGGTATGGATGTAAAACTTTATTTACTAAGGGAAGAAAAGAAATAGTGCCTGAGAACCACAACATCAAAAGCATCTCCACAAACTTGGATATCTGCAAGAAAAATAAAGCATAATGTATCCAGTGAGGCAGATTTCACCTGTTCATGCGATCCCTTCTTGTTACTTCCTCGCTCAGTTTTTCATCAGAGCCTTTGCCCTACCTGCTGGTCTCTTCCTCCCAGTTGATACCCGTGCAACCTCTAGATGGATTCCTATTCTGTCACTCAGCAGACAAACCCCATTCTTTGCATCCCCCCCACCCTGCGCTCTGCCGTTGCTTTCAGGCCACGCCATGTCATGCTTTCCCTTGCACTCTCCCAGCTGATGTCCGACATCCTTCATTTTGCAGCATCTGAGCAGAACCACAAGATGACAACTTTAGGATCATAATGCGAATTAGTTATGCTCTCACCATTTCCCATTCTCATTAAATCATTGTCAGGACAATGGATTCATGGGGTACCATTTCCTGTTCTCATTACAATTTTTGTCAGAGGAATGAGGTATCAGAATTTCAATGCTTCACATAGTCTTTGAAAAATAATAGTTACCTCTGCAGCTTTGACCTTTTTTTTTTTTTTTTTCTATTCTGCATTTGACTCATCCCTGCCCTCTTTTCCCTGCCTATGTGTGGCCTTGGCAATTAGAAGATAAAGCTTCAATAGGGAAAAAGTTTAAACATCACAATGACAGAATAACATTAAAACTTTGCCATTTTCTTTTCAGTGACAAAACTAAGTCTGACAGGACCACGCACATGCTTTACACAAAAGTTGGAGCCTGTGTCTATATATATATATATACACACACACATACACACACACACACATAATATATGTATATATATAGACATACACATATACATGGTCATTTTGTAGTTAAATGATTTATTAGTATTCTTTTCCATTTTCATTTTTGCTCTCTTTCAACTTAACAAATATACTCCTTGTCCTTAAAAGCAAGCAAAGACTTATTGCTCATATTTTTAAAGGATCCAAATTTCTGTTACTTTCAGAAAAACAAAAAGTTCTTACTGTTCATATATACAATTTGAATAAATTACTTTATTTCCCCTCCCTGCTGATCCTGGCTGCCTTTACCAAGGTTTGTTTTACAATTGATGGCTTTGTTCTTCCCAAGACAGTTCCACGCTCTGTTTGGGTTCAGGTAGAAGTCTTACAAACACTAAGTGATGATTTGTTAACTAAATGCTCCTGAAGCTGTCTGTCAGCTCTCCCTGCGACATAATAGCAGCTTCACCTGCCTGCAGTCACTTCAGGGTGCTCTCATTAAATGCAAACTTTGTAAAATCCCAGAGAAGCACAGGGAACGTGGAAATGCTATAGAAATAATACTCTTCTCTTTGGTAACATGCTATTACTGGTTTTGTTTTTAGTTTGGTTCAGGGCGTTCTCATATATGAGAAAAATGGAAGTCACTTAATTGTTAACACATCCTGGACCCTACGTGGAGAAAATATCTTATTTAATAAGGTTAAAGCTAGATTTCAGTTCTTGTCCAATTCAAAAGAAGGAAATTGAGTTCAAGTCCATCAGTAGTCTTAAACTTGCTTACTCAGCTATTCTCTTTTGTGTGTCCTTTTCATTGACTACTTGTTTGTCATATTTCTTTTTGGATTATATATTTAATTTCTTCACATTGTGGCTTAGCACAGTGCCTGAAATACACTAGGCACACAATAAATATTTGCTTATGGAAGGAAGGGAGGAAGGAGTGGAGGGATATAATACAATGGTTAAAAATGTGAAATGAAATGGGAAACTTGGAGGTAAAATGGTTTTCATATAATACTTCTATTGTTTCGTGGTAAATACATATAGTTTAACTGAGTAGTAACTTTCTATTCCTGTTTAACTTAGATGTTTCATGAGAAATTGCTGCTAATTTTAACAAATATCATCTCATGATCTATGAATATTGCCACAAATTACTTCTTTTTAATTTATTAAGGGACTGGTAGACTTTGCTGGTACTAAGTCACTTGCTCAATCACATGCATCATTTTTTGGATTTTATTGTCAACATTTTATTTAGAATTTTGTGCCTATTTCTAAAAGTGTATTAATATTGTCTTTTTTTTTTTTTCCCTTTATGGTGTCTTTGCCAGGTTTTGGTGTTCACACACACTTGACTTTATAAAATGACTTGAGAACTTCCATATTTTTGAAAAGGAGTCTAACAATGTGTATCTCCATAAAAGTTGATAAAACTCAACTTTGAGGGCGTCTGGAATTGGAGGCTCTTTCATGGCAGATTTCTAACCACCTTTGCTTATCTTTGGGGGTAAATGGTCTACTCATATTATCCTTTTCTTTGGGAGATAATTTTGTTAATATGTGTTTTGCCAGATAGTCACCAATTTTCTCTAGGTTTTCTAATTGGATGCACAAAGTTTCAGGCAGAAGTGCCTCCATACTTTTTTGATCTCCTGAATCTATGGGTTATATATTCCACTTTTCATTCTTATACACATATACAGGTTTTTGTTACCTGTTAGATTTTTGTGTTTGCTTCAATCATAAGAAGGCCTTGTAATTTTACTAGCTCTTGTTATATTAAGGAAGGCAGTTGTATTTGGAAAACTTTGTTGAGATTTCTAAGTAATCAAAAGATAGTAGTAAGTTATTGGTGTCTAAGCAAACAATACTGAGAGCAACATAACTTATGGAATATGTTGATTGCACCAGGCACTGTTCCAAGCCCTTTATTTCATGAAGCAGTCAGACAGAAGTTGGCAAGAGGGGAAACTGACATTTTAGGAATCAGTGAACTAAAACAGACTGGAGTTATACAGATGGCCATTATATCTAATACTGTGGATAAGAATCCCTTAGAAGAAACAGAGTAGCTATCAAAGTCAACAAGAGAGTCTGAAATGTAGTGTTAGTGTTAGTAGCTCAGTCGTGCCTGACTCTTTGTGACCCCATGGACTACAGCCCAACAAGCTCCTCTGTCCATGAGATTTTCCAGGCAAGAACACTGGAGTGGGTTGCCATTTCATTCTCCAGGGGATCTTCCCAACCCAAGGATCAAACCCAGGTCTCCTGCACTGCAGGCAGATTCTTTTACTTGGGTGCAATCTCAAAAATGAAAGAATGTTCTCTGTTTGTTTCCAAGGCAAACCATTCAATATCACAGTCATCTAAGTCTGTGCCCCAAACAGTAATGGTGAAAAAACTGAAGTTGAATAGTTTTATGAAGACCTAAAAGACATTCTAGAACTAACATACAAAAAAGATGTCCTTTTCATTATAGGGGACTGGAATGTAAAAGTAGGAAGTCAAGCGATACCTGAAGTAACAGGCAAATTTGGCCTTGGAGTAGAGAATAAAGCAGGGCAAAGGCTAACAGAGTTTTGCCAAGAAAACGTACTGGTCATAGCAAACACCCTCTTCCAACAACACAAGAGATGACTCTATGTCGGGGTCCAGCCCCGGTGGATCCAGGGAATTCGAAGGGGAGATGACGTCGNGAGATCAGTCCTGGGTGTTCATTGGAAGGACTGATGTTAAACCTGAAACTCCAATACTTTGGCCATCTGATGCGAAGAGCTGACTCATTTGAAAAGACCCTGATGCTGGGAAAGATTGAGGGCAGGAGGAGAAGGGGATGACAGAGGATGAAATGGTTGGGTGGCATCATTGACTAGATGGACATGATTTTGAGCAAACTCCGGGAGCTGGTGATGGCTAGGGAAGCCTGGTGTGATGCAATCCATGGGGTCTGAAGAGTCGGCCATGACTGCAGGACTGAACTGAATGAACAACAACCTATTAAGCATATCCATTTTACAGAAGGATACACTGAGGATTAGGATCTATAATTCATATCCAGACAGTCTGACTTCAATTTGCACTTTTACTATCTCTCTTGCATTTAGTTCCTTAATTTCTACCTTCATCCCATGAGTGACCTCTCTTCCAAGCCGTGTGTGTTCATACAGCAGCCCTTTGTATACCTTCCAAAATTCTCCATACCTTACTAAATAAATGGGGACTGTGTTGTTATTCTTTAACAACTTTCACAGCGAATCCTATTCTACCCATCTACTTGAATATAGGACTTCACAAGGAAATTTCAGTGTTAAATTCAATGCTGAAGCAATTACACAAGATTTACCAATGTCTTTAAATTAAGGATTTCCATACTTGCTCTTGCTAAAATAAAACTATCATTTTCATTTTTTAGGCATAAATATAACCAAGAGAGGATGACAGTAATATTTGCAAGCGTTTATATTAGAACCACATTTCTACTTTTGGAAGCCAATATACTGTAGGGGCACCCTAAATTTCCACTGACATTCAAATAAGCTGCCTGAAATTACTAATATTTTGGTAAGGGAATCTTTCTGTTGAAAGCATGTGCCCATAAGAGTTCTAAATTCCGTGTAGTGTGATGACTTGGCAGGATGGAGCTGTTGCTTGAAATATAATAACAAAGAAAACCAGGAGAAAGATGCACACATTAAATTTTCCATCTAGTCTGTATATTCTCTCTCTTAAAATGGACTCAATATTTTTGTCTGTTTTCCATATACAAATCTTGGGACTAACCACCTCAGTGAAGTTTAAATAACTTGAATTCTAACATTAAAATTGAATACATGTCATTTCCCCTTCAAATATATATAGCCTCTCAACTGGATCTCAAAAGCTATTTAAGTCTTTCAGAGCTTTTACATCTGATTTGAGAATTTGGCATATAATTCAAATCTCAGTACTTGAAAGTTCTAACAAGTAAAAAAGATCGGAAGTCCTTGGAAATAACTTCAAAAGTTCCTTCTCTTTTATATCCAAAGATAGGATTGACATCTGAAGAATAAAATTAGAGTTAATAGTAAACTCAGTTCTCTGGAATTTAGGTTCCATTTGGACAGAGATGTGGCCTAATTCCTCAGGTGAGGTACCTCTCCCAAACAAAGATGAATTCTGAGTAAGTTTAGTTAGGAAGGGCACCATGATCATTGCTATAGCAAGAGCAACCTGACCAAGCAAATAACTTTAAAAAATGTGTGACAACAGAACAGAGCTTAAAAGCATGGACTCTTTTAAGTCAGAAGAATCTGATTTTGCATCTGGATTGTGGCCACTTGATGAGCAACTTAAAATCTTTTTGCCATAAAGTTTATTTATTTTTCAAGTTGTAAGTGTCCTTATTTATCCTGGTTACAAATTCTTTTTCAGACAACTATTTTTGCAAATATTTTATTTGAGTCCATAACTTGTCTTTCTGTTCTCTTTTTTTTAAATTATTTTATTTATTTTTTTATTTTTTTAATCGTCAGCTTTTTGTTTTATTTTTTATTTATTTAACCATAAAGTTTAATAATTGCTGCCCCACAGAGCTATATGAGTTAAAAGACATAATCTATTTAGAGGGCTTATCAAAATGCTGCTGTTTATTAAAGTACAGTCATTGTTATCATTATCAGTGTAAATTAACGAAGAAATCTTTGCTTTTGGTATGTTCATCAGGGAATTTTCAGATTTGCATATGCAAATGTGAGATCATTATTGACAAATGTATTTAAATAATTTTCCAAGTCTTGTTTTAATTGGTTTTGTATGAGACTTCCAATTTTAGACTTGGCTTTCAAAGAGCTCCGTTTTCCTTGATCACTGACTGCTAAACTGTTGATGCTGCTGTTTTTTAAGGAGCAAATTTTTTCTTGGGGTCACTGTATGAGAACTGCTGCCGCTGCTGCTAAGTCTCTCAGTCATGTCCGACTCTGTGCGGCCCCATGGACTGCAGCCCCCCAGGCTCCTCCACCCGTGGGATTCTCCAGGCAAGAGCACTGGAGTGGGGTGCCATCGCCTTCTCCGTATGAGAACTAGTCTATTAGAATGACCTTCAGATCTTTTCAGACACTCATCTACAGAGTCTATTCCCCGCAGATTGCGCTGTGTGCCCTGCCTTGCCTCTTCTGCTCTCCTGCTACTGTGTGTGACAGAAAAATTAACTTAGTTTTGGAGATAATGTACAATATGAGCCTGCCCTATTGTTATCCAAATAGGATACTTTGGAAGAGGAAGACTAGAAATAGAATGGGAAATAAATAGGAAGATTTGAAAAAATTACATCAAGCTGGAAATCTATTTACAGTAATTTTGTCATCACCCAGATGTCTGTGATTATGTTTTCTTTTTATTTTTGCAGCATTTATTGAGCATTTATTGTGTTAACTGCAGGGTTTCTTATGGTTAACTCACTTAATCCTCTTATTTTTACGGGATAGATATTTACTGTTATTATTCCATTCTACTGATGAAAAAAATTGAGGCATGGAGCGGTTCAGTAACCTTGCCCAAGATTGTATAACTGATAATTGTAGAGGTGGGAGGTGAACTGAGGCGGTCTGGCTCCATAGTCTGTGTTCTTAACTACAAAACTGCATGTCTGGTGGGGGTAGTTAACAGTTACAGTTTTGCAAATAAGTGAGTTATTAATATAAGTAGAGGAATTTACAGCTTATAACAGATAGTTATGTTCTTTCCTTTTGATTTATAAAAATGAGAAAGAAAAAATTACTTGTCTTTTATGATATCGTTTGAAATCTGGCAAGACTTTTAATTGGTGACTCTGTCCATGAAAGTGCTCTGGAGAAAAGCGAACCTTCTGTTACTATATAATTGCTATTTTTCCAGCAATATGAGATAAGGACAATAAGGTTGGAAAAGAAAATGCTGATTTGGGGAAATGAATGGTCTATATTTTCCTTACATTGACCCGGTCTCTAAAAAAATTCTTTATCCTAAAGTTTTTTAAATTATTAGTCTATAAATAGGAGTTGATTTTTTCAAAATCTGAAAGGACAGATTATTTTCCCAGATTTCGGTGATGCTGTATAAATTGCCTCTTTTCCCATGCCTGAAATATTTTGAAACCTGATGACAGTAAAAAAAAAAAAAAAAGAATACATTTAGATTCAACTGAGTATTAAATGATAAATTTTATATTTGCATAAGTTTGACTTCTTTAACTTTATATTTATCATGTCAGTTTTTAATGTAATTAATCCATCTGTTTGTTCCTGTTGAGTCCTTTTTAAAGGAAGACTTTCAGAATAGGAAATACTTAACTGAATTCAGAGTATAAAATAAAGCTCACGGGAATGAGCATTTTCAGTTTCACTTAATGTTATATATGGTAATCTGTGTCTGTTCAGTCACATTAAATAAATCTCAGAATAATATTCTGAGATAAAACAGCTTTTTTTTTTTGCTAATCATTGTAACTGAGTACAAATTAGATTCCCTTGTTCCCTCCATATTTTATAAAAACAGAATAGTATTTGGGAAAACAAAGGATATTTTAAATAGCTCACAGAGTTCCATATCTCACAATTATATTTTGCTCCTTGGTTTATGCTTGTATTTGTGCAGAATAGTGAAAATATAGGCAGTGCTTGCTGTAGAGAGGATTCAGTGAGTGAGTTTCAGTTGACACAGTGTCGTGCAAAACAAGGACTGCCTGTATTCACATATTTTTGTTGAATTTCTATTACTCATCCTCAGTTCTGAATATAAAATTTGGTGTAGTTTTTGGTTAGATAAGTTGATCTTTCTTTAAGTAGGTGGGAGTCAAATAAAACTATTCCTGCCTAAGCTTATATCATATTTTCGAATATCTTGGTATATTACATTGACAACAAAACATTATATTTCTTTCCCTGAAATCTGTAAAAATGCTTACCTCATTTTCCATTGGGGGTCAGTCTATAGCAGAATGCAAGCTATGTTGACATTGATCATCTGAATATTTAGCATTCTGGAGACAAGGCAATCTATTGATGGGTTAAAGTTTCCATTTTTCATTCCTGTAATTTGGCCTTTTGCATACAATTATAGGAAGAAGTTAGGGATTACCTTTGGGAAGAATTCTAAAATTTAAGTCAAATAAAGCACCTCAAGGTATTTTTCATAATTTTTTAAAATTTCTGAATTTTTATTATTTGCTTGCCTGTTAAATTTTATTCACCTGTCTTTGTGCTCATGTTTAATTTTACAAATACAAGTAAGTTTTAATAGCTACCTGACTGCCCAGATTTTAATATTTTATAGCTGCTTTTCAGCCCTTCATAGTGCATGTTACTGTGCTTCCAAGCTTTTCATGGATCTTTGAGCTTACAAAATGAAATATGAAATATACAAGTAGTGTTTGCCTTTTATCCTAACATATTCCAGGAATATGTTTGAAATGCTGAATATCAAACACAGTATACTGAGGATTCAGTTCAGTTCAGTCGCTCAGTCATGTCCGACCCTTTGTGACCCCATGAATCGCAGCATGCCAGGCCTCCCTGTCCATCACCAACTCCCAGAGTTCACCAGACTCACGCCCACTGAGTCAGTGATGCAGTCCAGCTATCTCATCCTCTGGCGTCCCCTTCTCCTCCTGCCCCCAATCCCTCCCAGCATCAGAGTCTTTTCCAATGAGTCAGCTCTTCACATGAGGTGGCCAAAGTACTGGAGTTTCAGCTTTAGCATCATTCCTTCCAAAGAAATCCCAGGGCTGATCTCCTTCAGAATGGACTGGCTGGATCTCCTCGCAGTCCAAGGGACTCTCAAGAGTCTTCTCCAACACCACAGTTCAAAGCATCAATTCTTTGGCACTCAGCCTTCTTCACAGTCCAACTCTCACATCCATACATGACCACTGGAAAAACCATAGCCTTGACTAGACGGACCTTAGTCAGCAAAGTAATGTCTCTGCTTTTGAATATGCTTTCTAGGTTGTTCATAACTTTTCTTCCAAGGAGTAAGCGATTAGTATTAATAATATTTTGAAAGAGATTAGGTATAGGATCTCAGGAAATTAAAAATAATAAATATATTCTCCAAGACATAGAACAATTATTCAGGTACCCGATATTATCTTTTGATGTACTCAAAATTTATGCATTTTTATTTGAATTTCCTAATTTTTTCTGGGTAGCTCAGCTGGTAAAGAGTTTGCCTGCAATGCAGAAGACCCCAGTTTGATTCCTGGGTCAGAAAACTCCCCTAGAGAAAGGATAGACTACCCATGCCAATATTCTTGGACTTTCCCTGATGGGTCAGATGGCGAAAAAATACATCTGCAATGTGGAAGACCTGGGTTTGATCCCTGGGTTGGGAAGTTACTGTGGAGGAGGGCATAGTAACCCACTCCAGTATTCTTCTCTGGACATAGGAGCCTGGTGGGCTAAAGTCCNGGACTCTCAAGAGTCTTCTCCAACACCACAGTTCAAAGCATCAATTCTTTGGCACTCAGCCTTCTTCACAGTCCAACTCTCACATCCATACATGACCACTGGAAAAACCATAGCCTTGACTAGACGGACCTTAGTCAGCAAAGTAATGTCTCTGCTTTTGAATATGCTTTCTAGGTTGTTCATAACTTTTCTTCCAAGGAGTAAGCGATTAGTATTAATAATATTTTGAAAGAGATTAGGTATAGGATCTCAGGAAATTAAAAATAATAAATATATTCTCCAAGACATAGAACAATTATTCAGGTACCCGATATTATCTTTTGATGTACTCAAAATTTATGCATTTTTATTTGAATTTCCTAATTTTTTCTGGGTAGCTCAGCTGGTAAAGAGTTTGCCTGCAATGCAGAAGACCCCAGTTTGATTCCTGGGTCAGAAAACTCCCCTAGAGAAAGGATAGACTACCCATGCCAATATTCTTGGACTTTCCCTGATGGGTCAGATGGCGAAAAAATACATCTGCAATGTGGAAGACCTGGGTTTGATCCCTGGGTTGGGAAGTTACTGTGGAGGAGGGCATAGTAACCCACTCCAGTATTCTTCTCTGGACATAGGAGCCTGGTGGGCTAAAGTCCATGGGGTCGCAAAGAGTTGGAAGTAACTAAACACACAGTACTTTTTAACTGCATTAGGTATTGAGGACTTTTCATTAATACAACTTGTATAAAGTTTAAGTTAAAAAAATTAAAATTATTTTCCCATCTAAGTAGTTATAGACTATTGAGCAGAGTTCCCTGTGCTGTGCAATAGGTTCTTGTTTGCTTATCTATTTTAGATATAGCGGTGTGTGCCTGTCAATCCCAAACTCTCAGTCTGTCCCTCTCTCCACCCTTCCTCACAGGTAACCATAAATTCATTCTGTAAATCTGTGAATCTGTTTGGGTTTGTAAAGAAATTCTGCACTTACTGCATGATTTTATAATCTGCCCTTGATAATTCTAGCGGCAGAACTTTTGCAGTTCATTGGATGGATGTGGGGTTTCCATGTAGTGTGATGAAAATGTTTCACAACTAGGTAATGGTGAGAGTTGCACACATGCATATTGCATGTTAGTTGCTCAGTCGTGTCCGACTCTCTGCAACTCCATGGACTGTAGCCTGCCAGGCTTCTCTGTTCATGGGATTCTCCAGGAAAGAATACTGGAGTGGATTGTCATTCCCTTCTCCAGGGGATCTTCCTGACCCAGGGATTGAACCCAAGTCTCCCACATAGCAGGCAGAATCTTTACCTTGAGCACCAGGGAAGCTAATGCCACTAATTGTATACTTGTAAATAGTTATAATGATAAATTTGTATGTCCTATGTATTTTACAGTAATAATGACTAATAATACTAAACAGTCCAAGGCCTGAGGATTTTGAGGGTGAGAAGATTTTTGAATCACCCAGATGTTCTTACCTTTTCTCAAATATCCCTGTAACAGCAGCTCGTGGTTATAATAATACTCACATAAAGATGGTTTTATGTCCATGCTTTGCTCAGCAGCAGGAAGACTTCCCGTAAGGTTTCTGGGTTTGGAGGGATGTGGTGAGCCTGCCCTGGACTTGTCCTTACCTAGAGGGTGAAGCCCTGTCAGGTCCGCCACTCCTTCCCCCACCTCCAGCCCCTCCCCAGCCATGGTACAGAGAGAAGCTTTCTTCCAAGACTTGTTACCTCTGAGTGGGGATAGGGGTGCAATTTTGAATTAATCCTCTGGATCCAGTGAAATCTTCAAAATCACACCTCAAGTTCGTGTGGCTATACAAGTTCTCTGAGGGTCCACTGTCTATGTGGGTTTCTGCTTCCACTCAGACATAGCTATGATAATTTCTTACTACCTAGTAAGCAAGTTCAAGTGACTAAGATGATTAGTTTTTTGTTTTTGTTTTTTTTTCCAGTATTTTCAGTTGTTTTCCTGAAAGGATAGGTGTGAGAGATCTCCCCCCTACATGTAGTTTGACCTCAAGGTATACAAACACTTTCTTCTGGTGATTCTCTATCAATGCAGTTTGGCTCCGCATTCTCCTCTCCCTTTCCTCTTTCTGAAATTTAAAAAAACCAAAATCCTTTTCAGTTCAGTTTCCCGAGAAGTTGAATTGAATTGCCTCTTTGGCAGCTTTTTCCTTTCAGAAGAGAGTTGCGTAAGAGGGGTGTCATGATTGGCTGTGTCCAGTTGATACTCTAGAGCACTTTCCTAGACTTTCTCTTTTCTACTCTCTGGACATAGACAGTGCAGGTATATTCCATGTCTGGGAATTGGGCTTAACAAGGCTTAGAGAAGGTGGGTTCATTGTCCAACTTCACAACACCTGGAAGCAACCATAAACCCCAGTGTTTCTTGGAGCCTCTGTTCCGAGTGCTGGGCCACTGATAATTCGAAAGATACCTGGAGGAATGAGTTGAAATTGACTTCCTGCGGGAAGAAATGAAACAGCATTTATTCAGAAAACACTGAGAAGTCCATTGTAGCTGCCCTGTGTGTGTTAGGATTGTGAAAGAGACGAGAAGGAAGAAAGCTAAGAGTGTGAAGAGTTACTGAAGTTGAGAATTTGTGTTGTCAACTTCTCCAGTCTCCATTATACTTTTGATTTTATTTGTATTAGACCTAAAATGAAGAAATGGGCATGTTTGTAATTTTAAGACTTTTCTAGACTGTCTCTAATTCAAGTGTAATATGTATATAGTACTTATACGTGAGCTATGTATTTATGTAAATAAATATTCAGTAATTTTGTAGTTCGAAAAGAGTGTTTGCTATGACCAGTGTGTTCTCTTGGCAAAACTCTATTAGCCTTTGACCTGCTTCATTTTGTATTCCAAGGACATATTTACCTGTTACTCTAGGTATTTCTTGACTTCCTACTTTTGCATTCCAGTCCCCTATAATGAAGACTACATCTTTTTGGGGTGTTAGTTCTAGAAAGTCTTGGAAGTCTTAATAGAACCATTCAACATCAGCTTCTTCAGCGTTACTGGTCAGGGCATAGACTTGGGTTACTGTGATTTTGAATGGTTTGCCTTGAAAATAAACAGATCGTTTTGTAATTTTTGAGTTGCATCCAAGTACTGCATTTTGGACTCTTTTGTTAACTATGATGGCTACTCCATTTCTTCTAAGGGATTCTTGCCCACAGTAGTAGATATAATCATCATCTGAATTAAATTCAACCCATTCCAGTCCATTTTAGTTCACTGATCCCTAAAATGTTGATGTTCACTCTTACCATCTCCTGTTTGATTACTTCCAATTAGCCTTGATTCATGGACCTAACATTCCAGGTTCCTGTGCAGTATTACTCTTTACAGCATCAGACTTACTTTCATCAGCCATCACATCCACAGCTAGGTGTTGTTTTTGCTTTGGCTTTGTCTCTTCCTTCTTTCTGGAGTTATTCCTCCACTCTTTTCCAGTAGCATATTGGACACATACTGACCTGGGTGGTTCATCTTTCAGTGTCCTGTCTTTTTGCCTTTTCATACTGTTCATGGGGTTCTCAAGGCAAGAGTATTGAAGTGGTTTCTCAGCTCTTCTCCAGTGGACCACATTTTGTCAGAACTCTCCACCATGACCTGTCCATCTTGGGTGGCCCTACATGGCATGGCTCATAGTTTCACTGAGCTAGACAAAGCTGCGATCCATGTGATCAGATTGGTTAGTTTTCTGTGATTATGGTTTTCATTCTTTGGCTCAGATCATGAACTCCTTATTGACAAATTCAGATTTAAATTGAAGAAACTAGGGAAAACCATTAGACCAATCAGGTATGACCTAAATCATGTGGAAGTGACAAATAGATTCAAGGGATTAGATCTGATAGACAGTGCCTGGAGAACTATGGATGGAGGTTCATGACATTGTACAGGACACAGTGATCAAAACCATCCCCAAGGAAAAGAAATGCAAAAGGCAAAAGAGTTCTCTGATGAGGCCTTACAAATAGCTGAGAAAAGAAGAGAAGCTAAAGATAAAAGAGAAAAGGAAGGATATACCCATTTGAATGCAGAGTTCCATAGAATAGCAAGGAGAGATAAGAAAGCATTCCTTAATGATCAATGCAAAGAAATACAGGAAAACAATAGAATGGGAAACACTGGAGATCTCTTCAAGAAACTTAGAGATACCAAGGGAACATTTCATGCAAAGATGAAAATAAAGGACAGAAATGGTATGGACCTAACAGAAGCAGAAGATATTAAGAAGAGGTGGCAAGAATATATAGAACTACACAAAAAAGACCATCATGATCCGGATAACCACGATGGTGTGGTCACTCACCTAGAGCCAGACATCCTGGAATGTGAAGTGAAGTGGGCCTTAGGAAGCATCACTGTGAACAAAGCTAGTGGAGGTGATGGAATTCCAGTTGAGCTGTTTCAAATCCTAAAAGATGATGTTGTGAAAGTGCTGCACTCAGTATGCCAGCAAATCTGGAAAACTCACAGGTGGCCACAGGACTGGGAAAGGCCAGTTTTCATTCCAATCCCAAAGAAAGGCAATGCCAGAGAATGCTCAAACTACTGCACAATTGCATTCATCTCACATGTTAGCAAAGTAATACTCAAAATTCTCCAAGCCAGGCTTCAACATTGTGTAAACCGTGAACTTCCTGATGTTCAAACTGAATTTAGAAAAGGCAGAGGAACCAGAAATCAAACTGCCAACATCCACTGGATCATCAACAAAGCAAGAGAGTTCCAGAAAAGCATCTATTTCTGCTTTCTTGATTATGCCAAAGCCTTTGACTATGTGGAAAATTCTTAGGAATAGCAGACCACCTGACCTGCCTCCTGAAAAATCTGTATGCATGTCAAGATGCAACAGTTAGACTGAACATGGAACAATAGACTGGTTCCAAATCAGGAGAGGAGTACGTCAAGGCTGTATATTGTCACCCTGCTTATTTAACTTCTATGCAGAGTATATCATGCGAAAGGCCAGGATGGATGAAGCCCAAGCTGAAATCAAGATTGCTGGGAGAAATGTCAATAACCTCAGATACACAGATGATACCACATTTAAGGCAGAAAGTGAAGAACTAAAGAGCCTCTTGATGAAAGTGAAAGAGAAGAGTGAAAAAGTTGGCTTAAAGCTCAACATTCAGAAAACTAAGATTATGGCATCTGGTCCAATCACTTCATGACAAATAGATGGGGAAACAATGGAAACAGTGACAAACTTTATTTGGGGGGGGCTCCAAAATCACTGCAGATGGTGACTGCAGCCATGAAATTAAAATATGCTTTCTCCTTGGAAGGAAAGCTATGACCAACTTAGACAGCATATTAAAAAGAAGAGACATTACTTTAGCAACAAAGGTTGTGTAGTCAAAGCTATGGTTTTTCAGTAGTCATGTATGAATGTGAGAGTTGGAGTATAAAGGAAGCTGAGCACTGAAGAATTGATGCTTTTGAACTGTGATGTTGAAAACTCTTGAGAGTCCCTTGGACTACAAGGAGATCCAACCAGTCCATCCTAAAGGAAATCGGTCCTGAATATTCATTGGAAGGACTGATGCCGAAGCTTGAAACTCCAGTACTTTGGCCACCTGAAGACCCTGATGCTGGGAAAGATTGAAGGTAGGAGGAAAAGGGGATGACAGAAGATGAGATGTTTGGATGGCATCACTGATGCAATGGACATGAGTTTGAGTAGGCTCCAGGAGTTGGTAATGGACAGGAAGGCCTGGCATGCTGCAGTCTATGGGATCACAAAGAGCTGGACGTGACTGAGTGACTCAACTCTACTGAATTTTGTAGTATTTCATATATGATGCATACATTTCATTTGAATCCTATATATTCTTGATAATCTTGTCCAGTGTGTATTGTGTGTGGTGAATAGACTTTAAAAAATTATATTTCAATGAGTAATATGGTTCTTTTGAGGTCTTCATTTGAATGTCAACCGCATGGTTTGGAAGGTACCATATTAGCAGTCAGTTTGTTCCAAATGTTTGCTTGCTCAGATGGAGGCTAGGTAGCTGGACATTCATTGTACTTTGTTTGTTTTTTTTTTTCTTCTTCTTCTTTTTTATTGGAGTATAATTACTTTACAATGTTGTTAGTTTCTGCTTCACAACAAAGTGAATCAGCTGTAGGTATACAAGTATACCCTCCAACTATAGCCTCCCTCCCACACCACCTCTATCCTGCCCATCTAGGTCATCACAGAGCACCAAGCTGAGCTCCTTGTGCTAAATGGCAGCCTTCCTCTGGCTCTTTATACATGTCAATGCTACTCTCTCAGAAAAGGGAACTCTCTTGCACTATTGGTGTGAATGTGAATTGATACAGCCACAATGGAGAACAGTTTGCAGGTTCCTTACAAAACAAAAATAGAGCTACCATACAACCCAGCAATCCAACTACTGGCATACACCCTGAGAAAACTGTAATTTAAAAAGATGCATGTACCTCAGTGTTCATAGCACACTATTTGCAGTAGCCAGAACACAGAAGCAACCTATATGTCCAACAACAGGTGAATGAGTAAAGAGGATACGGTACCTATATACAATGGAATATTACTCAGCCGTCAAAAGGAAAAAATTGGGTCATTTGTATTCATTTGGGTGGACCTAGAGTCTGTCATGCAGAGTGAAGTAGGTCAGAAACAGGAAAATACCAAATATCAATACATACATATGGAATCTAGAAAAATTGTACTAATGAACCTATTTGCAGGGCAGGAATAGAGACACTAGAGACACAAACAGAACAGACTTGTGGAATGAGTTGAGAGATTAACTGTACTTCTGAGTGAAGGACCCTTTTGCTACAGCTCTGGCCTCTATTCTGTCCCATCAGCGTCTTTGTTCCCTATGTCCTACAACTGAGGAAATCTTGTGTTTTCTCATGATGAGATGAAAATGTATGTTTCTAATCACTTGCATCATCCCACTTCTCTTAGCCGTGCACCTGAATCTTACCCTTTGACCTAAGGATCAAGCTTTCAAAAACTCAAAATCAACAGTTTACCCTTTTACCAACAGTTATCCCTTTTGTTCACTGTGATATTTCTGGATGTGTCATCCCTTCCATAAAGCAACAAAATATAGATTATTTAAAAAACAAAAGACATAAGACCCACACAGTAGAATAAAATATTAGAGAAGATGGGGAAATAATATTTTAAAGTACTATTCAGAACAAAGAACCAGGGAATAAAATTCAGAAGATAGTTTATTAATTAGCTCATTGTTCCCTGGTGGCTCAGATGGTAAAGAATCCACTTGCAATGCAGGAGACCTGAGTTTGATCCCTGGGTTGGGAAGATCGCCTGGAGAATAGAATAGCTGAATTCTCCAGTATTCTGGCCTGGAGAATTCCATGGATGGAGAAGCCTGGTGGACTACAGACCATGGGGCTGCAAAGAGTTGGGCACGACTGAGCAACTTTCACTTTCTTTCATTTTTCTTTATTCTTCTACTGCCAATAAAGATACCCTTGTGATCACAGTCACGATTCTCTTCTAGAACATGAATTGTACAAATATATTTCTATTTCATGTCAACCTTTCACTCATGTACGAAACATTGAGCCACATCCTCTGTATGCTAACACTTTTAAGCAATAATCAAGATTCTCTCATTTAAACTATCACATTATATGCCATAGTAGAAGTATGGAAATACTGTAGCTTTATGAATTTGGTCTCATACTTAATTGGTGAGCCTTCATTCAGAATTTACAACTACCAGTATAGGTGCTATAGAGACCTTACTCATTTTCCCCAAAGGATTCATATACTCAATGAAATATCAGGATGTCCAAATCCTAACTTATCATACTTAAGAGTTCAGAAGAGATTAACGTGGTCCCTAGTATGTCAAGAAGGAGAGGTGATGCTGAAGTTTTGGTAGAAGGGGCAGGAAGCAACATGCTCAAAGACACACAAGTCTTCCAGCGTTGGACATTGGCATTTCCTTTGACAGAGATGAAGAAAAATGGAAGCTGGGGTATTGTGGGAGTTACTCACTTGGATATGAGATAAGATACAGAACCATGAATGTAAGGCAGCCTTTCTGAATTCATAGTGATGATCTAAAATCTCCTTGAAGAGAGTGGACACGTGTGATTGGGATGAAACACTTCCTGATTTAGAAATAGACTAATATCTCAGTGGATTCAGTGAGTCAGGGAAGGATGATGAAGAAAGAAAACAGAGAAAAATTTTTTTATCCAATATAAAGGGGCAAGAGAAAGAAGAAGGAAATAAGAAAAAGTGCTGGCTTTGTGAAACAAGTATAGATTCAGCTGAATGATATATGGTATATAATTTGTTACAACATTTTATTTTCCCAATTAGATCACAATTTAAAAAATACAGTTGAACAGATTCTATTTTATAATAAAAGCATTAGTTCCCCTTTATTGAGTGTCTGCTGTGTGAAGGGCACTTCACTAGGTACTTTACAAGTACCTAGAGTAATCTGTCACATTTTCAATGTATGTGTTGTCATCCCCATTTTGCAATAGTGGTCAAACGTCCTCTCCAGTCTCCTAGTGCAAGGAGAAGTCGTGGCTAGGATTAGAGCTCAGGACCATCTGGCTGGGACTGCATTCACATCTCCCTGTCTTGGCGGGGTGTTCTCTTGCAGGGCTCTATAGAGACAGGGGAGGGACTTACCCGGATGGGCAGAAAGGAAGTTGTCAAACATGCCCCTGTCTTGCCACTGCTTCTGCTTCTAGCAACTGCAGTCTGCAATTTTGGATGCATCTGGCTGGAACAGCTGTGTACTTGCTAAGTTGCTTTCGCTTTGGAATCATCCTGCAGAGAAAGGCACCAGAGATATCCTTAGGGAGGCAGTGTGTCAGCATTGCCATTGTGAATCTGATCCCCACATGCTTGCTCTATAGTCTGTGAACTAACTTTTTGGCCTACTGAATATAAAGAGGTGGCAACACTCAGGACAACAACAACACTTTTAGAAAAGAGTTTCAGAGCAGTAGGGATTGCAGTAAGGGCTATGAATAGTCATAGAGTGAGTCAAATGAGCTTGTAAAGCCAGAATATGTAGATTGTAATTTCCATTGATGGCCATCATGAGGATTAACAAAACACATGAAGCATGAGACAGTAGCTGACACATAGAAATGAGAACTGTTATTATCCTTTCATTAGAAGTTTGAATGAAAAAAATTCACTTTTATTCTGGAAAAATCCAAAAGTTAAGAATTTATGATTTTCCTATTTATAAATTCAATATTTAGGATATCTGAGATTTTAATATTTGCAGCATCTAAGTGTTGCAGTATATTTTGTTAGATGCCTCTTTTGGTATGGAATGACATTTCAAGTAGAATTTCTGTTTATCTCCTCTATTCTATATCTCTTTCACTGTGTACCTTTATTTTCTCCATCCTCTAAAGCTCTATTTGCCCAGGTTTCTTCTTCTGCCTCCTCTGCAAATATGTGCAAGCTCTTCCTACCAGTGCTTCTTTGTCTTTGTTACTCTCTCTTCCTATTATTCCAATTACTAATTTCAGGCAGGATTACCAAACATGGAGTAGCTAGGCCTTTCACTCAACCATATACTCATTCATTCATTTTTTCACTCAGAAATTGGTTTCCAAATTCTTGCTGCCCTCAGGGTGCTGCAATAAGCTTTGTGCTCTAATGGTGAGGTTGCCATACCAGAATTTCTGTTATTTATATTCCCCTTGGGGAGAAAACTGTATAACAAGTGATGATAAATACCAAAAAGGAAAAATTAAGGGAACTCTTTCAGCATGTGTTTAGGTAATCTAAGGATGCTTCCTGGAGAAGTTTCCATGAACTCTGAATGACATTAGGGTACCAATTTTGTTGTTGTTGTTGATCAGTTATTAAGTTGTGTCTGACTCTTTGTGATCGTATGGCACACCAGCCTTCCCTGTCCTTCACGATCTCCCAGAGTTTGCTCAAATTCATGTCCACGGAGTCAGTGATGCTATCTAACCATTTTGTCTTCTGCTGCTGCCTTCTTCTTTTTCCTTCAATCTTTCCCAGCATCAAGGTCTTTTCCAATGAACTGGCTCTTTGCATCAGGTGGCCAAAGTATTGGAGCTTCAGCATCAGTTATCCCAATGGATACTCAGGGTTGACTTCCTTTAGAATTGACTGGATTGATCTCCTTGCTGTCCAAGTGACTCCCAAGAATCCATAGGGTTCACCAAAAGGATGGATACTGTGGAAAGCATTTTACTCTTGTAGTTTTGACACTGTGCTTTCTAGACTTTCTTAGTCCTTAACTCTCCTGCAGCACCCCCCAAGTTCCCCCAGACACCTGTCTTTATGTAACCATAAATTACCTTAATTGAATTCTATTTCTATACCTTTTCCACGTTTCAGTAGCATATATTTTCTCTTCCCTTGCTTGAGATTAATGTTCTCCAACATTTTCTTCTCAGTATTCTGTAAACTCTAAGTTACTTTTCTTTGTTGTTGTGTTTTTATTTAAGAAATGATTGTGTGTCCTTTTTCCACTCACCTCCTTTCTCATTATTCTTTTCTAGCTCAGTGCATTTACCTGCCAGCTGTTTCTCTTTGAATTTTTTGGCTTCCTTTGTACTTTATTCCACCCATCGACCAATATAATAATATATCCTATTGTAGTAAGTGTGTTAGATCACGTATAGCAGTTAATCCCTTATTTTCCATGAAGGTGGGACTTTTAAAGTATTCTCTGTGATTTTTCTATATTTGCCTTTGTCAAACTAAATCATTTCAATTTGCTAAACCAGCTCATAACGATTAATACAAGTATCAAATCACCAAATCTAATGAACATGGCTTTTTTTCCACAAAAGCAAAGCTTACATGGAGTTGAAGAGTGTAAAGACTGGCATTAGGGCTCATTGAAGGCACAAAAAGTTTTCAAGCATCTCAAAGAAAGCATCAGGATTCATTTTTAGTGTGCTGCCTCATGAATCCTTATGTTTATAACACTTCTCTCCTGGAATAAATCTTATAGCTGATTATCACAGCTGTTGGCTTAGAGCCAAAAGCAATTCTGGGAACAGTATTCAATCGATGTGTAAACTAGTGAAATACCAGGAACGTTTGGAAGACGAAGAAAGGTGATTAGTTATTGAAGAATAAACAATAGTAAAACATCAAGCATACACTCTCAAACAGCGCAGAAAAGAATTTTCCATGAGTTCATATGAATATAGATGGGGTTATATTTTAGAATGTGGGTACCACCAGATGATTTATATTTTGTTATATTGTTGGAGAACATTTAACTGGTACCAAATATGTCATTTAGAGTTTAAAGGTAATAAACACTCCTATTATTCAAAGTAATATGTTTAGAATACCACCGTCAACATATACTTTTATTTAAAATTGAATAAGGAACTTGATACAGAAAAATAAAAACAGTAATAAATCGATGAAAGTAAAACCACAGGAGCCGAAAACCTAGAACTGCAAGCATTTAGATTAGGTTAAACAGAATGTGAAGATGACAGGTTGGATCTTTAAATAGAGCAGAAACCCCCATTGTATGTAGTTGATATGGACCATATTATCCAACTTTCTGGAGTATTTTCCATTTGGATTTTAGATTATTTTATAATGATAATAAAACCCTCGATGGAGAAAATTGTTGCATGAAGGTGCACATTCATATTGTTTGGAAACTTAGACTGGAAAATAAAAATACCTATATCTGAAGGGGAAGAAGGAGGCCCTCTCCCAACCAGCTAGATCAGTCAAATTAACTCAATGGGCATATCAACCTGTTGCCAATGAAAGAAATCATACTTTTTCTATTTTATCACTAACTGTGATACTTTATTATTATCATATGCAATTTTGAAAGTTATGTTATCAGGCATAGCTTCACATTTTGATTTTTCCCATAAATAAATTGCCATTTTTTATTCTATATTTCTTTACTGCACCACTACCTCAAAGACACACATGAAGTGGACTGGGAAAAATCTACTCATATGTAATCTTTAATATGTATGGGCATGGGACTTCCCTAGTGGTCCAGTAGTTAAGACTTCACCTTCTAATTCAATCCCTGATTGAGGAGCTAAGATCCCACATGCCTCATGGACAGAAACCCAAAGCATAGAACAAAAGCAGTATAGTAACAAATTCAATAAAGACTTCAAAAGCGATCTACATTAAAAAAAAGAACCAATAAAATTTATGGGCAAAGACTCAAGCAATGACCTAGCTTTATGACAACGAATGAAAACAAAAATAACAACAGTCAACCAATCATCCCATTTTTCGTTATAATTTTAAAGCTTAGTTTTCAGTTGGAGATATATACTGCACTCATGTGTATATGCACCTATACACAAAGAAACATATCCATTCATTACAGTCAAAGCAGATTTTTTAACTTCTTGGCTTAAGGATCCCTATAGCAAAATAAGATGCAAATCTTCTTTTAAGATAAAAACATGTATCTAAAAGACATGAACTATGCTAGTACATGACAGAAGTCAGGTTGAGGTTATTTAAACTTCATGTAAATGACCTTCAGAGGCCTATATCATGGGGAACTTTATGGACCACCATACATGATTTTGGAAAAGGTACAAAAGCAATATTTATACGATAGTATTTTCAGAACCAGCATATTAACTCAGAATGGCCAAATAGATTTATAATTAAGACAATGCAAAGTGTTTTTCTGGCTTTCTAGGGTTTGGTTATTGTCTTATTAGATGAATTTATTAATTCCTAAAAGTTCTCATCATTTGTCAGTTTTTCTTGATTTAGATTATATGTGTCAGGTGTGTATCAGCTGTTCTGAGGGGGAAGGGAATTCAGCCAGCACATGTCCCCACATTGACTCTTACATAAAAAAGAACATTTGCAGATGTTTTGATAATGGGAGGGTTCAAATCATTTGTCCTAAGGCAATATTCGTAGTCACACTTTGATCACTTTTATAGTGGTTAGACTATTTTCCCTGCAGAAATTACCCCATAACCTCAAAAGACAAGAGAAATATTAGGTGAGAAAATTGGAAAACATCCGATTGGCATGTTTCAGCAAGTGGACCAGAATGAATGGTATACAATCTGATTTCAGCTACTTAATGTAATACATTTAATACCACAGTGTGTCAAGAGAAACCGGCAGATAAAACCCACATAAATCATAAAATTGCTTCACTGCCACAATATTTATAGACCTTTAATGGTGATTTTTTTCAAAAATTGTAGTTGCTTACTTTACTCACAAGTATTACCCTTTGCAAGGTGTTTGATGATTTCCATACATAGTCATATTTAATTCACTGAAAACCCAGAGGCAGACATTCGTATTCCCTTTTTACAGATTAGAAACCAAATGCTCACTTAGCTGTCTCAATATTTTTTTAGTCACAAAGGTAGGACCTCACAAAACTGAGACACAGATTAAAATCATTCAAATAACTGTGCTATCCTCCACATTAAAAATATTCCATCTGTTGTTTTTAGCAAAGCATTTTAATTTGAATTTTAGGAGTAATAATTACAGTAGTAGAAGCGAGGATAATAATAATAATAAAAAGATATCATAGCTGAATTTATTGATCATTTTTCACAAACTCTTACATAAATTGTAATTTCCAGTTTTACAGAAGTAGATCTAATCTGTCTGAGATTAGAAAGCCACTGACTAGTGGAGCTAGGATTTGAGCTCAGAACTTTCAACTCCAGAATCTATAGTCTGAGCCAAACAGAATTTAAATGTGACTAATACATGGGCACGGAGGAAGAGTATGGGGGAAAATTTTACAAAACTTTAATTTGTGAAGAGTTTTATATCTTAGCATATTAGACATTAAATTTCTCTTTAATGAGATTTTTTTTCTGTATTCTTTATCTGAATGATATAGAGAGGACTGGAAAATATAAGACTACATTACTTTTTTGATACCCTGACAGCTTTCGAGATATCAATTTGTTGAGATAATGTAATAATATTTCCACTTTCTTAGAGTGTTAATTTTTATCATAGAATTTCACATTAGAAATTAAGATTACTTTCATTGGCAACATATTCTGTAATTTCAAAAGTAAAAAGAAAACAACCTCAAACTTGAAGCTATGCAGAATATTTGTTGATAGTCCCTGTTCACTCATTGTCTTTAATTCAGGGAGTATAAAGAAATAAACTACAGCTTCTACATACAATCATCTCTCAGCTCCATACTTGATTTTGAGTTGATTTACCCTTTTGTGACTTCATATCAGTTCAGTTCAGTCGCTCACTCGTGTCCAACTCTTTGTGACCCTATGAACTGCAGCATGCCAGGCTTCCCTGTCAATCACCAACTCCCAGAGCTTACTCAAACTCATATCCATTGAGTCAGTGATGCCATCCAGCCATCTCATCCTCTGTCATCCCTTTCTCCTCCTGCCTTCAATCTTTCCCAGCATCAGGGTCTTTTCAAATGAGTCAGTTCTTTGCATCAGGTGGCCAAAATATTGGAATTTCAGCTTCAGCATCAGTCCTTCCAGTGAACACCCAGGACTGATCTCCTTTAGGATGGACTGGCTGGATCTGCTTGCAGTCCAAGGGACTCTCAAGAGTCTTCTCCAACACCACAGTTCATATTTATACAAACAATTCTGTTTACCTAGTGAGTATTACTTTTTAAATTTTCTTTTCTTTCTAATAGAAACTAGGTCCTTCTATTGGGAATATTTGTTCCATTACTGAACTGCTTCCACCCTTGTCTTGTGCAAGATTATTAATCTCTTTGTGTTTAAATAGTATAGACAAAACTTATACAAAGAAGCAATATTTTAAAACTTTATTCAGACAGATTTTTTTCCCTTCTACCTGTCTGCCTTTTTCCCTGAGACATGTATATATTATGGGCTTTTTTTTTTTTTTAAGAACAGTTTTGGAGAAAGAACATTATTATATTTGTAATCTCATATCATAGGAAAACAGGGGAAAATGTTATGCCCTGTCATTTCAAAGGTTGAAAAGATTTTAAGTATTTGTTTAGTTGCAGTGCTTCTTTTGGAAGTGCCTAAAATGCTTATTTCCAAGCATGAATGAAGCTCAGCTTTATGAATAAAGTCACAAAGTGAGAAAATAAAGAAGGGCATAATAAAAGCAGAGTGACTGTGTATAAAGGCTGGATTCACTTAATCCATTAGAAGACCACTTTGTGGTGGCACTTTTTACCATCCTGTAGAGCCATCTCATTTCTGAGATGCAAGGTTTAAAATTTAGGTATGCAAACTCTCCTTTGTTTGCATCAAATTTTGTAACCGTTTAGTCTGACTATGTAGGTATCTTGCCCTAGATCTGCTCCTTTGTTATAACACCCACCACAGAGGCACGAATCTTGTAAAACTTAAGTGTCATCTTGCTGCTCCGAAGATGGTTTTACAAGATAAACAGTGACAGTCTTTATGTTGCTAGTGGATCTTAACCATTTCTTAAAATGTTTACTAAAGGGATCAAATTGCCAACATCCACTGGATCATCAAAAAAGCAAGAGAGTTCCAGAAAAAACATCTATTTCTGCTCTATTGACTATGTCAAAGCCTTTGACTCTGTGGATCACAATAAAATGTGGAAAATTCTTCAAGAGATAAGAATACCAGACCACCTGATCTACCTCTTGAGAAACCTGTATGCAGGTCCGGAAGCAATAATTAGAACTGGACATGGAACAACAGACTGATTCCAAATAGGAAAAGGAGTATGTCAAGGCTGTATATTGTCACCCTGCTTATTTAACTTATATACAGAGTACATCATGAGAAATGCTAGGCTGGAGGAAGCACAAGCTGGAATCAAGATTTCTGGGAGAAATATCGATAACCTCAGATATGAAGACACCACCATTATGGCAAAAAGTGAAGAGGAACTAAAGAGCCTCTGTATGAAAGTGAAAGAGGAGAGTGAAAAACTTGGCTTAAAGCTCAGCGTTCAGAAAAGGGAGTAAGATCATGGCATCTGGTCCCATCAATTCATGGGAAATAGATGGGGAAACAGTGGCTGGCTTTATTTTTCTTGGCTCCAAAATCACTGCAGATGGTGACTGCAGCCATGAAATTAAAAGACACTTACTCCTTGGAAGGACAGTTATGACCAACCTAGACAGCATATTAAAAAGCAGAGACGTTACTTTCCCAACAAAAGTCGGGATACTCAAAGTTACAGTTTTTCCAGTGGTCATGTATGAATGTGAGAGCTGGACTGTGAAGAAGGCTGAGCGCCGAAGAATTGATGCTTTTGAACTGTGGTGTTGGAGAAGACTCTTGAGAGTCCCTTGGACTGCAAGGAGGTCCAACCAGTCCGTCCTAAAGGAGATCAGTCCTGGGTGTTCATTGGAAGGACTGATGCTGAAGCTGAAACTCCAGTACTTTGGCCACCTCATGTGAAGAGTTGACTCATTGGAAAAGACCCTGATGCTGGGAAAGATTGAGGGCAGGAGGAGAAGGGGACGACAGAGGATGAGATGGCTGGATGGCATCATTGACTCAATGGATGTGAGTCTGAGTGAACTCCGGGAGTTAGTGATGGACAGGGAGGACTGGTGTGCTGCAGTACATGGGGTCACCAAGAGTTGAACATGACTGAGCGACTGAACTGAACGGAAATAGTATTTATTATACACAGGTTTTATATGGGAGAGCTTTTCATTAAAATAATATTACCAGGATTTTAAAAATTTCTGTTAACAATATAATTTTCCTGAATTGTGTTTGCTTCTCTTTGATAAACATACAAAGATCAAGAATATGCCTAAAATTTAAAAAAAATTTTAAATATGTTTTAAAAGGTTTGTTTACATTGTAGTCACCCTCCAAATGACAACACTTAAGAGATTCAGGCTGTCTTAAATATGTAAATTGTCTGACTTAAATCTTTGAACCCTTAGTAATTCTTTGTATTTCCCTTGTGTTAAATGTTCTTAGTGGAAAGCAACGGCTTACGAAGTACACAGGATAATAATTGTGCATTTTAAAGTTTTCTTTTCATGTGTTGTCTCAGCAGTATTGGAAAACTTGTATTTGAATAAACTGGAGCATAGAGGAAACTGCTACATTTTTTGTTATGTTGCATTTTACCTAACTCCCACCATAATGCTCTTTCTGTGAAAGGTGGAACACTTAAATGTCAGGGCTTCCTTGGTGGCTCAGTGGTAAAGAATTTGTTTGCCAGTGCAGGAGAGGTGGTTATCACTGAGCATGAGATTAGATCATAGTTTTTTGGTTTTTTTTTTTTTCCCTCTTCTTTAAATATTATACTTGATAGGAGTGGAGATGTGACTTTATTTTCAGGGTTTTAGAAAGAAGTGCAGATGTTTGGACCTGAATCATGCAATGTAGCAAATCCCTAATAAAAGATGACATATTAGACATNTTTTTTTTTTTTTCCTCTTCTTTAAATATTATACTTGATAGGAGTGGAGATGTGACTTTATTTTCAGGGTTTTAGAAAGAAGTGCAGATGTTTGGACCTGAATCATGCAATGTAGCAAATCCCTAATAAAAGATGACATATTAGACATTATATTGACTAAATACTATTGCACAGCTCCCAGCTAAACCCACCATTCCTTTGCACTCAGAAGGTGCTGAACTATATTATTTTGTATGAATTATAACAAAATCAGTACGGTTTTTGGATGAAATGAGATTCTGAAACTACATGAGAATGAATTTAGCAAAATACACATGAGAAATAGAAAATGTCCTATCCGTAATCTAGGTCTAATTTTCAGAGTAAAATATGGTAGTATTGTTTGTCTTATCATCCAGGAGTGACTATACTTACTTACAACATAAATCTTACACAGAATCATTCCAAAGGAATCATGAAATTCAACCCTTTATTGAACTTTCTTTTTCTGCAGTATTTGTGGTAAATGTCAGAGAAGGCAGTGGCCCCCCACTCCATTACTCTTGCCTGGAAAATCCCACAGATGGAGGAGCCTGGTAGGCTGCAGTCCAAATGTAACTTGGACCAGCCAATCCCAGATTAGCATTTGAGAGACACTTGAGGTTACTATCCCCTTCCTCATATCATAGTTTTTAGTGAAAGTCACTCAGTCCTGTCCAACTTTTTGTGACACCATGGACTGTAGACCACCAGGCTTCACTGTCTATGGGATTCTCCAGGCAAGAATACTGGAGTAGGGTGCCATTCTCTTCTCCAGTGGTCTTTAAAATGTCTGTAAATAGCTCTTATCCTCTTTCCTCTCACTTAATTGATTTAAAGGGAAAATCTAGTCCTGCTTTTATTCCTAAAAGGGAATTTATCGGCTCACCATGTAGTTATTCTGTATACATGAGAATACTGACTTAAAATTGAAGACAAACCCTTGGCTTTAACACTGTTATAAAGGCGGGGATTAGAACAGGCGTTAACCACATTGTATCGTGTCACTGGCGCTAAGCCTAGTCATCAGCAGATGTGCAGACGTTTAAAAGAATCAGCAACACATTTATCAGTCTTAATAATACAAGGGGAAGAAGAAAACAGATAAAACCAGAAAGCTGAATATTTAAAAGTATAGCTATTTGAGTTCTCTGGCTGGGTGAAAGGGGAGAAGAGAGTTGCCTTGTTTTGCCCTGTGCAGTTCAGACTCTTTATTGGAGTAGTAATAGTTCATCAGAGACCTTGAAATTTGAGCTCAGACAAAAGGAGAGTGACCAAAATGGTATGCATCTTTGAGAGCGTCTCATTTGAGGGACAGCCGAATGTTGGTATGTTTAGCTTGAAGAACTGTAGGAACTTGAAAGCTGTCTTTGAATAACAACCTGCATTACGAAACTGGCGTTATAGAGTTGTGTTCATGCACTCTTACTAGTTTGACTTTACGGAGGAGAAAACTGCATCCCAGAGAGGTTAAGTAACTTGTGCAAGATCACACAGCTAGTACTAGAGTACCTTTTTCCCCTTCCTTCTGGATTAGTACTTTAGAGGAATGTATCCTCCAAATTGCTAAGATGCAATTGTCACAGTCAGTGAAGACGTGTAATTTCCTGATATCTGTGTCACAGTTCACTTTGCTCCATTCAACTACCTCATGGTCTTTCTCTGAAACCTTCCTTACTGAACTTCACCTTGTTTTAGTTTGTCTCTGAACTTGTCACTCACATGCAAGGCCTTCTAAACCTATGTTTTTGAAAATGTTCATGTTTTTCTTGCCTTATATAGCCAGGATTTACTTTAAAGGTGTATTTTTGTGCATGAGAAATAGTAATTTTATGCACGTAAATAGCCTCAACAACCTATACCCTGTTTTGAGGGGATAGATTAGGACACGCAGCAGGACAGAGAGAATTTAACAATGTAACAAAAGCAGCTTTGCTCAGTTTAAAGAGAAATTAGAAAGCCAGAAATCTCGGCTCTGGGTAATTCGCAGCTTCACCAAAAGGAGTTCTTGAATCATCGATAAGCTACTATTGCCCCAAGAAAAGACCACATTTAGTCATTCCAGGTAAATGCCTATTTATTATGTTGCCATGGCTGAGGAGGAAAAGAGAAAGAAAAAAGGCAAGTAATAGACGTTCTGCTCCAGAGAACGTTAATTATTTATCCTGATACAAGCGTAATTACTTGGCAGTTCATGGAAAACAAAATGAGGCATTGAAAAGAATGAAATAATTAAAATATATTGATAATGAGCACACTGCTGTATTGACCCAACGATGGTTAAGATATCAAAGATGCATGCCTCACAGGGGTATTATTTTGCAATTAAAAAGAACTGTGGAAGAAGAAACTGAAGACATGATAATTACACAGTGCGTTCGGTGTAGTTGTCAGTGGAAATGCCATTGAGGGAAAATAATACCATGTAAAAAGAAGTTAACATAAGAAAAAACCGAAAAAGGAACTTACTGTCGATGCAAGTAGGATCAATTATACATGTCTGGAAGGCAATAGTTATTTATGATAGATTTTTAAATACTAGGCAACAGAAATTTTAGTTTCATGTTCAACATCTTATTTTCATTGGTGACAGAAGGTTGATCATTTCCCATATTTGTCATGACGACCTTCTCTTACTCGATATTCTTCTATGAAAAAGGTATCATCATTCATGATCACAAAGTATATTTTTCTTAGTTCTTGAATTTGATCATAGTTGAAAGTGATGTTCACTCATTAATAGTAGGTAAATCACTGCTCTTCCCAAACCAACAGATAGAATTATTTATATTTTCAACGTGTGCAAATGCTTGATTTGACCAACCAAGTGAGGAAAAGTAACTCAAAGTTGCCCTTGACATGAGTATCTGGTCAGTTGTGTCCATGTCCTTGTCCCACGGACTGTAGCCCTCCTCTGTCCATGAGTTTTCCCAGGCAAGAGTATTGGAGTGGCTTGCCGTTCTCTACTACAGGGGATCTTCTGACCCAGGAATCAAACCCATGTCTCCTAAGGCTCTTGCATTGGGAGGCAGATTCTTTACCACTAAGCCACTTGGGATCAGAGCAGAAATTGTTTTTTTCCTCTCATCTGGGTGGGCATATGTTTTGTGGAAAGCAGTTGCTACAGATTCAAAAAGAATGATGGGTTTGGGCCAACCTATGTGTCTTCTTTTTGGCAATTCTGAGATTAAGCCCACATATTTTTATTGAGTACAAATACTGAGAATTATAAGCAGCTAGCCACATAGGCTTATAGCACTGACTGATCACTTGACATTGGTGTTATAATGATTAGAAAGGTGGTTGGAGCAGTCCAGGAATTCGGTAATAAATTTGCACTGTCTGGTATTATATGTATTACAGACTTACATCAAGACACAGGATAGAGATGAACTTTCATTGCATTTAGATACAGGGTACATTTTAAACTCCCCAGGTTCTCCATATTTCTCCATATCTCCGTAAAGCCTCTGAAATTAGGAACAGTGAGCCAGAGTATCTCTGGTTGTCAGATGGACCTTGGGGAAGACAGGCCTTATAGAGGTGGAGTTCAGGTTACATATAGCCTGGTAGGATTTGATGCTATCTGCCTAGGTCCTACTGTCTTGAACACTTAAGTGGCATATCTTTCAAATCAAGCTAATTCAGTAAATTTGAGGGTTTCTTACGGGTCTGACCCCACTGGAGCACTGAGAGGGTGTATGGCAGGAAAGCCAAGCACTCAGTGTGGGACCAGCACGCTCCCTCGAGTACCCTCCCCCACTTGGTACTGCCCGTCGGTTCTTTCTGATGCTTTCTGTTCTCAGCACAAGTGTCGTTGCCACGAAGAGACTTGTCCTCCAATTGCAGATGACAAGGCTGGTCACCCCTGCTTTGCTCAGGGGCACCCGGCTCTCACAATGGTGACATTATCCATCGATAGTTTGTCACTTGCTCACTGACTGTTATTACTTCCTCTGCTACAGTTTCCTAGGTTTCAACCCCCGTTCTGAGCACCTAGGACAGAGGGAGTAATCAGTAAATGTCAAGGAAAGGAAGGAATGAAGGAGAAGGTGGGGGGAGTAGAAAGGAATAAAGTCAGGGGGGCCACCAGGATCCATTTCAGTGTCTAGGCAGCAGATGATTGTTTACTGTGGTAGCTTACTGGGAAGAAAAAGACATCCCGAAATCTTTCCTTCACAAAGTTCATAAATTTCTGTCCACAGTATGACTCAGTATACTCCATATCTATTTATATTCTGCTTCAAGATGCCAAATCTCCTCTTGCTAAGAGAACAATTGCACTTCTTAGGAGAAATATCTTTATTATTATGCTTTTTACCGCATCTTTTTATTTATTAAAATAATGTATGGTCATGTAAAACATTTGGGAAATACCTAAACATGAAAAGATGAAAGTTTAAATAACCCATAAACCTACCACCCAGGAAGTTATTTTTAATACATGACATGTTTTTTCCAGGTTTTTTTCCCCCCATGCCTGTGTCATATTCCTAGTTGAGATGGTACAGTGTATATGCAATTACTGATTTTTATATTTTCTACTTACATATGACATAATCTTCCCATGTCAGTAATTACTTAATCAGGCTTCTCTTATTTGATGTTAGCAGTATTTCCATTTTTCTCACTATTATAAATAATGCCATAATGAACCTATTTTTCTATGGTAATATAAAATATGATAAAAATATTTCCAACAAATTTAGGCTCCTACTATTATGGGCATACATCAAGTAGAAGTGAAGATACATTCCTCAACTTTCAATTTTCCTGGGGAAGAAATGAAATGTCAATAAAATAACTTAATAATCAAAACTGGAAAAATTTGGCCTAATATAACACGTGTTTTCTGAAGTGTAAAACACTTGCTTTTGATCTCTTCTAATGCTCCTAACTGTATAATTTGATTTAAACAACAGTGAAATTCAATACTTAGTTATAAGCAGTCTTGGTGTCTGATTTAAAGATTCAACTTTATTTTCGTTTTGATTGTTTTTTTCTGTTTTAGTTGAGGTTTCTAGTGAGGAATAGCTAGAGAAGCACAAACGGGAAATGTCACTTTTTTCCCATAATATAGAAACAATCTCCTACAGTCGTCTCCCTGAAAGAATTTTTTCAGAGGCTCTCTAGTTCATCTGTCTTCCTCCAGTAAGACATGACACTTAAACATCATATTCTCAAAGGCAATTTTTTTTTCTCTTGCAAATCGCTGCCATTTGATTCTGTAGCCTGAATGGGTAAGCCATTCAGGCTACAGGTGAAGATTATTGAGTAAGTTAGGGGTTCATAAATGGTGTGAAAACCTGTTTGAAATGCACAAACCAGAAAGCTCATGTCTCAAATGGAGATTGAAGTTAGAGCAAAAATCTTCCCAGCACTGTGTAACATTTTTGACCCCAGCTGGTCAAATATAACAAGAATTTGCCTGTGGAGTTCATGGAGAATAAAATGCGAATAGTTTATATTATATTAAGGTACCGTAGATGTATTTCCCTGATCCCAGCTCTCATGTGCGACACAGCTGTATCACAGAGACAGGTACAAATAAACCTAGGTTATGCGTGTGTATGACTGACTTGTTCTATTTACTGGAGTGATCTTTGGGGCCCCTAAACTCTTTGGAAGCTCCAGCATCCTGCTTTTACTTACGGCTAGTGTTTCCCTAGGCCATGAGGAGCTGGCTGTTGCTTGTCCTTGAAATTTGTCTAGTTTCTAAGAAAGAATAATTTTCGAGAATGCCACAGAATCAACATCTCTGTGATTAATAGGGAAAACAGATTTGAAAAGCAGCCAAAGTTCACCTGGCTTTGTAAGTCTCTTAAATATTAATATTTCTTCATAAAAGCTCAGTTAAATTGAAAAAAAAAGTCCCATCCTTATACCCATCTCCGTTTCATGTGCAATAGGAGAAACAAAAGGGAGTTTTGTGGGAAATGTTTTCTTTCATTAATCATGGCATTTTTCTCCCCTCGTGGTCATTCCCGAAAACTTGAACATTAATTATTTATACCCTTAACCATGAACTTTTTGCTTTTAGTGGCAATAATGAATTCTCAATTCAACATCACGCATAAAACATAGAGGCCACACACACAAAAAGCAACCGAATCATCACAGTCCTACTTAGTTTCCCAAATACCTCTGCCACCTAATTAGTTTTTCATTAATATGTGGGGTCTTTTATAAAGATGAGAAATGTCTTTTCCTCTGTAGAGTTAGATGTTGATTGCCGAAGGTCATTTTCCCAACGAATCCCACACATGAGTGGGAAACAATTTGTCTTTGTGTCAGAGGGAACCTCTCGAACAACTTGGGGTGAGGCTGAAGAACAGCCGCACATGTTTGCCTGAAGTCTTACCTGGAGACACGGCTGGGCTTCTGTTAGCCGGCTTCAGCTGTATAAATACATGGTGCCATCTGCGCGTGGCAGGGGAATTGAGCCGGTAGAAGCGCAAGGCCTGTGTCAGGGTTTTCACAGAAGGACTGTTTATGAACAGATGTTCGGCAGTGTTTCTCAGAGAAAATGGACTCTGGAGAGAGAAAATGTCTATCAATTACTGAGGTAGTCTGCTTAACAGCCATTTTTAACCTTGCGAACGAGACTGTGGAAGTTCTCAGGAAAGTGTTTGCAATGGTGACCACTTTCTTTGTCCCAAGTCGGACTCACCCCAGAGTCCTAGCCACACTACTCAGGCTGACGGTGAGGCCTCTGAGTCTGGCAAGATGGTGTTCTCATGGAAACAGGGTAGACCAGATGTCAGGATGTTTTCCAGGTTGGAAACCCTCTCAGTGTGTGCCCAGACTCCTGCCGTCTTTCATTTTTCTTTCCTGATAGAAAAAATAAATAAATAAAGCGGATGGAATGACCACGGAGGTTTTCTTTTTCCCAAGTCTTCTCAACATCTTCCCTGCTTTTGTAAGAAGACGTGTAAATTGTTTGATATGTTAATTATGCCCTGGATAGTCAAGCTTTCAGAGATCTACAAAATAAATTTATTTTCTCTAGTGTGCTTCCTGGATTAACGCTAAGAACAATACCATGAGAGAAGGGTTCAAAATACTTCAGACGCAGGATGTCAGAGATGGAATTATCTCCGACAGCAACACCAAAAGCATGGAGGCTCCTCTGTGACCTGTTGACAGACACCATGTTTTGCATAATATATATATTTTCATTTTCCCTTAGCTTTCTTATTATTTATTCAATAAATCCTTTTTTCTTGCTGACAGCAGTTGTATTTATAAAGCTAAATCCAACACAGCAAAATGTTCATCACTTTATAAACTAAATGCTAATGTTTTATTTATGTGCAATGAAGAGAGAAAAAAAGAACTGAATTGATGTTTACCTAACAAGCAGCACAAAAGTGCAGTACCATAATAGTGGAGTTCATAAGCATTCTGGCTTGTAATTTTGGGTGTCAACATTTGAATTGCAGAAAGAGTTTATGCAGACATAGCACGTACACAAGTGCAGTTTAGATCCACATCTATAAAAATAACATCTGTTTAAGCATACATTACATTTAAAAATAACTGTACAGTGATCAGCTGGTTAAGTACAGTTAACCAGATGTCGTTTTAAAGGGCCAGATGGAACTATGAAACTAAGATTGAAAAATTAAAAAATACTGTGAAAGGTCAAACCAATTAAGCAACCTGTTTTGTTGGCATGTGACAGTTAAAAAGTAAGTTCAACTACTTAAGGAGGGAGCCACATGAAGATGGACCAGTTAAAACAAAGTCCCGCTTCTCTGAAGACAAAGTAAAATAATCCGAATGGAAAACTGCTCACTTACTGGAATCTGAAGAAACTTAGCTCAGCGTCAGAAAGAGTGACTTTTCCGTGATATGATTCAGAAGCATCTCAGCTATCTTTTAAGTATGTGTTTTCTAACAAAAATTTAAGTTCTGTTTCAAAGTCACAGGATCCAATTAAATTGTCCAAAGCACAAGCTATAACCCGGGTAAGCATTCCCATGGTCAGCGAGATTCAGTAAACTTGTTGGAATATGCCTTAACTAATAAATCTGAGCCTTAAGAGTGGACAACATGATATCTTTAGAAAAATATCAAATCAATTTTTTTTTCTTATCCTGGATATCACACACAAGGCAAAAATGAGGCAGATATTTATGGAATATCTGTAATGAGGCAGGTTCTGTTACAGACAGGCTCACATCTATCAGAGGTCACAAGTGGAGGCTCCTTGGGCTTATGAGGCCTGCAGATGTGTTTTGTTTGGCTTGCACAGTGCTTTAAATTTGACTTAATTGCCAACAACTGAAAATTGGAAGGATTCTATATAAAAAGTCCCGATTTCCAGCCTCCTGGAAAATCTGGCAATACCAGGTCTCTATTTTTCCCATTGCAGAAATTGGCTGGAGCTGAATAAAACAGCTGACCCTTTTCAGAGGGACAGAAAGCCTTGGGATTATTACAGGCTCCACCAGTCCCTTGGAATCTGAGCCCCCCAGTTTCCTTGCATTTTCTTATACCCAGCCCACTTGACTCATTTATTTTACCTGCCCAGTTCCTGTTTGAGTTTTCAAATGTAGTAATCATCATCTTCTTCAATTCCTGCAAGCTACCTTATAAAACGAATATTGTTTTGTTACAACTATTTTACAGGAAACTGGGGACAAGATAATCCTGGTGACACCCTGCAGTCATACAGTTGGTATAACTGACTTCAGATTTCTCTCTTGATTCTAATGTTCTTGTTAAAATATCAGTCTTCATAATTTTTATCCTTGATTCTTCATTTGGTAGAAGGCACCATTCATTTGAAATGAAATAAATTGGCCTGTTAGGATATAGTTGAACCTACACAACAGACAATTTAGACATGGTTGCTATCCGCAGATAGTGACTGGTTGTTTAGGAATGTAAATACCAAAAGTCATGTCAAAAGGCACGGGAATGTCAGTACAATTTCATCTTCTCCCCATTCCCTGTATTCAGTAGTTCTTTTGCCTTTGCCTACCTGGGGGATTGGAGATAAGAAGGGACGTGAGGATACATATGAGCTGAGTGGGGAAAAACTATAGCCAAGAAGGGAGAATATGGTGGCCCGTGTCCTACTGTATGTTTTTAATTGGTAAATTGATCAAGACACTCCTTTTTTTCCCCTTCTTGGCAATATAAGCTTCCTCTTGAAAGGAATTTTCAGTTGTACTTCCTCTTTCAGCACTGACCTTTCTTACATTTCTTCTACAGTAGATTAATAGCAAAAGAACTAATATCTGCTCAGCATTCTTTATTTTTTAACCATTTTCAAATCGCAGGCCTCATTATTTGTCTTTGGCTCTTGCTACTTCCATAAATTTTAAAAGAAAGCTTCCATATTTTTTTTTTCATTAAGGAAAAGAACGGAATCATTGTAGAGGTATGCCACTAAACAAGAAGAATGTCAACTATGCCTTCATATAAGGATTCAGTTGCACATTTGAAAAGCAAGGTACCAGTCAGAGCAGGTTGGAGTCACNATCATTTTCAAATCGCAAGCCTCATTATTTGTCTTTGGCTCTTGCTACTTCCATAAATTTTAAAAGAAAGCTTCCATATTTTTTTTCATTAAGGAAAAGAGGGGAATCATTGTAGAGGTATGCCACTGAACAAGAAGAATGTCAAATATGCCTTCATATAAGGATTCAGTTGCACATTTGAAAAGCAAGGTACCAGTCAGAGCAGGTTGGAGTCACTGTGATCTCATTTAAATACAGTTACCATTTTCCTGAAGGTGTAGTGTCTTACATGGAAGAGAGTGAGAATAAAGGACAGATTTTAAGGGAAAGACACGTGATAAGGACTGAAAACTCCTCCACCCAGAAAATAAGATTTGGAAAAAAGTTTGATAGAATAAATACTCCAGTGTCTTTTTTTTTTTAACCTCTAGAAAACCTAAGTTAACAGGACACACCCAAGATACTGACAGTTTGGTAAGAACCAGTGTTACTGGATGTAGTTCAAATGCAACAGACATACCCCAGAAGACATTGTGTACCCAGTATTTTAAATATCATGAGTCAGTGATATTGCATGTTGGTGGTGCGTGTCTTGGGGTCACTGCTGGGAAAAACTGACTCAGAAAGCATCTGGGAGCAGCAGTTTCTTACCAAGAAAGAAAGAAGAGTGTGTTAGAGAAAAGAAATACAAAGGGGCAGTTAGAAAGAGGAGCAGAAAATCTGCAACGAAGCTTCTCCAATACCCAGGGCCTCCTCTTGTGAACCCATTCCCTCCCCCTCAGTTAAATGAGCTGTTAAAAGAACCGAACCAAAGCTGCCACTACTGAGCCAACAATAACTGGAGAAGTTGGAGCAGATGGCTCCACCTCTCCATCTGATGCCAGCGCGTGCATAACCTCCCCTCTGCTCACTCCTGCAGCAACAGAGGACAGGCAAGTGCAAGGCTGCTGCTCCAGAGAGGAGGAGGGGAGAGCCACGGGTCAGGTTTCAAAGCTCAGGCGGCATTCCGAAGCCTATTAATGTGTCTGTTGCCCACTCAGTTTTCTGATTTTTGGGAATGCCCTGGAAGCAAACTATCTTTCTCATGTAAACTCATCATTTGCTGATACACTCTCAACATGAATATATTACTAGTGGAGAGTTCTTCTGTTTTAGGTGAAAACATACATCACACATACACACACACACACACACACACACACACATATTCTTTTTTTTTTGGCCGCACCACACAACATAAAAAATCTTAGTTCCCCAACCAGGAATCAAGCCTGTACCCATACAGTGAATGCGTGGAGTCATAACCGCTAGACTACCAGGCAAGTCCCACATCATACATTCTTTACGCTGTATAAAGTGAAATCTGGCAGAGGAGGAAACATCCACATGTCTTAAACGTCATGAATCATCTGTTGTTTCAGTCATTTGTGACGTCTTTCCTATGAAAGGAAGCAAAGTGAATCATATATGAAGGGGAAGTACAGTCTTCTGATTGAATATGATTGGGGCACTAGTTAAAACTACCACTGCCTTTCCCACCTCATGCAGTGTAAGTGACACACACCTGCTATACGAGGGTGGGAGAGATAGCCAGTAGGATGGTGATGCTGGATTTGGCACAGCCAAAGATTTTGATCAGGGTGACCCAAAGTAGTGGGTGAGTCCGTCATCTCACCTGGAATGTTTAGTACCATTATATTCCAGTGATTTAGCAAATGGTAACATCTGGCAGACACGACTGAGCGACTTCCCTTTCACTTTTCACTTTCATGCATTGGAGAAGGAAATGGCAACCCACTCCACTGTTCTTGCCTGGAGAATCCCAGGGACGGGGGAGCCCGGTGGGCTGCCGTCTATGGGGTCGCACAGAGTCGGACGCTACTGAAGCAACTCAGCAGCAGCAGCAGCAACATCTGGCAATCAACTTAAATTATGTCTCCTATTAGAAAGATAAGATTTTCAAACAGAGAAAGAATCATAAGAGAAAGGTACGATATTGGGAACTTCCCTGGCAGTCCAGTGGTTATGACTTCATGCTTCCAGTGCGGGGAATGCAGGTTCCATTCTTGGTCGAGGAACTAAGATCTCACATGCCCTGCAGCCAAAATAAAAAGTAGGTGTTTGTATTAGAAAAAGAAGATATAGAGGGTGATTGAAAGAAGGTTCTGCAAATAGGACATCTCAAACTGTAAGTAAATCAAGCCTGGTACAAAGTCAGCAACAACATGAGAAAGGAAATCAATGGCAGCGTCCTCTTGCTTCATGTCAAGGCAGAGCTCAGAAGGACTGCTGGGGACTAGAATTGAAGGGAGGTTGAAGGGGATGCCCTTTCTAAACTGAATGACCGAAATAGCTCCAGCCAGTGTGTCTGATATCACGAGACCCTCTGCTTTCTCATAAGATGGAATCTAGGCTATTTTATGGAATCTCCTGAATTTTAACTGTTGCAAACTAATTCTCCGTCATTTTTAAATTAAGTGCTGGGCAGACAACAGGTGCATCTGTATGTTAAATGCATCTTGGAAGCTTCACGTTTGGAACTTCTGATTACATTTAGGATATTTACCTCTAGATGTATGTATAAAAATATAAGAAAACACAGCCCTGAATTTGCCAATCAAAGGACAGAGGGTCAAGCTTCAGCTTTGGATGCTAGTGGCTATATGTCCTTTGACAAGACGGGAGCTTCTGCCTCCCCATCTGTGAAAGGAGAATGACCGCTGTGTTACACTGTCAGGGATACTTAAAGCAACGTCAGGTATTCTTTAATTTTTCAGGTCTTATATTCTAAAATTAGAACAAGACATTGAAAAGTAAATAACCCTAGGAAGGATAATAAAGCAACTTAAATACTCCCTGAGTTGCAAATAGCTAACAAAAATCTTAAAAGTGGTTTCAGTAAGAAGAAGAGATGGAATCACGGCTGAAGGTGAAAGACTGTGACACCTAGCTTCACAAGGGACCTTAAAGCTCTGTCCTGTTAACTGATATACAGAATATGATTTCCCTGTGAATCCATGTTCTAGGGAAACAAACATTTGCAAGCTAAGTGAATGTTGTGATTGTGGGACTTTTCAGACCCANCAATTAGAACAAGACATTGAAAAGTAAATAACCCTAGGAAGGATAATAAAGCAACTTAAATACTCCCTGAGTTGCAAATAGCTAACAAAAATCTTAAAAGTGGTTTCAGTAAGAAGAAGAGATGGAATCACGGCTGAAGGTGAAAGACTGTGACACCTAGCTTCACAAGGGACCTTAAAGCTCTGTCCTGTTAACTGATATACAGAATATGATTTCCCTGTGAATCCATGTTCTAGGGAAACAAACATTTGCAAGCTAAGTGAATGTTGTGATTGTGGGACTTTTCAGACCCATTTTGATTTTGCGTATGAAGTGAAGCGTTGATTGGTCAATTGTGTCTGACTCTTTGGGACCCCATGGACTATAGCCCACCAGGCCCCTAATATTCCAGGCAGTATTAGAGTGGGCTGCCATTCCCTTCTCCAGGGAATCCTCCCAATCCAAGGATTGAACCTGGTTTCCCCCACGTTGCAGGCAGATTCTTTACCATCTGAGCCACCAGGGAAACCCTAATGTGCACCATAAATAAGGAGCATTCTGTGTGCAGTATTTTCAAACCTTTGACCACAAAACATTTTTTCTTTCTTTTTAGGTGACTAGCAGCTCATAGTACTTCCCTGGTAGCTCAGACGGTAAAGGGTCTGCCTGCAATGCGGGAGACCTAGGTTCAGTTCCTGGGTTGGGAAGATCCCCTGGAGAAGGAAATGGCAACCCACTCCAGTACTCTTGCATGGAAAATTCCGCAGACTGAGGAGCCTGGTAGGCTACAGTCCATGGGGTCACCACAGAGTCGGACCCAACTGAGTGACTTCACTCACTCACTCAACAGTTCATAGTACACATCTCCAGAAACATTGCTCTATAGTAAGGAGCTTGTAGTGACTTTATTCATATTTAGCCTCATTTTGAGGCTATTTTCTTTCTTTGGATTTCTGCTGTTGTTTTTTTTTCTTTTTCCGTATGTTTGACAAAAGAAGGCATGTGTTAAATATTTTGGTTTTGTTCTTTCCAAGTATCAGTATCAGTATAAACTTCCCAAGTTCAAAATCTTCATAGTCAGTCATGTCACTTAAGTTGAAGTAAGAAGTGCCTTTATTTTTATGGTTTTCTTAGTCTGTTTTACCAAGTGTTCACTTACTGGATTAAAGATATTAATAATATTTGTCAAAATAATAATTTATACCTAAGCCTTGAGCTGCGGCTTTAAACACCTTGCTTTTACCAGGCTTCCCACAAATTAAGACAGGATTTATGAATTTAGACTTAATATAAATTTGAATTGCTTCAAAAAAAAACACATCCCTATTATTTTTCACTGTTGGTTTTAATACAGAGCCAGTTCCTGGTCACAAGATAGTACAATAAATATTTTAAAATTTGGACATCTCACCCTGAAGCTAATGTGGTCTTCAGATCTGATTTTAAACTTGTCACTGATGAACAACTTAACGTGCTAGTAAAATTACAAACTATGATCATAATTTTGTTTGGCATTCCTAAAGCTACATCTGTCTTAATTCTTTTTCCCCTTTAATTTTACTGATCTTCAATTAGTAAAAACAAAGTAAAACAATTTTGAGAAATACGGTCAGATTTTTTCACCTCTTATCTTGCAGCCTTTAATACAGTTTTCAGTTCCAGTGTCTCAGTTTTTACTCTAATTGTTTTATTTTATTTTCTGTGTATGCACACAATTAGATTATTCATTAATCCACAAGTTCATACTTTTCTTTTCCCTTATTTATTTTGCAAATGTGAGTGAGGCTTTCCAATTTTTTAAAATCGACTCTGTGAGGGATGTGTTTGAAAGGAATTTTATTAAAGTAACTTGTTTAGCTTTCTATTTGTTTAATTTACCAGACTCCCCTCTCCAGTAAAAAAGAAGCTGAATTTATGTGGGCTTTTCATGAGGTCTAGTGTCATTGTAATCCTTTTCTTTCAATCATCATTTTTCTGGAGACATGAAAGATTTCGGCAGAACACGCTGAACAGAGAGCTCCCTGTGAAACACGGGTAGCTTTTTCAAAACCTAAAACAGTAAGAGTACCCTGAGAATAGAACAAAAGAAATTAAAACGCCAGATATGCCACAGTTGTCTCGTGCAGCAGTTAGAAATTTAATTATTTTATCTCGTAGAATAATGTGCCCTTCAGAAATCATTTTGGACTAGATGTTTCAAACCAATGATCTGTAGTTAATTATCTTTAATAACTGTTGCACATTATGGTTAGATCTATGTTTTTGCTAAACCAATTAATAATATCTTCATTAGTGTAAAGACAAGGTAGCAGGATCCGTTCATTTTTCACATTGAAAGAGTAGATATTTTAAACACTGTAATTTACTTTAGCCATACATTCCCGATGATATGACTAATTAATGAAACTTCAAAGACATAACTTCCCAAAAGCTACTTATTTTAAAGTCATTGTTGAAGATTGAATAACATTAGGTTGCGGGCATTGCTGACACCCTAACTAGCCATGGCCTAGAATTGGCTGAAGTGTTAGCTGATCAGTTGTGTCCAACTCTTTGTGACCCCATGGACTATAGCCCACCAGGCCCTTCTGTCCATGGGATTCTCCAGGCAAGAATACTGGAGTGATTACTATTTCCTTCTTCAGAGGATTTTCTGACCCAAGGATCAAACCGGGTCTCCTGCATTGCAGGCAGATTCTTTACTGTCTGAACTACCAGGGTAGCCCTTAAAATTGACTAAACCCATTTAAACTACCAAACCATTTACTGTTAATATTCATTGTCTTCTTCCTTTTTTCTTAAAAAAATAAATAAACACAACAAAACTCTCTTTTAAAGACCTGAGACTGAAATATTTTCTTCCTAGTTAAGAATGCTGTTGGGCACTATGGGCTTTCTGCTGATGGTAGGGAGAGGGGACTGCTGGCAGTGCCACTGCTGAAACCCCTCTCAGGTGACCTTTCCCTCCCCTTTGAAGTCCTGTTTACATTCATAGGAGGGGCCACCACTGCAGGGAAGTGTTCTCCAGCCCTAGTTCACTAAGGTCAGCCCTTTGAACTGACCTTGCAGGTGTGAGTCTGTTCAGAGACACATCCCATTTAGATCAGTTATTAGGATGGCTGGGGCCAAATTCTGGCTTTCACTATCTTGTTTGGCTACCTGCAGTCAGATTTTGGGGATTGATGGCAGTTACTTGCAGGTAAGTTGTTTGGGTGCCTTGGGGCATTTCAGTCCCACAGCTATTTCAAAGTAAAAAACCTGATTTTGAAATACTATTCAGTGCTTATGTTAGTACACTTAAAAGGGCCTGGTAGGAAGGCATTTAGGGGGAGAATCTAAGACAGACAAACCTTAACTTATTTATACCTCCACATTGTTTTAAAAAAAATTCTTGAGATAACTTAAATACGTTCATGAGAAATAAAGAGAAAAACTGGGCAAAAGAATGAAAGAAAAAATGAATGTGCGAGTGAATTCTAGGTTTTTTAGGCTGTTGGATGCACATTCAATGACGTCTACAAAGAACAGAGATGGGCCTGAATCTGGTCTTGTCATTCCTCATGGCCACAGCAAAAAGAGAATTGCATCCTGAAAATCCAGCTCCCTGGAAAACTGGGAAGTTGTGCTTTTTTTCTGTATAATCATGTCCAGTGTATTTGCTCTCTGTTGATGACTTGAAAAGTAGAATGGTTGAATTAAAAAGAACATTTCTGTCCTTCTGGGTTATATATTCTTCTTCTATCTCTTGCTGGGGACATAAATATTCTCTCATAATTACATATAATGTGAGACATAGAATTTTTAAAAGGTGAAAGTAGAAAATTAGTCATTCAAAATTTTGCGTGTCATATGACTAAAATCTTAAGGGACTGTAATATGGGATGGGGGGGGGCATGATTAAAAGAAGATAATTTAGTGGAACTGATTCAAACTCTGGAAGATAGTTGGCTTTGGTTCTGACTTTCTCCAAAAGAGCTTTGTTCTTAAAAGTGGGGCAATAACCAGACTACTTAGCCACTAGAAAAAAAAAAGTACATAAAGCACAAAACTGCCCAAGTCCATAAAAAACTTGGTTGAAAACAGTTGTCAGGATGAATCTGCTGACCGTTGATCATGTGATGGGAGGCATTAAGGCAGGGATCTTTGCCATCTTGAAGCAAGTAAGAAGAAAGAAACAGAGTTTCACAGCAAGAATCAAAGTTTTATGGCTGTCATCTCTACACATCTTGAAAACCATTCCCTGTACAGCAACTTGACGGACCATGTAAAATCCAGACCTATTCATGTCACACACACACACACACAGCCCCCAATTAAGATTTAACAGTAGCTTCTCATTGCCTGTAAGATAAAGTTCCCACACTTGGCCTTAATTTCAAGATCCTCCAGGCTTTGTCACCACAGTAAGGTCACTGCTGGTCTGAGCACCCTTGCAGGTGTTTTGCTCTGGTCTTTGAATCCTGCCTTTAATCCTGCTCTCTCTCAACTCAAACTTGACCCAAATAACTGTTANATGGCTCAATGGCATCACTGACTCAATGGACGTGAGCCTGAGTGAACTCCGGGAGTTGGTGATGGACAGGGAGGCCTGGCGTGCTGCAACTCATGGGGTTGCAAAGAGTCAGACATGACAGAGCGACTGAACTGAGCAGCTACTATATTTTACCTCTCTCATTTTTGGTCATGTGGTTTGAATGGGATTGCTCCTATTCTTGGAGGATGCTTACACCAATCAGCATATCTTACTGCTAGGACAGAGTGTTTTGGTAAGAGGCTGAGTATATTAAGTACATGACTCTATTAGGCCCAAGGGGACCTAACTTTACCGCTTGCAGATATTGTTGCTGCCACGAGTGGTGCCTTGCCTAAAGAGGATGTCACCAAGTGGAAGAGAGAAGAGCTGAGAAAATAGCAGAACATGGCATGATGACATCTAGATCAAACCTCACCTGAAGCTATCTCACTTTTGAATTTCCAGGTATTTGAATCAAGAAATTCCTTCTTTAATATCATCTAAATTTTATTTACTTTTTCTTTGAGTCAGAGATTCCAAAATGATATAGGAAGAGTTTGTTACAAAATTATTTACAGAGTACAGTCCTTAAACTGTGAAGTTTAGGGCTTGTGAGAGCTATCTGCCGTCTTTTCCCGGTCCTTACTTTCTGATCCTATAGGAATACCCATCCATATCTTTGTGCATGAAAGTCCCTCTGCCCAGCAGGCTTCTGCTTATCCTTGGAGTTCCAAGTTAAGAATCATTCCTGATGTGACATTTCTTCACCCTTCTCTTGCAGCTTGGCCCTTGGATTCCCAGATAATGTTGTCAGGATCACCAGGACGGTACTTCTCACATGATCATTGCATTGTTTACGTGTCTCCTTCTCCCCCTCACCTGCTGTAATGATTGTCACTATGTGTGAGGAACCTACTTTTGGCCAGGGACATGTTATATCTTCTGCAAAGCTTCTGAATAGACCTTTGTGCAGCAGAGAAAACGAAGAAGGATGACAAATGGCTTCTAAGTTTCTCAGAAACAGGAGATAGCAGAGTCCCTTGAACCTCACGTGATTCCAGAGTGTTTTCCCCTGTGTAATGAAGGACTGGGTCATGCTCATTCTCTATTTCTCAGATTTGCTCAGTGTCTAAATTGTAAACTCCAAAAATGCAGCTACCAGTTTAGATCTGGCAATACTGTAGCCCTGTTCCTAGCACTGTACCCAGCATAAAGCATTAAATAAATATTAGGTGAATTAACAACTAAATAACAAACATCTTTAACGCTTCTTCAGTTCTTGCTTAAACAGTGTTGGATGGTCTCTGGTCATGAGCCAAAGCAAACTCAGAAGCACTGCCAATCCATCCTGAAAAAGATAGGTGATTTTGATTCCCCAAAGGCACAGGAAGAAGAGAGGTACATAAAGTCACTGGTACCGGGAGAACAACCACTGAAAGGCTGTGTGACTGTGGCTAGTTTGCTTAACCTCTCTGAGTCTTCCACTTCTGATCTGTATAAAAGAAAATAGCCTATTTATAGGCTGTAATGAGAATGCAACCAAAGTATACAGCGTATAGTGAACACTCAGTGACACTGTAAGCCTACGTGATTAATTTCCTGCTGATGACAGGCAAAAGCAAGTCTGTAAAACAATTTGGACTTTTCTTTAGTTTAGACAGTAACAAATCCACCTGTAATGCAGGAGACATGGGTTCGATCCCTGGGTTGGGAAGATATCTTGGCGAAGGGAACCGAAACCTTTTTTGACAATAGGGATCAGAATATTTGTCAATGATCTGGAAGCTTTCTCTCCAGCCACAANCAATTTGGACTTTTCTTTAGTTTAGACAGTAACAAATCCACCTGTAATGCAGGAGACATGGGTTCGATCCCTGGGTTGGGAAGATATCTTGGCGAAGGGAACCGAAACCTTTTTTGACAATAGGGATCAGAATATTTGTCAATGATCTGGAAGCTTTCTCTCCAGCCACAAAAACGGGCCAAAAGTTTTGAAAATCATATTTGCTTAAGTTTTGCCACTCTCAGTACCAAGAAAAAAAAAATCAGAGCTATTACTACACCCAAATCTGTAGCTTAAGTGTTGAATGTTGTTTGGTGTAGGCAATAATGGTTTATATTGGTCTTACTTAAGTAATTTTCATGTACCCACCTCTTATACAAATCAGGGTAGTTTAATAATGAAAATGAATAATTTAAATTTTGGATTATTTAGCAAAGTTTAAATTACCCTGTTGTTTGATTTTCAGATTGTTTCACTGAAAAAACTTCTCTCCAGTGGAAAAGATACAATGACTTAATAGTGGCTACAAAATCACTGCAAATCATGTTCTGAAGTTCAAGCATTTATCATATAATTTTATATGCTTAAAATGTTTTAATTAAAAATCTATTAATTTGTTCTTTCAATTTGAAATTAGATTCACTACTGAAAAGTGCTAAGATACCTTTTACTTAATGGATTAGACATTTCAAATATTTATCTAACTGATGAACATAGAGAAATTCAAAATTGCAATATTTTCTTTGCTGTTTTGTCAACAAGCATTTATGTGGTGCTATAATGCTAAAAGTTCCAGGATGCTTTTTCTGTGATACTGATAGCTAAATTTAAATTAATCGTTAACCTGGACATTTGTTTGTAACTCATAATGTATGCAATGAAAAATTTTCATGTCAAAATTTAAGAAGAAGATGGTTTACACAAGCATATTCTTTGCAGGAAGTCGAGTTGAACTTTTTCAATCCAGCTAAAATCAGAAAGCACTATAAATCTCCCTAGAAAACAAGTTTATAAATTCAAGTTTTGTTTAAATAAACATTCTAAACTAAATTGCTGGACTGAACCCTAGAATATGTCCACTTTTTCTTATCACTGCTTTTCTGGTGCTGCTTTTAATTCTGTGGTGACTAACGGATTTTGTAAATTTTCTTGAAATATAGTGGCAAAATTGCTTCCAGCATCATTGGAACTCTTGTGATTAAAAAAAAAAGTAGGATGGTGTTATTCTGATTAAATTCTCTTAACCAATATTTAACTTCATCTCATTTTCTCCCCATCTCCTATTTGTGAATGCCAGAAATTTCTTGAAATACAGTGACACAATCACCTGAAAACGTTATGAATCTCCTAGGGCTTAAAAAAAAATAAAAAGAAAATAATTTTGGACTAGACTCAGTATTTAATTCTGTCCCACTTCTATCCTGTACTTATTTTTGTCTGGTTCTATTACTGATCAAGATTTGTACATTAACCACTGGCTTAAATTACTCAGTTCTTTTAAACTGCCCACAAGGCGGCAGTAAAACATCTTGCTTCCCCCCAATATCCTGAATCCTTAAGTCTTCATTTCCTAAATATTTAGATATTATACTTGCCTGAATAATGCTAAAATTTACTCTGCCTCTGAGTTTTCACTTTGCCATTCAAACAGAATGTACTAGTAAATATGAGTTGGTCATAATGAGACGAGTAATTTTCTTTCTGATAGATGAGTAGAAATCCTTAGTTTTGATAGCGTAAACTGCCTATTTATATTGCCAAGAAATACTCTTTTCTGGTTTTTCTGTGTGACAAGGAGTCCCTCTAAATTTTCTGATATGAGAAGTTGCTATTTGAGCAATGTTCAGTTTGATAATTTTTTTTCCTCTCTTCTCAGCATATTCTGTGACGATGGCATTCACATGTGATTTTTCTGTTTTTAAATAAAAGGTAACACTGGATGTTCCTATGAGTTTAGTAGGTGCCCCAGCAAACCACTGCAGTACAGAAAATGCTCTTTCACAGGTGAGAAGACATCTGATGACAGAGAGAATGGACAGCACAGTCAGAACTACTTTAGGAGGTTTTCCACCCACGACGGGTGCCATCAACTTTCTTGCTAAGTGCTACGGTATACCTGTTAGGTACCTAAGCTGGAAACTGTCTTTCATGACCTCATGTGTCAAGCCAGCGAAGGGTACCTTGGAGCTCATGCTTTATACAAGAGAAAGGGCTGGAAGACTATAGGACTGGGTGACCTTGCACTGTTCACTTGACTTATTGCTGCCAGAACAGTGGTTGTCCCAAGGACAAGGGGCTGCCAAAAGCACCTCTGGAATAATATGTCATCCTAGAAAATGCCTGCCATTCCAGAGAAACGGGCAGGTATGCATGCATTAGAGAAACGAGAGGAGAAGAAAGGAAAAGACAGAAGAGAGATGTTTGACAAAAGAAATTCTAAAAGCACTTCAGTGTAGGAGATCAAAGCTGCAGTCTTCGTGCTGTGCGCATGCCTCTGAAAGCTGCAGGGAGTCTGGCCAGGGCAAGATTGTGAGATCGAGTCCAGCATTCTCCCAACACAGGCATAGACTTCAGCGTGTGTGTCTGAGTGGGCGTCTGCATCTCCATGTGTGTCTGTCTGTGTGTCTGCAATATCAAAACAAATCATGTAAGTTGTGTATTTGTACTGGAAAATGCAAGGAAGTCAGTAATACAGCGTAAATACTCAGACACACACATACACACTGTTTCCATTCTGTCCATTGTTTCATTTAACATACGTACCTCCTAGTGCCTTTAGAACTGAACATTGTTTGGCCAGTAATAAAAGACAGGAGGTTCATAGCCATTTGTGCCTTCAGAAGGATCTCTTTTTATTTAAACTGCTCTAAATTAAAACATACATCACCCACGTAGCATTCAATTTTTGAAAATGCATATACTTTTCTAACTCGCTACTCTAGGAAAATGCACTGAATGATTTAATTTCATATTAAAGTGCAAATGTAGTACTGGATTCGTGTCGGGACACAAGTGTTTTGTGACTGAGAGCAAAGCTTTCTGAAAGGTTTTCACCACCGGATTGAAAACTACCAAATCTCAGCATTTGAGAGTAATGACACGATTCTCATCCTTGAAGAAAAGCACATTGATTGTAGACATATTGAAACTCAGAAGTTTTAGAAGTGTGTTTGGGTGAAGGTTAAGTCGTCCTTGACAGTATTAAAAGAAAGGTTTGAATTGTTGAATAACCACCTTTCACCCATCCCTAATTGTAATTTAAATGACAATCTGCTCTCAATCAATAGCTCTTTGTCACACTTTGAAGATCAAGGGATGAGATTTCACCCCATGAGTTTACCAGGCAAAAGCTCCTTGTTCATAACACGAAAATGTTGCATGAGAATCTCTCTTCCCCAGCAATTCATCCTGGATAAAGGCATTTAACTTGTATTTTTATAGGTGTTGATTTTAGAAAATGCCGAAAGTCTTTATTTTTGTAATTTACTCTCAGAGATATCATGATTAAAATGGTAGCCCTTTAAAAAAGCCAAGTTACCCATATACTAATCTCCCTAGTTTGTTTCATCCTAATAGCTTATCTTGTGAGCATTTACTGTGTTCTAGGCATTCTGCTAAGCATCTTTACATTAAATCTCTTTACTCTTCAGAGTCATCCTCTGATGTAGAACCTAATATTTCTTGCCATTTGGCAGATGAAACTCAAGAGATTGAGTCACTCTGACCTCTTATCATACAGCTAAAGAAGGGAAGAGCTTTGACAAAATAAATTTTAACTGTACCACCAAGCATGTAACAAGCCTCTTCAGCTTCTCATAAGATGAAAATTCACTGTGACTAAACAAGACTGCTTCTTTTCCCCCAAATCTCACTCTGTGTGGACGTTTATAAATATATCACAAGCACTTTGCTTATACACTATTATAATGTAAAACTGCGTTTAGCACTTATAGGGTATGCTTTATACATAGAAGCAGGCACTTTTCGTTTTTTCTTCTGCTTTCCAAGTAGAATGCATTCTTTGTACTCTGGCATATGCATTGCATTTTGTTATTATGTTCATGAAATGATACTGAATTTCCACTTGAGCTTGTTGCATCTCTTCAAGTTTAGATAACATGGAGCTTGTTGATTGATAAAATTCATAGTTAGCTTTGAACAGACAGAACCTAAGGCTATCAGTTAATTTTAAGGATTCCAGCATCCTTGCCACAGGACCAGACAGTGGTCAACCGAATGTTAAGAGATTTCCAATTTGGGTGGTTTTTCTACAAGTTGCAAAGCTAATGATAATAAAAATGACTGTTATGTATTGAGTGTTTATGGTTTTTAGGCTAGAGGTGGAAAGAGGCAGACTGAAGGCCAAATCACATTCTAAAACAGGTTTCTCTGTAACTGAGGCAGTTCATCTGGTAGTTTTTCTAAAATATGAGTTATTGGGAAATTTCATATGGAAATGTATGCTTTTTTATTTCCCCTAGGGAAAAAAAAATCCCTTGAAAAATTAGAAAATCTAAAAATAGTTAGATTTCTGCCTGATAAAAATTGAGTGAAGTGTATTATGAATGCCCAATCACAAGCATCCTCACAAGCCCACCACAACAGCTTCTGTTTTTGAGCTGATTGGAATGCACTTATTTTTGGAATCCATGTACAAAAAGAAAAAACACTTTGCACTTACTTCCAATGTCCTTGCATTATTATCTATGTGATATGTATCTTATACCCATTTTACAGATAAAGACTCAAGGAAAGTAAATAGTATGCAATGTCACAAATAATGAGTGATGGGGTTGGAGATTCTGTCTCATACCTGCCTTCAAAGTTTGTGGGGTTTTTTTTGAAGTATAGCTTATTTACAGTATTTCAGGTGTGCAGCAAAGTGATCCAGTTATACACACATCGGTATATATTCTTTTTCAGATTCTTTTTCAATGTAAGTTATTATAAGATGTTGAATATAGTTCCCCGTGCTATATAGTCAGTCCTAGCTATTTATCTGTTTTCTATATAGTGTTGTGTATCTGTTAACCCCAGATTCCTGATCTGTCCCGCCCTCTGCTCTTTTCCCTTTGGGAACCATAGCTTGGTTTCTGGGTTTTGAGTCTTTCTCTGTTCTGTAAATAAGTTCCTTTGTATCATTTTTTTCTAGATTCCACATACAAGAAATGTCATGCAGTATTTGTCTTTCTCTGACTTGCTTCACTTGGTATGAGCATCTCCCACATTTATCCATGTTGCTATCAGTGGCATTATTTCATACTTTTTTTTACAAGAAGATCCCAGGGTTGTTCACCCAATGGGGATGTGGCTGAGAAAACATATGTTTGTGGTAAGAACATCTCACTTAGAAGACTTCAACTTTATGAAATTGGCAACAACAACCCCCCAAAAAGAAGTGGGGGAATTCATTTCAATAGTGCCAGTCTCCCCACCTGCCACTCCATACTGGCATGAGTGAGGCAGAAGATGGCAATACGCTGTTCCCTCATTCAGATTTGGCTGACTTGCTTTGTGAATCTGTTGTTTAAAGCTAAGTATTTAGCCATCATCATCATCATCCTCATTAATATTATCTTGATATAGTAATAAAACCTTTGCGACTTGAATGCCATCGCAGAACTAGAGGTGTGAGATACTTTGCAGTTCCAAGATAACTACTTTGCTTGACTTTCCATGACATTTTTACCTATACACACCGACTCAATGGACATGAGTCTGAGTAAACTGGGAGTTGGTGGTGGACAGGAAAGCCTGGCATGTTGCAGTCCATGGAGCCGCAAAGAGTTGAACACGACTGAGCGACTGAACTGAACTGATAGGCTAGATCACACTTAGAAAACGCATTGTCTCTAGGAAGCTGATGTGTGGGGATGCTTTACTGAGAGCATCCACATGTTGCCTCTATTAATTCAGGGCACATAATGAACAACAGGCAAACTCTAATCAAGAGGAATTTCACAAAGTGAGCAAAAGAGAGAAATACGACTAGAGCCACAAAGTGCCTGGACACCGATTGGACAATGTCAAGACTGTTTAAAGAAGCCTGGGCAAGGGAAGGCAAATAAGCCTGAGGCAGACATTGCTAATCAGTCTTGCGTGCTAAACACACAAGACTGGTCATACTATTCATAATTCACCTTTAGGGAATTGTATGGGACAGCCTACCTTGCCATGTGAAATTTCAGTCTGGTCTTGCCTGGTCTCAAGTCAGCTTCTTGTCCAGTTCTCAGCTAAGTGGATGAGCTTGAAGAAATTGATAGCAACGTGCTCTTATGATATCTGAATTCCTAGGAAGAGATTCAAACTGCTTATTTTGTTAGAAACAGACATTAGAACTATAAAATAATATATAAGGATTATTTAATTCATTGAAATAGGTGTGTAGGAAAACACTAAAAATATTCCAGAACAAAGTGAATATAGGTCCATCTCGTGGATCAGAGGAATGGAATCAGACTGTGTTGAAACGGTGGGAGTCAGGAGAGTTGTCATCCTGGTGACTTGTCTTGAGAGGGGAAGGCAGAGAGGCTTTGGGCTATAGAGGAATTGTTGCCAAGAGAACCCATTCCTCTACTCTCTGTGTCTTTCAAGAACACACTTACAGGGACATCAGACAGGAAGTCTTCAATTCTGGGGGAAAGGAAAACAAACAAACCGGCTCCCTCCTTCCCTTCCTTTTTCCCTTCCTTTTTTCCTTCTCCATAGCTCTGGTTCCTTCTTTTCCAACCTGTCATCTGTCTTGCTTTCCCCAAATGAAACATCAAAAAGTAGTCTGTGCTTCTCTTTCAGACCTGAGAAAATAGCCACGGGGGGGATCATACCCTAGCCCCCATACCAGACCTTTCTTGTGCTCTGCTGGAAGATCTTTTGAGGAAGAAAGAAAAATTGCTGGCAACTCCACAGAAAGAGAAAGGTTTGAATGCAAATGAGAGCTCAAGGTAAATCTGAGTGTGACGAGTTTCATTCAGAGAATGCCAATCACTCAGCCATCACACATGCTTGTCAAGAAATCAGGGAGCTTCTGGCACCAGGAGGAGTGTCTGTGAGAGGTTGGGGGAGGGGGAAAGAAAGGTTAGAGGTGAAGAAGACACTATTTGTGCTTTTCACCATTTTCTAAGACTCATCCCTTTTGACTTTATTTGGAAAATGAGTCAAGACCATTCCATTTCTAGGATTTGTGAAGTTGTGTGTGTGTGTGTTTTTTTTTTTTTTTTAACTTTTAATGGTTCCAGAATTTGCTCCTAGAGTGTTTTTGAAATAGATCTCTTTTTCATCTCATGATTCTCCAAACAAACCAGTGTTGGCGATCATAACTCATGGTCATTTAGTGAGATTGTAGCTAGACCCAGTATGGAGTGTTGAGGAAGGCATTTGAGGCAATTTCCCACCTGCAGAGCTGCATATAACAATGCTAACAGTGAGCAGACCCCTCCCCCCATAATGTCAGGATCAAATTGATCTATCTGTCAAGGCTGTCTTACAAGTGGCTCTGCCATAGCACTCAGATTTTACTTAATAAATGCTTGAAATTTGGGGCAACACTTGTGGATTATTCATGGGAAACTGCAACCTTTGTGTACGCTCCTCTCCTTAGGTCAGTCTCTTTATGAGCTAGTTTGGGCTCAAATAATACATAGTGAGGCCAGAATCTTTCAAGCACATCATAATTGGAAGTGGAAAACAATTAATGTATTTTAATTAAAAAAAAATTCAGTCTATCTGGTGTTTCAAATCTAAAACCTGCATGTTTCTCTGTTGTAATTCCCTGCATATTTATTGAATATTTTCTATTTACAAGGCATTTTAGAGACCCCAACATATGAACTACTTGTTATCTCTGTTCTCCTATACTTAAGTATCTCAGAAAATGTCATTGACTGCCTCAGTTCAGTTCAGTCACTCAGTTGTGTCCAACTCTTTGCGACCCCATGAATCGCAGCATGCCAGGCCTCCCTGTCCATCACCAACTCCTGGAGTTCACTCAAACTCACGTCCATTGAGTCCGTGATGCCATCCAGCCATCTCATCCTCGGTTGTCCCCTTCTCCTCCTGCCCCCAATCCCTCCCAGCATCAGAGTCTTTTCCAATGAGTCAACTCTTCCCATGAGGTGGCCAAAGTACTGGAGCTTCAGCTTCAGCATCAGTCCTTCCAATGAACACCCAGGACTGATCTCCTTTAGAATGGACTGGTTGGATCTCCTTGCAGTCCAAGGGACTCTCAAGAGTCTTCTCCAACCCCACATTTCAAAAGCTTCAATTCTTCGGCACTCAGCTTTCTTCACAGTCCAACTCTCACATCCATACATGACCACTGGAAAAACCATAGCCTTGACTAGACGGACCTTAGTCGGCAAAGTAATATCTCTGCTTTTGAATATGCTGTCTAGGTTGCTCATAACTTTCCTTCCAAGGAGTAAGCGTCTTTTAATTTCATGGCTGCAGTCACCATCTGCAGTGATTTTGAAGCCCAAAAAATAAAGTCTGACACTGTTTTCCCATCTATTTCTCATGAAGTGATGGGACCAGATGCCACGATATTAGTTTTCTGAATGTTGAGCTTTAAGCCAACTTTTTTACTGTCCACTTTCACTTTCATCAAGAGGCTTTTTAGTTCCTCTTCACTTTCTGCCATAAGAATTGACTGCCTCAGTAGTACTCAAATCAAACTCCTTGGCTGAAGGAAAGTACTCTGACACGAAAATAAAATAATCATCTTTTCACACTTCACCAAATCAAATTAAGCAAATGGATCCAATTGTCTCAAGTGAAACCTTTTCTCTCCCATGGCTTTCTTAAATGACTTGAACCTCCCTGAATGCTATTGAGGAATTTATAAAAAGAACTGAGTTTGCAACCAGTGCAAGAGTGGACATAGAGAAATGAACAGTAACTACATAGAGTAGTGTTTCTCCAAGTGAGGGTGTTGGGAGAATGGGGCCATTTGATGGCATTCTCCAGTCAGGAACACACTGCGATGTTGAAGTCAAAGTAGGAATATGCCTCTTCCCTCAAAATAAATTTGGAGAGCATCTTCTCATTACAAAGAACACAAATACATGAGGAGAAGTAAGATTTCCATGGAAGGGCTGCAAGCTTTATCTCATTTAAGTGTTTAAACGATTTCAGGAGATTACTCTCATTCCCATTTTATGGATGAGGACAGTGAGGCACAGGAAGGTTGGGTATAATATTTTGGCCCCAGTCATATCCTAAATGAGTGACCAGACTAGGGCGTGCACCTACCAGGGAATGAAATGAATCACACTCAGATGGGAGCAGTTTCTCCTATATGAATGTGACCAAGAATTGCTCAAGGAATGTGTTCCAAAATGCTTTTGCCTGCTCTAGAGATTTGGTTTAAATGAGAAGAAACAGATAAAATCATAGTTTAAGAAGGAATAAGAGAGAGAGCTACAATTATTGAAGAAGACAATGTTGTTTTTAAGGAAATAAAGCCTTGTGAAGAAATCAGCTGGTTAAATATTCAGAATATACACATCGTATTTGGGGCAAATGTATAAGAATGGGAAGAACCTTTGAATGAATGCCTTGAGAACAGAACTTTCCAGGACAGAGCAGGGGACCACATGACCCCAGCACAGCTTGGTCTGTAGAAAGGCCGCTGCACCAGAGTAGCCAATGACAGTCTTCCTGGATAACAAAGTCAGAACAGTCACTGTACATTCCTTAGCACTTAGAGTCCATAAATTGGAAGAGTAAACTCTGTGCCAATTTCCTGAATCATTGTGTGTTCAGTTAAAAAATTAGACGTAAACACATTTGTGAGGTATCATTTTATAGTGTATGAGGTATACTGTAGATAAATATATGTAGGTTAGATGCATGACATAGTATATTAACATATTAACATAGATATTAACATATTATTTTGTATATAGTATATATCACGGTAGACCCTATGTAACTATGAATTAAGATTTAGGTACCATACTGGGGAAAACCAGGTCAACAGTTCCTGTTAAAAATTCTGTCCTGAGACTTAGTACTGTCTCCTTAGGATGCTAATTTGATACAGAGTACCTTCAGAGAACAAAGAGAAAAACTGCTACTTGCAGTTTGAGAGAAAACTTTAAGCCACTAAGACTTTTGATTTGACAATGGCATTTGATGAGAATCCTTGAAATAAAGTAATCTTGTCCTATATTTGAGAACTCAAGGTACTAAGCTAGCTATTAATGTTACAGTAAAGACAAGGAAGAGACATTTAGAAAATATTTACATGTAGGTGAGGGCAGAAGCAAAATTAACAGTGAATGGACAGCACCAGGCAAGTGGGATAAAGAAGCTGTTTAACTTTAAATTTATACAAATTCTTTTTCTTGTCATCAGAAAATCACCAGTTCTTGTTCCCAGTGTTTACAGAAAACATGCATAAGGCACCCTAAGACAATGAACTTCAGATTTGAAGTTTTAACTTAATTTCATAGGGATATAAAAGTTAAATTTAGAGCCTATATTGAATTGTTAATTTTGTTTCATTGTTATTAATTTAATTCTAAATAGGCACATTAGTGCTCTATTGGACAGCACACAATACCAAGCCGTCATTCTTATACAACAGCTAACAAATTAATCCTGTTTATTGTTGTTGTTAACAGATTTTTGTTCATGATTAGAAAATTATGTGTAAATTTTTACTATGAATATATGACGTCATTTTTTTCTAGTAAAATTATTTGAAGTATGTTGAGATATAAGAATAATTTCTACTCTAGAAAAACACTGAGGCTTCCAGGAAGTCCATGCCTAGAGCAAATTTGAGAACCTTTGCACCAGTACGTGGGTAGCAGACAGAACTTTGATTTTCCAAGTTCATTAATAAGTAAGCACTTATTTATTATTGGCTTTGAAAATTATTGCTGGGATTCATCTTTTACATCAACATTAGACTTTTAAAAATTACCTACACCAGTGTTTTTATAGTGACTTAGTTTATCAATTCATTTTTGGTTTGCTTTATGAATTTCATTATAGTTGGGCTAATTGTTTTAAGTAAGGTGGGTAATCTTCTAAGGATTAGTTAATGCAGTAAATCTTGCATTCTTAAAAGTGATCTCTGGGTAGTAATTGTGGGGAATGTCTTAACCTATTCTAGCCACTTCTTTCCTCCACATCCAAACCTTTCTGTCCGTGACTGTACCTCACATTTACAAATGATTCCTTGCAACCCATTTATCCAGAATGATGGAATTCAAAGTCATTTGTGTAGTTATATGAATACATCTGGTCTCCACCCATCAAAGTCTGTTTTCATACCAATCACTTCCTAGGTTCCAGATACTGAGTTCTATAAAGAAATCTGGATTTTTTAAAGGATTAATTCATCCACCAAGTTGAATACCTTATATTTTTCTCCCTAATTAGTTGCAGTACTCTCTCTCTTTTTTAGGGTTTTGCAGGCTATAATAATTTGTGTTATTGAATATATTTTAGTTTAATTTTTCAAATGCTCTTCTAATTTGCATTTTAGGCCTTTACATAGATTTGTCATCCTAGGCTCTTTTGAAATATATGATTTTAAATGCATGAAACTCATCCTTTAAAACGGATTTGTGAGTGTACATTTGAAAATGGTTAATGCTTATTTATTACAAATGGAATAATTACAGCTAATGGAACCATGCTATTTAACATCAGTATAGTGGTGTGGGGGAGCTTTATAATTAGCAGCTCGATAAGTGCCCTTTTTTAGATTATGGAATGACAGCCCCAGAACACCTTTCTGTGAAATGTCTCAATGTGCTAAATTCTCTCTCTCTCCTTCTCATTGGCTATAGACAATGGAATCGGGGACATTTGGATTTGATTATTTTTTTCGCCATCTGAGTCTTCCTCTGACTTAGAAAATGGCCATTTTTTTTTAGAATACTCAGGATAAAAATCACTCTCTCTAAGGAACAGGATTTTTCTGTGTAAAAGTTGCATTTCTAAAAGATCCTAATCACCAGAGGCNTCTCAATGTGCTAAATTCTCTCTCTCTCCTTCTCATTGGCTATAGACAATGGAATCGGGGACATTTGGATTTGATTATTTTTTTCACCATCTGAGTCTTCCTCTGACTTAGAAAATGGCCATTTTTTTTTTAGAATACTCAGGATAAAAATCACTCTCTCTAAGGAACAGGATTTTTCTGTGTAAAAGATCCTAATCACCAGAGGTGGCAGTGCTCCCTTTTCAACAGGCTTCGCCTCAAGATGGGTGGGGTTATAACTTTGGGTTTAAATAACTGTGTTTACTCCCTTATTGGCTTAGGGAAGACAAAAAAACAGCTTCTTTAACCTGATCATTGACCACGATCTGAAAATATTGTAGAACAGCTCTCTAGGGTAAATAAAGTTTGCATTTTGGTTTTAGCAGAAATCTGAGCCACTTAATGGTTCAAGGTGCCATTTTTAGCGTTTATGTTCAGTGAAGGCCACTCACGTATTCTTGTTTGAAACTCCAATATGAACTATCCCAGTAAACATAAAATTTCTGTCTCTGTCAAAGAACTACCTCTCTGATTTCATTTTATTCCACATTCTAAGTTTGACTTAAGTCTTAACTGGGGAACCCTGTTAAGTGGCTTTCAGTAAGAATGGCCTGAGGAACTGCATTTAAAATTAAACTTCTCCAATACATAACATTTATGTTTTAAGGCTTCTGTAAAATACTGTGTGTTCTTTCTTCCTCTCTTTGAGAACTAAGAGGTTGTGATATCGGACCTAATACTACCCTTAGAACTTCCACTGTCATCAAAAAGAAAGGAAATAACTAGTAATTTATTCTAAGTGGGGAAGACAATTTCTACAACACAGTGCCACCCTAATTTAGAATAGAGGGGAAAGGGTTTAAATTAGGTTTTTTATAGTGGTAAGTATTTGCAGACAATGTAGAGATTTATGGATTAATTTGTTTTAAATTAACTTTTATAGGGTGACTAATAGTCCACAGGGATGAACCAGACTTTCAGTTGCCCATGATTTTCAGTCAGATCCTAGAAAGGAGATCATTTCTCTCAGGAAATGGTGACACACTTTTTAAAGTGGTCCATACAGTTATTATTATTATTTTTGCCTGTGTTCAGAGAAGGTAAGTAAGTTCTGGACTATGGACAAAGATATTGACAACTGGTCCAACATTTGATGTCACACTTCACTCAGAGAAAGACCCTGACCGCCACCCTGGCAGAGATCTTTCAGCAGCTGATTTCACTGCAGAACATAGCAGTGGTACCCCAAGAGTGTTCAAAGAGACAAATGCTCTCCCTTATGGACACATAAAGCTGCTTCCCTGCATTTCCCTTCATCCAAAAAACACTGATCAGATTCTGGAGCTGAAAACTCAGAAAATTAGCATTTGGGATGTTATGTTCTGTCAGACTCTGCCAAAGAGGTATTCAGTGTCAGGGCCAGGCACAGATGATAGAATTAGTCCACAAAATATCTGTCTGTGTGTCTCTCTGTCTGTCTCTCTCCTTCCATCCATCCAAATATCTGTCTGTCTATCCATCGCTCTGTCTGCGTATTGCCTGAGCATCTATCTTCAGCCTAATAAGGATAATGAAAGTGCTTTTAGACTAAACTGATCACTTCTATCTCGTCCCTTGGAGGTGACCAAGCACGTTTTGTTAACAGAGCAATTTTATTTACTACATGTTTAAATCACGCAAACAACCAAAGAGTTTATCACACTTTTTCTGTATCAAACCATGGTAAAAAGAACAATAGTGTGATATGGTATCTTTTTAGTCAATGCAAAGCATTCCCATGTTTTGATTCCACATAACTCTATCCCAAATTAGACTGTTTTTAGATTGACAGGGATTTTTCTCTTACGACTTTGGAAATCATCATTCTGTGGTCTGCTAGTTTCCATTGTTGATGCTAGCCTAAAACAAGTTTGTTTTGTTTTGTTTTGCGTAAAGCCCTATCTCTTCTTGCCTTTACGGTCTCCCTTTTATCTTTGCTGTTCTGCAGTCTTCTCTGATGCATTTTGGTGTGTATTTCCTTATAGCGATCAATGTTGGAAATTACTGTCTTCCGGATTCTGAAGTTCAGGTCTTGCATCAATTCTGGAAAGTTCTAACTTCAAAATGGTCTAACTTCAAATATTATCCCTCACGCTCTCCATGGAACTATATATATAAGTGTGTGTACATACATACATAAATACATACATATTTCATAACTTTCATCTCTTGATCTTCTCATTTCTTTAAATGTAACTTCTGATTAACTTTTTTCTTTAAAGGAATCTAGTTTTTTTTTTTTTTTTTAATCTGTTAACTTTTTTTTTTTTTT
>SJYA01002905.1:3691450-3716493 GCA_006410615.1 Neotragus moschatus | reverse complement strand
TTTTTTTTTTTTTTTTTTTTTTTTAATCTGTTAACTTTTTTTTTTTTTTCTATTTTGGGCAATAAATCCAGTTAAGAGTTTGCTCTGATTTATTGGTGATGTCCTTTTCTTCGGACGTTAAAAAATTTTTGTGTGTGACCAATTTGTGTGTGCGCATATACATATTTGAAAGTGAAAGTTGCTCAGTTGTGTCCGACTCTTTGCGACCCCATGGACTCACTCTACAGTCCACGGAATTCTCCAGGCCAGAATATTGGAGTGGGTAGCCTTTCCCTTCTCCAGGGATCTTCCCAACCCAGGTATTGAACCCAGGTCCCCTGCATTGCAGGTGGATGCTTTACCAGCTCGGCTACCAGGGAAGCCCAAGACTACTGGAGTGGATAGCCTAGCCCTTCTCCACCAGATCTTTCCAGCTCAGACATTGAACTGGGGTCTCCTGCATTGCAGGAGTATTTTCCTTTATTCACCCGTTTGCTAAGATATAGTAGCCCTTCTGGGTCTTGGCAAAAAGCTGAGAGTCCAGTGGAGTTGCTACCCATTGAATGAACCACTTCTGAGCAGCTCTGATCTGTTCTTCTGATATACCTGTTCCATATCTGACATATCTTCTTGAACCCAACATATTTGTCAAAGTCGAATTTATTGACCCTAACCAGTGGACAAGCATCCCCAGGCTAAGTTTTTTCTTACCTCTCTGGATCTGTGCTCTTACTTCAGTTTTATTCTCTAAGGATAGCTTTTAATTCTTTGTTCGTTTAGGAGTAAAAATAAAATGTTTAATATTTTCATTATTAGCACTCTGTATTACATTTCAGGGAGAAAATTGGAACAGGAGTTCTTAAAATGTGGTTTGAGACCCTTGGAGTGTCTCTGAGACCTGTTCAGGGTCAATATTACTTCCATAATAATAAACAAGATACAATTTGTTCTTTTCATTCCCATTCCTTCACTGGTTAAAGGCGCTGTGACATGTGATGACGTCATCATTCTAATAGTGAAGGGAATGTATGATTTTATGCCCTGACAATTAAAGAACACAGTAACCATGCTGCTGCTGCTAAGTCGCATCAGTCGTGTCCGACTCTGTGCGACCCCATAGATGGCGGCCCACCAGGCTCCTCCGTCCCTGGGATTCTCCAGGCAAGAACACTGGAGTGGGGTTGCCATTGCCTGCTCCAACAGTAACCATTGATAGGTATAATTCATATAACAAAAGCTCTTTGGGATTCTTAATAATTTTTAGGAATTAAAGGGATTTTTGAGGCCAAGAAGGTGGAGAACTGCTGGTTTTTTTTTTCTTTGTGATGAGCTTTAAAAAAGGAAATAACAAAATACTGCATCCAGTTGTACATTGCACAGATTACCTGCTGGGTGGTTGCTATAAAGGTGAAAGTTGTGGGCAGTGCACTCAGAGTAAGTGGAACAGGAAAGGAACATCTTCAATATGGTTAGATCTCGGGCCTCATGCATTAATAGGGAAATGGAATTTAAGAGATAAGATAGGACTGGACTGGTTAGCTGAACATCGCAAAAATGTATCATAAAAGATTACTGCTTTGTAGGAATTCCTTAGCTCAGAAAAAAAAAAAAAAAACTCAAATTGTTCTCCAGATTTGGTTAAAGCCGCAGAGACAGAGTATCTAGTCCTTACAGAAAATTCTAGAACTTCATGCCTTGCCCACATCAACTTCAAAAAGTTATTTTTGCTTTTTTTAAATTATTGTTTACTTATCTATTTNAAAAAAAAAAAAAAAATCAAATTGTTCTCCAGATTTGGTTAAAGCCGCAGAGACAGAGTATCTAGTCCTTACAGAAAATTCTAGAACTTCATGCCTTGCCCACATCAACTTCAAAAAGTTATTTTTGCTTTTTTTAAATTATTGTTTACTTATCTATTTATGTGGCCACTGGTGTGAGTTGTATTTTGTGCTATGTTGTAAGACATGGAGCTCCTCTGATGCTGTCAGATAACAGTGCTATTAGTCTGTGCTATAAACAGCAGGTAGAGAAGGTCCATATTGATATGTTTGAAGGTTTATGCAGATACCTTCCCCACGTTCTTCCAGAGCAAGAAAGAACCTTCTGGATTTGGAAAGCCTGGCTTCCTCATGCACCAAGAGATCCCGGGCAAGTAGCTCACATTCTGACTGTTTTCTCAACTCTTCAAGATAGGAATTAAAAATCCTAGCTCTTCCTCCCAGTATTGGACTTCCATATGACAAGATGACAGTAAGATCATTCTTGGGTCTATGAGGTTTTAAGTTGTTGGAAAGGAGGGCATATGAAAACTTGCAAAGGTACATTTGTCTCAGATCTCTTTCTTAGATAAGAATGACTCGATGTGAAACCAGAAGGTAAATTCAAAATAGATACATGATATGAAAGTCCTCTCCACCCTGAATTTAAAGAAACAACCCCCACAAAAATGATATGTACTCAATATATGACTGTGGAAAAGTCAGATGTGTAACACTGGAGAGCTTGCTTGATCTCACGGGAAGGAAACCACATGAAGAGGATGTGAGTTTCAGTCTTTGCTCCGTAGCATCCCAGTTGTGTTGTGGTAGAATGTTGTATGCGTGACTCCCAAGACATCACAGCTGATGCTCGTGCCCTTCCAGAGTCGCCTCCTACCTTGTGTCTGGGCTTGCTTTGACAGCAGGACATGAACACGTGTGATGATACAAGCAGAGGCTCGGTTTATGCTTGCACAGTGGAGTTGTCCTCCTGAAATGTTTCCCCTTGGAAGTCAACTGCCTCCTTAGAAACTCAGCTTAAACTATTAAAAAATGAGTAGCAATATGGAAACCTTTATGGATGAGAGTTCACCTTAGATATTCCAACCCCAGTCAGGCTCCAAGCTAAACGCAACCTCATGAATGACTTCAGACTATGCCATATGGAGCCAATGCACTCTCCAGCTCAATCCATTCAACTCACAGAACTATGAGAAATAATAAGTCATTATTTTAAGTCACTATGTTTTGGAGGTGGGCTGTAATTTCGTTATAGATGATACACTGTAGCCAGTTTTCTCTAAAACTCTTCAGCTTAAAAATAGGAATGGAAAGCTTTGTCCCACCCACCTCAGAGAGCTCATATTGAATATCAGCTTAGTTAAGAAGTATTGCTACTGTTTTTTTGCAGTGAACTAGATATGACTCAATACTGTGGTTATGTCTATATACACAAACTGGTTTGACTATTTTAACTGACTTGACCAGTCAAATCAATCTCTTCAGGAAAAAAAAAAAAAAAAACACAAAAACTTTCAAGTCAGTTTTTTGACTGGCATGATTATTGTTTTGACCTCTCTGAATTTTTTTTTTTTTTGATGGAGTTCACCTTTTTTTGACTGGATAACTTGACTTAGCCAGTTGAGTCCATCAAAATAATCAAAACAGTTTGGGCATATAGAAACAGTCTGTGTGTAATATTTTCTTCTTATTTAACTTTAGTGGAAAATTATGTGACAGAGGCCCATATATGCAAGTCAAATATGGATATAAAGTTCTAGTTTTAACTCCTCAGTTTCAAATTACTGTATAGATTCTAGCAGCATTTGTTTGGTAATGGGAAAAAATATAGTTCGTTCTGATTTCCCAATGGCATGCTACATTATAAGTCCATTAGCAGTTGCATATGTTATTGCTGTCATTCTAACGATGGCCATATATTATTGTGGCAATAATAATGTAATTCTTACAGTATGCAATAGGTAATTTATTGAACAAGACTGGAATTTATTTTTAAATTGTAAATTTGGCTTGCTTTTCAGCACTGGAACTCCCTCTGTCCTGCGTGGGGAGTTGAGTCCTATTCCTTTTGTTTGAATAAGCTGTCAGAAGAGCATGACGGAGATGAGAGCATGCCAGTGAATGTAGAAGCTTGGCAGTCATGAAGGTCCTGGGTTAGAAGTGAAGTGAATGATTGGAATGCGGGTCGAACAGGTCCATTCATATATGTCATATCGATACTACCAGAGCTGCTGACTAGGTGATTCAAATATAAGCCCTGGTTATTGGAGTATTCATAGGCATTCTACTGCGCTTAAGGTTATGACAGATGAAGCTTTCCTTATGAATTGTCAAAAGGATCACAAGCCCCTCTCCTGCTTCTATTTCTGTCACCAGAGCTTGCTTGCTTTCCTTTTTTTTTTTTCTTCTAATGCCCTTTGAATGTAGTTCTTCAGAAACCTCCATCACAAAAGACTATATAAAAAGCTCTTAAGTTTGCTTGCCTGATGCCATGCTAAAATAATTCTAAACTTTTCCAAGAAGATAAATGTCTCTATTTTTCTCTCATTCGTGGCTGATTCATGTCAATGTATAGCAAAACAAATACAGTATTGTATAGCAGAACAAACTAAAAAATAAAAATTAAAAATAAATAAATGAAATTAAAAAAATAAAAGTGTCATACTTGTTTCAGTGTCTTTAACCCATTTCGTGAAGTTCTTTTTGACTTATTCAACTATATTGGTGGCTCAATTCTATTTCTTCAATAGGTGTAACTGAAATCCCTCAAATTGCAGTGGAAATGTGTTCACTTTGTTTAGTAGAAACCAAATCCCTCTTAGTGTGTTGAATGAGTTTGCAGCCATATTGGGAGAGTCAACAGCCATGAGCCGTGGCCGCCTATGCAGACTCTTGCCGATTGTGTTAGACTGTAAGCTCCTCCCTTTCCTTTAATGCTGTGTTCTGTCTCTAGTTAGTCACATGGTCATTGAATAAGTCAAAGCCACCACAACTGCCTGACTTCATTTACTTCCTTCTTTACCCTCCCCCGCAACACACACACACACACACACACACACACACACACAAACCCCCAGTCTATTCAGATTTTTGTTGGTAGCAATCCTTCACTGTTTCCTTGCCACTTGTTTAGGTCTCTTTTAAAATTTCTTTATCTCTCTTGAGCTAAGGGATTTCAAAATTCACTCTTATATAGAGCCTGACAGATGTTCATCTTAGACCTATGAACGAAAACTTGCCAGTTTTCTATTACTGTTCATATTTTTTTCAGATGAATATTTGTTCATTCAGCCTTTTTCTCAGCAGTTATTCATTCTTTCACTTATTTAACAAATGTTTCTGGAGTACTCATGGACTCTAGCTGACTATAGGTTGTACAGAGTGAATTGGGCATGACGCTTAATGTGGAACGTCTTCTGTTTCTCAAAGCTGGTCATATGTTATCTCGTGTGCTTTAGAGCCCATCTTCTGTAGTAGAAGAGGTAGACCAGATCATACGGGGCCTGAATGCCAAAATATGAAGATGGAAGCATTTCTCAAAGACTGTACTTTCAAAGTAAATATATTTAGAAAGGTTCCTTGGACAGAAATGTCCAGAATTGATTAAAGAATGGGAAAATCATAAGTAAAGTCTTCAAATTTTAAGTAGAATCTTCTTCAAGAGGTTATTACGATAACCAAAATGTACATTCTCTCTTTTGAATCCATTGAGGCCAGGTGTATTTTTGGATTCAGAATTTTCTAGATTCTAAAAAGGTGCTACAAGGCATACACCATCTACTGGATAATACTGGAGTCTGGAGAAGCTCCCTTTTGCCAGAAAAATTCAAGCTAAATATTATACATGATGGCTATAAAGGCCTCATGTCCGTTTCAGTCACAAATTATTTAAAAACCAGCAAACCAAAAAAAAAAAAAAATCTTTGGTTATCAGAAGTTTCAGGGCTTCAGACTAAACCAGCTGGTTTGAGCTAAAAAGCATAGGTCCATGAATTAGTGAGTTACAGCATAAAGAGGGAGAATGAGTATAAGAAATGTTATAAAGGTAGCATTGGTAGTATTTGTTGTATTTATTTGGTTAAAGGTTAGGTAAGAAAAGAAATAAAATAATCATGATTGTGAGGTTTTGAGTCTGGGTGCCTGGGAGGATGGCAGTGCCATTAATAGAAAAGAAAGGAATAGGGACTGCCTGATAAGGGGTTGGGTGGCGGGGAGGTGATGATTAATTCAATTTGAAATATACAAATCTCCAGGACATTATGAACCTGACTGAAATTAGCATGATTAAAGGTGCCTCTCACAGTGTTCTGGTGAGTATGTGATGGGGAACTAAATTAAAAATCAGTAGCCTTTCGCATATAACATATTTCATTAATCAAATTTGAAAGTTGAATCCATCCGACCTAAAAAGTCATACTGATTCTTCTTTAAGAAAATGGCACAAATGTGGACGGTATTCGAAAATTAGAAACACATTTTAAAAGAGGATCCTTAAAGTTTCAATATTCTCCTTGGATCCAAATAGAATTATTTTTTATTGGTTTGTTCACAGGTCTTGAGACAGTAAATACAAGTTTATGGGTCAGTTATAAAAAACTGTCTAACCTATTTTGAGTGATAACCATACATTAGGTTAGTGGTTTAAACATTATCATCGGTATAAACTATCCAGTGGCCGAACCTTCAAATGTGACATTCTTAAGTAAGAGTAGTAGTGTGGCCTAAAGTTATCAAAAAATTCTTATTTTCAACTCATGTGTATTTCTATGAATGTAGTAACTATCTTATGATTACCTATAGCTGCAAAGAAATATTAACAAAATATTGCTTGGTTGATATGAAATAGTAACCCAGAAACATTCCAGTTTTTACTGGTTTGTTTCCGTGTCTGTCGATATGGTCCAAATAGTTTAACTCTTTTGCCACTATTTCAAAGTTCCCACAATAGAGGTAGATTGACACATCTGAGATTTGAGGGAACCAGTCTTACACAGCAATGTCACTGGTCTCTCTCTTCAACAGTTCTCTTGCTACCTAGAAGCCTTTATATCCTTTTCTGTCTTTAGATATTTAACTGTGACTTCTTTGGGCAGTTCCTCTTGTCACCAAGTCTGATGACTGATGGCAATTAAGCTCCAGAAACAAGCTATCTGTGGTGAAGTTTTGATAGGGTGTGATCACAGGAAAAGAGGAGGCACAAGGAATGGCAGGTAAGCCCCCAAACACTGTATTTTAATTTAAACAATAAAATGAGAAGAAAAATCTCAAATAATGAATGTATGCTTCCATGCTTGTTTTTTTTTTTTTTTAAATTTTTATAGGAAGTTAGAGAAAATCAGAATACTGTTTTAATCATGCCTTCACTTATATTATTTTAGCTACAGTGTTTTCATAGAAATCCATTTGAATATATTTTTAGTTAGTCTGATACTCTTGGAAAGTGTTTTCAGGAAAGCCTACTTCTTTGATAGGACTGTCAAATCACCCTCTCTCATTCTGAAGCAGTTAAGTATTTTCCTATTTGGACATCCTGGAGTTTCTCTCCTTATCAAGGTTATACATCTAAGAAAATGCATTTCAAATATTAAAAGAAAATATCACAGAACATACCAGAGGGATGACTTGCTTTCTTGTTGAAGGTGGAATTGTTTACAATACGACAACAATGGCAACCTTTGTGCCTTAAAGTTAGCAAAAGACAATATACTCTTGTCCCAGAAGCCTCTCTGCCTCACCTCTAGAGGTGAAAAGGGGCTTGATTCTTCTTGCCCCAGCGTGGATGTGGCCCTGGCTATGGAATTTTGACCTTGAGTGTTCAGGGTGTCCTAAGAGTGGCATGGCTGGTGCTCCCCCTCACATGGAGGAGAGAAGAGAAGCAGTCATGTCAATGATTCATGCCACATACAAACTCAGGTGGAGCAGCCTGGACCTTTGAGAACAAGATGAAAGGGCCTAGCAGCAGGAAGAATTGGGGCTCCATTTTAGGAAGATACCGTGATCAAAGAATTGTGAGGCCCTGGTGCGTATTACCCCAGGATTCTGTAGCATCTCATTATCTGGTGTTTTTAATGACGAACGTGCAACCATTTTTGTAGGATAATTGACGTGAAGTGCTGCCCAGGAGCTGAGGGATGAATGAATCCACCTTCACACATCTTTTCAGGCCCTTCAGTTGTATGATTTGTGCATTATATTATTTAGCAGAAATAATAAAGAACCAAATATGCTTTTTTTTGTACATGGCATTAGCTACCTTTGTGTGTTAATGTGGTACCTGCCAATTACTTGCATTAAAGCAAATGGCTAAAATATACAAATTAAGTTATGAACACACTGCTACATTTAACAGATTAACTGAAAACCTGTGAAGATTTCAAGAGTATATTCAATGCATAAAAACCATTTCCTTGATCTTAAATTTGTAGGCTACTTTTTTCCCCCTAAAGTTATGTGCTCTCAGAGTCCTGAATGTCTGAGTGCAGCAAAAGGAATTTAATACCCATGGAGAAAGTGTGTGGTCACCAGACTATGTGCTTAGGGAGGCACCAGGGCAGTTAATCCTCCCAGTAATCTAGGCCATGGTCAGCAAACTTTATCTATAAAAGGATCGGTTGTGTGTGCTTGGGCTGCCATAACAAAATACCATGGACAGGGTGGCTTAAACAACAGACATTTCTCATGGTTCTGGAGGCTGAAATCCATGATCAGGTTGCTAGGTGGTTTAGATGCTCACCATGATCCTCTTTCTGGCTTATGTATGACTGCTTTCTTACTGTCTGTTCACCTGGTCTTTTCTCCATGATTGCACAGGGAGAGAAATCTCTTTTCTTCTTCTTGTAAAGGAACTAATAATGTCATGAAAGTGTCACCTTCGTGATTTCAGCTAAACCTGATTGCCTCTCAAAGGCCCCACCTGCAACAGGGCTTCCACATTTGAATTTTGGAGGAACGTAATTCAGTCCGTAGCAGATAGTCAGTATTTTAGGCTGAATGGGACATAAAGTCTCTGTTCCATCTACTCAGTTCTTTGATTGTTATCTTATAATATATAAACAAATGGGCATGGCTGTGTTCTGATAAAACTTTATGTACAAAAGCAGGCAGCTGGCAGGAGTTGGCCCACTGGTCCTAGTTTGCCAACTCTTGCATGTGCGCTGAGTCATGTCCAACTCTTTGTGACCCCATGGACTATTGCCCACCAGGCTTCTCTGTCCATGGGATTATCCTGGCAAGAATACTGGTGTGGGTTGCCATTTCCTTTTCCAGGGATCTTCCCGGCCCAGGGATTCAACCCGAGTCTCCAGCATCTCCTTCACTGGTAGGTGGATTCTTTACCACTGAGCCTGGTGATAAATATCATTTCTGCCACTTGTGAAAGATAGAAGTGAAACTCCAAAATGTTACCCTTCTTACTTAGATCTTAGAGGTATATGATGGATTGTGAATTCAAATTAGTACTTGTTAAATTTATTTTAAGATGTATCAAGCAACAAACTATAGTGCTATAGAAAATTATGTAATGTATTCCATCACTTTCCAATATAAGCCCTGGACATATGATTTACTGCTTATCATACACATGCCTTCTTCTTTGGGGACCAGTCCCGCCCACAGCCTTATTGAGTGTGTGTGGTCTCTGTGACCCTGGCCCTTGCAACAGCTGATTGAACAAAAGATGGGAACTTAACCTAACTGTATAGTTTCTGACAATTTATGACTTGTCTAGTGTGAATTGGAATGATTCCAATGGATTCTTCTCTGGGGAACTTGGTATTAGAGAAACAGGAAATTTTGATTGGAAAGGGTTACTAGAACTGGAAGGTTATGAGTGAAGGTTATTGGAGGAACTAGAGTAAGTCAGTAGAGGAAGTTGGTAGGCAGGGGAGAAGTGTGTGTGGGAGTGGTTGGGGGGGTCGGCAGAAAGAGAGAAAACCACAGCTCTTAATAAATGGAGAAAGATTTCATGGCTGAGTTTTCGATTTCTGATTCTATTCCTTGCTAAGCCCAAATGTGCTTTATTTGAATCTTTCCATATCTGTGTTGCATCAGTAAAATAGCCCCCTCCCCGCTTGTTTAATCTGAGCTTGAGTGGAATGCTGATCACTGAATCCAAAAGACCTTAATTAGCCAATGAGCTACATTCCTTTTCTATTCAGAGGAGACAATCTTCCCTCTGTCCTTTTCTAGAGGTTAGCAGGATTGAAATATCAAACTCCAAATCAAAGTCTCTTTAAGTTTATCTTCAGCAGATAGGATTGCCCAATACTAAATAAAGGTGTACACAGAATAGGACTTACAGCTTTTTAAAGTCACATTTTTTGTCCTTCCCTCTTTTGAAGTGTTTCAAATCCAGAGGGAAAATGTATGGACTAGAAGGAAGCGTTGAAGGTAAAAGCAGTCAGCGACTTGGTACTGGCTCATGCTACTCTGGCTCTCGGTGTTGGTGTGGTCATGCCATAATAAGGTAATACAGAAGCCTGGACAGTTGCAGGCGGCTATGGGCCACAATGCTTAGTACAGGGACCCTCATCCACACATGGGCCTCTTCTCCAAGCCCACTTCCTTGAAAGGTATATCTAACTTGGTATTAAAGATAACTTTTTTCAAGTTCCCGTCTTAACTGTCACAACATGCTGAAATTTTTTTTTTTTCTTTTAGTGCATGCTCTTCTTTCCAGTTAGCTGAATGAAGATGAAAATATGCTAGACCTGATGAAAATAAATGTGGCACTTGCGATACCCCTTGTCATGTCCAGTTGGCTCAGCTGGTTTCAAGGCAGCTGTGGCGGACAGTTCCCTCTACTTGCCAGTGTCCTAGGATCAGTAGGGCTGATGCTCCTCTGTCATGCTTTTTCTGAAGCTGCGGACAGGTAGCACATAGGCACAGCTCAGGATTGCCCTCTAGAACAGCCTTCAGCTCAAGGGAAATGGGACTGAGTGGACAAATGTCTATGGCTCCCTGTCCTTCTATGAGTCGGTTACAAATGTCCTTCTTATGCATGTCCTCAGAATAGCACCGATGTGACGGAGCACTAGTTTTCTCTGAGGCAGCCTGCTTATTCACGCTCCCTCTTGGTTTTTCTCTCTTCTGTGTCTCACTTTGTCTACTTCCCTTCATCTGCTTCCTGGTATTACCTCCTACATAAATGACCTGTACCATAATCCTTGTGCTAGGGTCTGCTTTGGAGAGCATCATAACTAAGACCAGTAATGACCAATTTTTTATGTTAACATATAACAGTTTATGTTCATATATAATATGTCCTCCCTTTCATGGATCACAGCCTTGTCATGGTGAAAAAGCTTGGATAACTGAAGAAAGCTATGAGCCATACCTTGCAGGGCTACCCAAGACAGGTCATCCTGAAGTGTTCTAACAAAACATGGTCCACTGGAGGAGGGAATGACAGACCACTCAAGCATTCTTGCTAGGAGAACCTCATGAATAGTATGAGAAATCAAAGGTATGACACTGGAAGATGAGCCCCACAGGCTGGAAGGTGTCCAGTACACTACTGGGGAAGAGGAGAGGGCAACTACTAATACCTCCAGAAAGAATGAAGCAACTGGGCTAAAGTGAAAACAACACTCAGTTGTGAATGCGTCTAGTGGTGAAAGCAAAGTCTGATGCTGCAAATAACAATATTGCATAGGAAGTTGGATTGTTAGTTTCATGAATTAAAGTAAATTGGATGTGGTCAAACAGGAGATGGCAAGACTGAACATCAACATTTTAGGAATCAGGGAACTAAAGTAGACAAGAATAGGTGAATTTAATTCAGATGACCATTATATCTATTACTGTGGGCAAGAATCCCTCAGAAGAAATGGAGAAGCCCTCCTTGTCAACAGAAGAGTTTAAAAGGTAGTTAATTTGGGTGCAATCTCAAAAAATGACAGCATGATCTTGGTTCATTTCCAAAGTTATTCAAGTCTGAGCCCCAACTACTGATGTCAAAGAAGTTGGAGTTAATACCTACAAGACTTTCTAGAATTAACACCAAAAAAAAAAAAAAAATGTCCTATTTATCATAGGAGATTGGAATGCAAAAGTAGGAAGTCAGGAGGCACCTGGAATAAGAGGCAGCTTTGGCCTTGGAGTACAAAATGAAGCAGGGTAAAAGCTAACAGAGTTTGGGTCAAGAAAACATGCTGGTCATAGCAAACACCTTTTCCCAACAACCCAAGAGATGGCTCTGTGCATGGACATCACTAGATGGTCAGTACCAAAATCAGATTGGTTACTCTCTTTGTAGCCTAAGATGGAGAAGTTTTATACAGTCAGTGGAGACAACATGTGATGGCCACTGTGGCTGATGTCATGAGCTCTTTGTTGCAAACCTCAGGCTTAAATAGAAGAAAGTAGGAGAAACTGCTTGGCTATTAAAATATGACCTAAATCAAATCCCTTATGATTATCCAGTGGAAGTGACAAATAGATTCAAGCAATTAGATCTGGTAGAGTACCTGAAGAACTATGGACAGAAGTTTGTAACACGATAAAAGAGGCAGGGACCAAAATCATCCTTAAGAAAAAGAAATACAAGAAGGCAAAGTGGTTGTCTGAGGAGGTTCTAAAAATAGTTGGGGAAAGAAGAGAAGCGATAGGCAAGGGAGAAAGGGAAAAATATACCCAACTGAATGCAGAGATCCAGAGAACAGCACTGAGAGATAAGAAGGCCTTCTTAAATTAACAACGCAAAGACATAGAGGAAAACAATAGAATGAAAATGACTAGAGACCTTCTCAAGAAAACTGGAGATATCACAAGAACATTGCATTCAAGGATGGACATGATAAAGGACAGAAATGGTAAGGTCTTAACAGAAGTAGCAGAGATTGGGAAGAGGTGGCAAGGATATACAGAAGAACTATACAAGCAAGGTCTTAATGATCTGGATAATTCTGATGGTGTGGTCACTCACCTAGAATTGGACATCCTGGAGAGTGAAGTCAGGTGGGCCTCAGGAAACATTTCTACCAACTAAGCTAATAGAAGTGATGGAATTCTAGCTGGGCTATTTAAAATCCTGAAAGGTGATACTTGTTTCAGTGCTGCACTCAGTATGTCAGCAAATTTGGAAAACTCAGCAGTAGCCATAGGACTGGAAAAGGTCAGTTTTCAGTTCAATCCCTAAGAAGGTTAATGCTAAAGAATGTTCAAACTACTGTACAATTGTGCTCATTTCATATGCTAGCAAGGTTATGTTCAAAATCCTGCAAGCTAGTCTTAAGCAGTATGTGAACCAAGAACTGCCAGATGGACAAGCTGGGGTTCAAAGAGGTAGAGGAATCAGAGATCAAATTGACAATACTCCATGGATCATGGAGAAAGCAAGAAAATTCCATAAAAATATCTCCTCCTTCTTCATTGTTCTGTGCTAAAGCCTTTGACTGTAGGACCACAACAAACTGTGGAAAATTCCTAAAGAGATGGGAGTACCAGACCACCTCACCTATCTCTTGAGAAACCTGTATGTGGGTCAGGAAATAATAGTTAGAACCAGACATGGAACAGCTGACTTGTTCAAGATTGCGAAAGGAGTACATCAAGGTATATTGTCACCCTGCTTATTTAACTTATATGAAGAGTACATCATGTGAAACCCTGGGCTGGATGAATCACAAGCTGGAATCAAGATTGGCAGGAGAAATATTAACTAGCTCAGATATGCCAGTGATACCACTCTAATGGCAGAGAGTGAAGAGGAACTAAAGAGCCTCTTGATGAGGGCGAAAGACGAGAGTGAAAGAGCTGGCTTGAAACTCAACATACAAAAAATTAAGGTCATGGCATCTGGTCCCATCACTTCATTGCAAATAGAAAGGGAAAAAGTGAAAGCACCAACAGATTTTATTTTCTCAGGCTCCCCAAATCACTGTGGATGGTGACTGCCGCCATGAAATTAAAAGGCGCTTGCTCCTTGGAAGCAAGGCTAGGATAAACCTATACAGCACATTAAAAAGCATAGACATCAGTTTGCCAATAAAGGTCCAAATAGTCAAAACTATGGTTTTTCTAGTAGTCATGTACTCATGTGAGAGTTGAGCCATAAAGAAGGCTGAGCGCTAAAAAATTGATGCTTTCAAACTGTGGTGCTGGAGAAGACTCTTGAGAGTCCCTTGGACTGCAAAGAGATCAAACCAGTCAATCCTAAAGGAAATCAACCTTGAATATTCACTGGAAAGACTGATGCTGAAGCTCTAGTACTTGGGCCACTTAATGCGAAAGAGCCAACTCATTGGAAAAGAGCACATGTTGGGAAAGATTGAAAGCAAATAGAGAAGGGGACAGCAGAGGATGAGATGGTTAGATAGCATCACCAATTCAATGGATGTGAATTTGAGCAAACTCTGGAGATAGCGGAGGACAGAGGAGCCTGGTATACTGCACTCCATGGGGCTGCAAAGAGTCAGACATGACTTAGCGATTAAACAACATAGTGCTTCCTGCTTTCCAGAGCTCAAATGCCATCATTGTAGACAGTTCTGCATGGCAAATGGTGGAATATGTGGTGAAAAAATGCCTCCCCTAAAATCTTCCCCTTTCCCATGTAGAGTCATACAAGTTATTTTTCGTAGACCTCAGTATATTTTACTGGCTTATAAAAGTCATTTAAGTTTTTTCACAAAGTATTCATTGGTTCAGTCACCATTTATGCAGAACCATCTCTTGCATTTTTTTTTTCTCCATCAACAGTGTTTTTGCCATAGATCAAGTGGTTGGGGAATAAGCTAACTAATTTTATGCAAGCAGTATTTATGATGTGAAATCTGATTTACCTATGTTTGCTAAGATACCATAAAATGTGGGAGCTGGGAGGGTTCTTGGACACAGTCCTGCCCACTCCCTTATTTAATGGTGGAGGAAACTGAGGTCCAATGGGATTAAATAACTCTTCCAAGGTTGTAATTCCTAACAGAGATAAAATTAGAATTCAAACCAATTGGTTTTCAGTACACAAGGGTCTCAGCTCAGAGTTTTCAAAGCTAAATATAATATTTGACTGTTTCCCTCTCGTATAGTTTTTCAAATTGTATCTGTAAAGCTCCAGGTTCTGATATTCTTCTGTGCTATTCTCATGTTGGAATAGAATCAGGTGGCACAGAAGCTATTGTTACAGCCCCAGAATAGAGTCTGGCTTTTGCAGTGGGACAATTGAAGCTGCCGTCATGGGTGTCTGGTCAACATATTATGTGGGACAAGAGGCTGAACTATCATCGATCCCACCCCTGTGAATCTTCACAGGATCCCATGCTATGGAAGAGCCCACTACCTACATAGAAGCTGTCAAATTAGGCACATTAATAATCAAAACTCTCCAAGAATATCTCTGCATCAGATCAATCCAAGCATTAGCAAAGCAGCCAGAAACATTTTCTTGGAGTCTTCTCTTTGACTCTCACTTATTTTCTCACCAACTGCTGGCCCCGCTTTTTTTTGCCCTGGAACCGTCCCCATTATCAGACACGCCAAGACAAGCTCTGCAATTGGGTTGTCTGTAAATGAACAACACACAGACAGAGAGGAACAGATATTCTAACACCCCTCCATGCCTGTTAAAGTCACACTCCCAGCAAACTCCAACAATCCAGATGACTGAGGAAAATGCAGTCTCCCAGGAGAAACAAGGAACTGGACAGGTAGCACTTCGAAAAGAGCTTTGTCTGGCAAGGCAGGCTGAGAGGGAGTGACCGTTCTTCCCAGAGAGCATATGGAAGTGTTGACAGGCTCCCTTCTTAACGTGGCCAAGAAAGAACTTAGATCCAGTGAAGGAAAACGAGTGAACACAGACGACAACCAATCATGTTTTTCACAGAGCTGGAAACCCAGTCCATGAGGCCTGGGGAATTCACAGAGACAGCCTTGGCAAGGGTGAGCTCTTTAGGACCTTCCCTTGACTCAGTAATGTTAATTGGTCTTTTTGTTGATATACGAATTTGAATTCCATCCTGTGTGAAGGTGAGACCAGGACACAAATCGCTTAGCATATTAGTACAGCACAGGAACATCCAGGAGGAATCTGTCCACCGCCAGCCGTGTTGCTGGCCCTTTCTGGAGTGCTGATTTCTATGTGTGAGGATTGACCACACAGAGATAAATCCTCCATGGTTTTGTTCCACTTTGTGACACAGCCATTTTGAAGCGAAGAGACACCCTCACTTGGCATTCTAAGCTTGCTTCTCTAATAGCCTCGCATCCAGCATCTGCAAGAATTTTAAAATTTTGTGTTTGTTGTGCAGACTTTTAATATCCCTGATTCTAGTATCTCTTCCTAGTTCAGCAACATCGGCGTGTGCTTCACTGCTCAGTTGTGTCAGATTCTTTGCAACCCGATGGACTGTAGCCTACCAGGCTCCTCTGTCTGTGAGGATTCTCCAGGCACGAAGACCAGAGTGGGTTGCCATACCCTCCTCCAGGGGATCTTGCCAACCCAGGAATCGAACCCTGGTCTCCCACATTGCAGGTGGACTCTTTACCAACTGAGCCACCAGGGAAGCCCGGCAGCATGTACTTTTCTCCTTTTAGTCCCTGCCTTAGTTTGGGTTTCTCCAAAAGCCAGCTTTGTCAGGATTTCTCAACCTGGGCACTTAACATTGGGGGTTGGGTAAGTCTTTGCTGTGGGGGGCTACCCTGAGCATGTAGGAGGTTGAGGAGCTTCCCCGGCCTCTGGATGCACCCTCGGTTATGACAGACACAACTGTCTCCATGTGTTACCAAAGGCACTCTGGGGAGAAAACGGTTTCTCCAAGTCACACGTGCAAGTACAGGTGTAGATCCAGGCAGTAACTGACACTGCGTTTCAAGTCTGAAGGCTATCTCCTGGCAGAACTCCCTCTTCAGGGGAGAGGCGTGTTTTTCTGTTAAAAAACCTGCAACTGATTGCATGAGGCCCACTCTCGTGGACAGTAATGGTTATGCAATCTGCTGATCTACTAAAAAGTTAATCTCATTTAAACAAGACACAGAAGCATCTAGAATGTTTGACCAAATGTCTGTATGTTAATCATGTTGACATTTAGAGTGGACTGTCAACAGAAAGGAAAGGGAAGCCAATAAAGGTATATTGTTCCACAAGTTCTAATGGAAGTGGGAGTGTAGCTCGGCTGGGGAAATTCGAGAAATGGTATAAAATACCTATCTCACAGTTATCCATCCCACTCACAGGACTGAGGGAAGCGGGGTGTTTGTATATCAGATCCCAGCACTCTTGGACTGAGGTCTGTTCCCAAGGAGCTTTAATTCCCTGGCACTTCTGGTTTGCTGCACACCCAGGAAAAGCAGATTCTGGTGGCTAATAAAACCCATCAGGGAACTTCCCTGGTGGTCCAGTGGTTAAGACTTCACCTTCCAGCACAGGAAGTGTGTCTGATCCCTGGTTGGGGAGCTAGGATTCCACGTCTCACAGTAAAAACAAACAAACAAAAAACAAACAAACAAAAAAACACCTAAAACAATACTGAAACAAATTCAATAAAGACTTTTAAATTGGTCCACACAAAACAATATTTTATTTTTTCAATTGAAGGATAATTGCTTTACAATATTGTGTTGGTTTCTGCCATACAGCAATGTGAATCAGCCATACTTTTATTATATACACACATACACTTCCCTGATGGCTCAGACGGTAAAAGCATCTGCCTGCAATGTGGGAGACCTGGGTTTGATTCCTGGGTTGGGAGGATCCCCTGGAGAAGGAAATGGTAATCCACTCTAGCACTCTTGCCTGGAAAATCCCATGGACAGAGGAGCCTGATAGGCTACAGTCCAGGGGGTCGCAAAGAGTTGGACACGGTTTTACTTTCACACACACCCCAACACCCCCACAACCCCACACCCACCCACCCCCCACCCCCTTTCTCAATTTGTCCTTCCCTCTCCTTCCCCCGCTTTGTCCAGAAATCTGTTCTTTACATCTGCATCTCTACTCCTTCCCTGCAGGTAGGTTCATAGTACTATTCTTCTAGATTCCATGTATATGCATTAATATATAATATTTTGCTCTTTCTGACTTAATTCACTGTATATAACTGGCTCTAGGTTCATCCACCTCACTATATGTGTGCATACTCACAGCTGACTCAAATTCGCTCTTCTTTATGGCTGAGTAAACAGGTGGTGCTAGTGGTAAAGAACCCGCCTGCCAATGCAGGAGACATAAGAGACCCAAGTTCGATCCCTGGGTTGGGAAGATGCCCTAGCGGAGGGCATGGCAACCCACTCCAATACTCTTGCCTGGAGAATCCCATGGACAGAGGAGCCTGCCAGGCTACGGTCCATAGGGTCGCAAAGAGTTGGACGTGACTGAAGCAATTTGGCAGACACACATGCAATAATCTTAAAAAAAAAAAAAAAAAAAGAGGGAGAGAGAGAGAAAGAAACTCTCTGTTTGCCCTAAGGCAAACAGGGGCTGCTGCTGGAAACCAAAATGTAGACGGACATGTAAAAAAGTGTTAGGTGAAGGACTATGGCTAATGCCCTGGCAGTGTCTGCTGCACTTTGAGAGCAGCCCTTCATGAACTGGTCCAAGTGTCTGTCTGGTGTTAGGCTTTCTTCAGACCTACTGCTGTCATCATTTATTGGCTTCTTCTCTCCATCCCTCTAAATATTTCCTCTCTTTTAAAATCATAGTGAAATACATGTAACATAACATTCTCCATCTTAAGCAGGATTAAATATATAGTTCACTGGCCTTAAAGAGGTTCACATTGTTGTTATTATGAACACCATTCATCCACAGACATTTTTATCTTCCCAAATTGAAACTCTGCATGTTAAATATAAACTCCCCATTCTCCCCTGTCCTTGGTGACCTCTGTTCTGCCTCTGTCTCTATGCATTTGACTACTCTAGGAACCTCATTTGAGAGGAATCATACTGTCTTTGTCCTTTTGTGTCTGTCTTATTTCGTTTCCCATAATGACCTCAAGGTTCGTCTGTGTTGTAAGCATATGTCAGACTTGCCTTTCTTTTAAAGTCTGAATAATATTCCATTGTATGTAAACTTTGTTTTACCTGTCCATCCATCGCTGGACACTTGGGCTGCTTCTCTTTTTTGGTGTCTGCGAATAGTATCTCTACAAACATGGGTATATGAATATTTCTTGAAGTTCTGCTTTCAGTCCTTTGGTTATATTCAGATGTAGAAAGGCTGGATTATTTACCTTTTGAGTGCCCTACATAACAAGTAAACACAATATGTGGAAAACAACTGAGCAGAAAGATCAGTGTGCTAGGAAGGAAATAAATTGCCCATAAATTCTCAAAATCTGGATTCATCAGTGGCTATAAACCCAGTCATACCTGAGCTGCTTTGAATCTAACACACATCAGTGCATTGTACATAGTCACCATAGCTTCATGTTCTAAAAACAGTTTTATTTGTCTCCTCCTTTGCCTTCTGATGAAGAGCCTTGTTTCTGAAATGCCTGTCTTCTGAAGTTCTTGAAAGATCTCAAATGAGTTGTTCTTATAAATGAAGGCAAAAACATCATCTGGCAAAACCTGTGACTGACATTTTTTTTTTTTCATTACCTGATTTCTATGCCTTAATTCTCTAGTACTTTCCATTTTCTCTCTCTCTCTCTTTTTTTTTTTCCTCAGAGTTTTGCAGCAAACTGCTGTTTAGCAAAGAGAAGCCAAATTCAGACTTAGGCCAAACCCTGGTTGCATTCTGTTTCTTTTTGTTGTTGATACCAGCATCACATCCCACCTGGCCAGACCTGCCAAGTTTTTTGGATTTCCTAGAGGAGGTTTTTATTCTGTCTGCTTGTCTGCACTTGTATACAAAACCTGTAATTATATAATAGGTGAACTTACTGGTGTGCTATTGTGCTTTCTTTTCTTTTTTTAAACCAACTGAATTGGCCCTTTTATATTTTGAGCCTATTGTTACCTTTATGACTGTTACAGTTTCCTTCCCCCTGGCTTCTGATACTTCAGCCTTTATGCCAGCAACTAAATATTTATGTAAAAGAAAAAGAGCATTAAAAGTCATTTGTCTTTCAGCGAAATCTTAAAACTTTTTTATTTCCTGTACAATCTGAATGCTTTAATGTTATAGCTGCAAATGAGTGTTGATAAAGCGTTTTATTCTTAAACTGTGTTATCCTGGTTTTAGGTAAGAAGGAACACCTACAAAGGTCATGAAATATTAAGTATACATACGTAATGGTTTTGCTTAAAAATCCATGTCATCTAATTTGTAATATTCCTAATCTATATTTAATTCAGAAAAAGGTTTGTGGTCAACACATCACACAGACTTTTCTGAAAAGTTGCATAAAATATGGGATACTTAAAGTGCCATGTGCTGTGCTGAGTCGCTCAGTGGTGTCTGACTCTGAGACTCCATGAACTGTAGCCTGCCAGGCTCCTCTGTCCATGGGGATTCTCCAGGCAAGAATATGGAGTGGATTGCCATGCCCTCCTCCCGGGGACCTTCCCAACCCAGGGATCAAACCCAAGTCTCCAGCATTGCAGGAAGATTCTTTACTGTCTGAGCCACCAGGGAAGCTTAATGCTTGATAAATTTGTTCAGTTCATTTCAGTTGCTCATTCGTGTCCGACTCTTTGTGACCCCATGAATCGCAGCCTGCCAGGCCTCCCTGTCCACCACTATCTCCCAGAGTTCACTCAGACTCACGCCCATCAAGTCCATGATGCCATCCAGCCATCTCATCCTCGGGTCGTCCCCTTCTCCTCCTGCCCCCAATCCCTCCCAGCATCAGAGTCTTTTCCAACGAGTCAACTCTTCACATGAGGTGCCCAAAGTACTAGAGCTTCAGCTTTACCATCATTCCTTCCAAAGAAATCCCAGGGCTGATCTCCTTCAGAATGGACTGGTTGGATCTCCTTGCAGTTCAAAGGACTCTCAAGAGTCTTCTCCAACACCACCGTTCAAAAGCATCAATTCCTTGGTGCTCAGCCTTCTTAATAGTCCAACTCTCACATCCATACAGGACCACAGAAAAAACCATAGCCTTGACTAGACGGACCTTAGTTAGCAAAGTAATGTCTCTGCTTTTGAATATACTATCTAGGTTGGTCATAACTTTTCTTCCAAGGCCAACACTTTAAAGAAAATAAAGGGAATGGTATACCACTGTCTATTTCATGATACTGCCGTTTCCGTTCTTCAATGTGGCAGTCTTTCCCTCAAAATGGTTAACTTTCTGAAGGCTAACTTCTGCTAAGTCTCTTGAGTCGTGTCCGACTCTGTGTGACCCCATAGACAGCAGCCCACCAGGCTCCTCTGTCCACCGGATTCTCCAGGCAAGACTGCTGCAGTGTGTTGCCATTTCCTCCTCCAGGAGGCTGACTTAGTGCTCTTCAGTTTCTGTGGGTTGTGTTTTTCCTAAGACCTATGGAATCTTAAGTTGTAGAAGTACCTTTTTGTGCTTTTTGTACTCTTCGCTTCAAGGTAAGCTTAAAGAGAGACAGTTGGAATATAATTCTTTGACACTCAGTAGATGTTGAACTTGTGCTTAGAGCAGAGCCCAGAACCCAGTCAGTCTCACCAAATATTGGTTGTTGATGCTGTTGCTGTTAGAGCTGTGGGGACCATTGGTCATTAACCCTAAAGAGTTTACCAAGTGGTTCTGGATTTGTGTTCTTGGTGAACATCTCTGAAGACAGTTGTTTACTGACGCAGTGGATAAAATACATCAGTAAAAACTGAACTTAAGGTTTTATCTCTGGATATGTGTCTGAGGAAAAAGAACCTGTGGACAGTCTAATCTAATCAGTCCTCCCACTTTCAATCTTTTTACTAATATTATTCATCTCTTACCCATCTTCTTCATTGTAGGTGGTAAAGNACTGACGCAGTAGATAAAATACATCAGTAAAAACTGAACTTAAGGTTTTATCTCTGGATATGTGTCTGAGGAAAAAGAACCTGTGGACAGTCTAATCTAATCAGTCCTCCCACTTTCAATCTTTTTACTAATATTATTCATCTCTTACCCATCTTCTTCATTGTAGGTGGTAAAGCTTTTTTGTTGATGAGGTCTGGAATCTTAATTTATTTCTTTATGATGAAGACTAATGTGGTAACTTAGTAATTGATCAGAGAAAAAAATGTTGATTCATAGGGTAGACATCTTTCACTTCCTTTGAATCAGAGATGGTTACCAAAAATCATTCAGATGGAATTTTTTTCAGATGGAAGTGATCAGTGAAAGGTAGTGCAGAGTTCATGTAAGATGGAATAATTTTATATAGTAAATGCCCAACTGAATATGAACAAAAATAAGACTCTTGGATTACCTCTACAAGTCAGAATGAAAGTGTGGTAGGAGAGAAAAGTAAACATACTGTGACAAGTAAAGTTATAAATGGCCCCAGAGACTAACCAGATTCATTTGGAGCCTTTTGTCCCAAGATTCAATACTACACTTAAGATGGACAATCTGGTTCCTTTCTTAGATGGTCAGTAGGCCTGAAGAGAGCTCTTGCTGAAAATGTAGAAGCACTTATCGAAGCAGCTGACGTGATGTTCAGTTCCAAGGAGCTGTAGACCAAAGGAGGGTGGAATTTGACATTTATCAGACACAGGCACAAAGACTGGCAATTTGCTTCAGTAAATATGTGTATAACTCTTTGGTCTAAGCAAAAAGACAGGAAACAGCACTTGGCCATAGCAGGGATTCTAATATTAAACTTAACAGGTGAGTCCAGAGGTGATCATTTGAACCCAGTTTAATTCCCTTTATGTCTTCGGGCAGCTCACCTTCTTATTTGAGAATGCACATGAAAGAACCATCCTGGGTAGTCAAAAGGGAACTAACTGTGAGATCTAGTCCCAGCTCTGACTCAACCTGTGTGACATCTCTAGTTTAACTTGATAGTGTCGAAGCATTTCTTTTTCTAGCCTTAGCCCCTTTCTTTTCAACTGTCTTCCATGAAACCCTAGTACATAAAACAGATGAAAACAAACCTCGCAGGTCTGGTTCAACTGAGGGCAAGGGTCCCAGAGTCCAGCCTACAGAACCTCTTGCCTTTGTCTCCACCCACTTGTTCGTGACCTGACTTAAACAGAAAACAGTTTGAAAAGGAACATCCTGCTTGTTCTTCCAAAGACATTTCTGTCTCTGAACATCTAATGTCATTTGTATATTTCACAGCCATTTCATCCGGGCCTTGTCCCTCCCATCTAGATGCCCTCTGTCACATATTCTCCCTCAAAAGCAGCAGAAACCTGACTCCAAACATTCAGAGACATTGAGATTTTTTTTTTTTTTAGACTAATAATCTGTTCCCAACAATTTTGTTCCAAATCATCTGTTCCCAACAATTTTGTTCCAAATCTGGAACAGGAACTAGAAAGTTCCAGGGCATACAGAGCAGACTCAAATGTATTCCACTTAAGAAAGCTTGCCCTTTGTATCTTTATGATACATAAGAAAACATTCCTTATGTACCTTCTTTCTTTTGTAGAGCTGTATTGTCATCAGCCACTGACTTCCATCTTTAATTCTATATGCCCATCATTAATTTCAGGTCAGTATACACAGAGCCACACAGAATTCTCTTTCACTGAGTGGGACAGAGAATCTACCATTCAGGACAAGAAAAGGGAAAGGGGATGCAATTATCATGTTCTTCTCTCCCTGTCACAAGCAACTTAGAATACCATGGATTTGAGTTTTTTTCTGAGTAAATCATGTCTTTCTGGGCCATTGGGGGAAAATGCTCTCAGTAGACTTAATCTTCTCCTCTGGGCTTTCATGTAATTTTGTTTTATTTTTAAGACACTTGATATTTTGTTTGAATGATAATGTAGGGATAAATTTGCCTTCTTTTCCTATTATGATGCAAACTTCTTGAGGGTCAGAACTTTTCCATGCACAGCTCTGAATATTTTGTAGGGATAAATATGTTACCTAATATAATGTAGCTGTCTCAGGAATTCATGGTGAAGTAAACTGAGGAGAATCCAAAGTTGATCTTTTAAACAGAGGTTGGCAAGTTATAGGCCATGGGCCAAGTGTAGCTTACCACTGGTATTTATAAATAAAATTTTATTGGACTACAGCCATGCTACTTTCAATGTATTGTCTATTGCTGCTTCCATGCTCCAGTGGTGTATCTGATTCATTATAACAGAGATTGTATGGTCCACAAAGCCACAGATATTTGCTAACAGGCAAGAGTTTATCAACCTGTCACCTAAACTCCAGGTGAATGAGTACATGTAACTATTTTAGTGATAATTATTTTTGTTATTGTTGAATTACTTTCAAGGCCATATAGTTTGATTAATCAAATTTGCTACTTCTGTTTCAGTTATTGGTAAATGATCATATGAGTCAAGTAGATATAAAAGTAATTTACCCACCATAATTGATTATTTTTCTTATCTTGTGGGTTTTTAACTATGCAGTGGGGAAAAATAGTTTTGCCCTTTTGTATCTTATTAGTCGAAGCTCTTCTAATTTTATGTAACAAAAGACAAAGTCAAACTAGCCACCTTAATAAAACCTAAAGCGATTGGAGAAGAAATTGATTGCCTCATGAAACCTAAAATTAAGCTGTTGAGCTGGCTTTAAGAAGTGCTGGATTCAGAGATGGCGAAAGGCTCTCTCATCAACTTGCAAAAACAGTGTCAGGGCTTTCTCACCAACGTGATACATCTGGATTCTTTCTGCATGTTTGTTTTTCTCCTTTTTTGTGTACATGATCCCATACCCACTCACGTGGAAGAAAGTTATTTCTAGCTTCAGCCACTTGTCTTGAATAGCTTGTTATCCAAAAGGAAGAGGAACTTGTTTTTCCCAGTATTTATATATTGAATTTACATATTTATTGAATCAGTATTTATATATTTTATATGTGTGTGTGTGTGTGTATATATATATATATAAAGGCTGTATCTGCCCAAGTCACATGATTGGTCACTGTGACCAAAAAGATGAGATGTCATAGAATTGATTGACCCTAGGTCATGTGCTCAACACCATACACACTGGATTCTGCAAATGATAGTCCTAGAATAACAGCAGGATAAGGGACAGTGTTCCAGTGGAAAGATGGCCATTTTACAAATAAAACCAGTGATGTCTGTCTCCTACAGAAATACACCAGAATTTTAGTGGAGGCCACCAGATTTTACAAACCACAACCAGATCTAGGAAAAACAACTTCACTCTCCCTCTCTTACCTTGTGCTATCTTTCCTCATCATCAGCAGCACTATTATCTTTCATCCTTTTGAACATGTATTTCCAGAAGACATCATAGTACAGTTTTAGCTGCTTTGGAAGAGATTCTATGTTCACAA
>SJYA01002905.1:3572066-3691348 GCA_006410615.1 Neotragus moschatus | reverse complement strand
TATAAACAGAAGACATCATAGAACAATTTTAGATGCTTAGGAAGAGATTCTATGTTCACAACTCTACCCAAGCTGCCATTTACTTCAAAACATATATCCTGTCTTCTTGGATTCTGCTGCTTCTCTTCCAGATTACTTGTTGGTTCTAGATTTAATCCAGTTATATGACTGAAGTTGGAATGTATATGTTTGTAACCTTATTCTCAAAATGTTAAACTTCAACCACTAAAGAGTTAAGACGCATGTGCTTCCAAAGTGAGATTAAGGAGTGAAATGAACAGAAGAAATGCCAGAGTGCAGAAGGATGGGATAGGTTTTGAGGGGTGAAGGAGAGTCAGGAGAATTCCTTGTATCCCAACACATCCCCCACCACATTTCAACCCAAGAGTGTCTAAACATTTGGATCCTGAAAAGTGCTTGCATAGGAATGCTAAACTGTTACAAGTCTTAATATAAGTTGTATCTTCCCTGCTTGTCTTAGAGCTTAAAGACACTGTGATTGATCTATAAAATAACTACTACTACTTATTGTCATCTATACATAATTTGCCTCAAATTGTAATGAATTGGAACAACAGACTGGTTCCAAATAGGAAAANGCAGGAGGAGAAGGGGACGACCCGAGGATGAGATGGCTGGATGGCATCACTCACTCGATGGGCAGGAGTCTGAGTGAACTCTGGGAGTTGGTGATGGACAGGGAGGCCTGGCGTGCTGCGATTCATGGGGTCGCAAAGAGTCGGACACGAGTGAGCGACTGAACTGAACATGTTTTGCCCTGTTCATGAAGTGATTCTATTACTGTTTTTTTTTTTCCCTTCCCTCTCCCATATTTAAAAAAAAAAACTTTGAAACTTCGATCATACTAGGTGAAATTGTCTCTAAAATGTTAGCTCGCAGTGAAGGATGATCAAGGATAGCTAGGTAACCAGATCATCTAAGTTACAGGACACAGTTCAACTGATTCCTGGCTCCTTTGCTTTCTCTAAAGCATTACACCTGTTGGCTGTCTTTTTCTCCATGTCTCCTCCCTGTGAATACATAGAAAATCCCCAAGTATGGTAAAGGTTTTGAGTCATTTTGAAAGAATCCAAGCCAGAGAGATTTATTTGTTTCCATAATCTATATAGCTTGGCATAGATAGATGTTAGTAATAAAAGCATTACACAATAATTCTAAATTTGTTTCTAAACAGACTTCAAGGAATATGTTTCGGAGAGTGAGAGGGAGAAGGCAAAGATTTCAGAGTGTGGATTTACCCCTTCATTCTCATTACACATATCCTGAGCAGCTGCCTGAAAATTTTTGAAACTGAAGCCTCCTAAATTCCCACCACTCTCTGCTGTTCCTGTGCTTTTACTTAGAGCACCTCAGTGTGTATTTCAGTGTTAAGCTCTTAGTAAGCAGAATATCCAACTCTATGTATATCTCAAATAGTTTCCTCCTCAATAACCTTGGGTTTTCTTTGGCCCTGTTGTTGCCAGGCCACAGATTTGAAGCTGAGAACAGGCTATTTTCTGTGGAAGTTTCTCATGTATAAGAATCCATCTCAGATTCCGACCAGTGCAATCAGAGAAATTAGTTTATTGATGAAACCCTTGTCCATGAATGGCTTTTTGAAAATAAAAATGCTTTTCTTGCTTCTGGAAAAGAGCGAAACAATCCTCCCATTGTCCTACTTGCTTCGAATTTATTTTCCACTCCTTATTATGCATGCCTCCTTTCTGTCATTGATACTTAATCCATTATGTGCCTCTTATCGTATTTGCTACAACCATTGTCTCAAGATGATGTCGAAGGACATTAGATACCAGAGACTAACTTTGCACGAGTGAATTAATGTCAGTGTTGAAGGAGTCTATAATCATATGACTAGATGGGCTTTCAGGAGGCCACACAGTATGCTGATGACAGAATCAAGAATGAAACCTAGGAATTCTGACCATTTGTCTTATTCTCTGTCCACAGATGATACCGCCTATTCTTAGTCTTGACTAAAGACCTGCTGAAAGCAATCCATTGACTGGTAGCAGAGCATTCATGAAGGAGTTTTTGTTGTTGTTGTTGTTGTTGTTAACAACCCAGTGGAAATTTCTTTAGTGATTATACAAAATCTCTGAAAGCTGTGTGCCTGTATGACTCTGCATGCAGTTTTCTGGTAGAAAGTAAGATTGTGACAACTTGAAGTGTGTTGAAATTTCCCTTTGAAGGCTTATTTTATTTAGAAGTCACAAAGCTCTAGTTTATCTGATATTAGGAAAAGCTTTATACTATTTATAAAATTATTGCCATGTGTCCTTCGGGCAAGGAGGTATGGACTGAAGAGTCAGATAGACTGAGTTCAGATGGCTTTCTATCAGTAGCTAGCTATTTGATCCTAGACAAGTATTTATCATTTTTTTCAGTCTTCTGTTTTCTATTATTGGAAAATGGAGGTATTAAAATCGATTGCCTTTTGGAGGGGTAAAAAAAAAAAAGAATTTCGAGGCTTGTGACCTTAAGTGAATAATCCATTAAAAATATTTAGGACAGAATTTTGCAAAGATGGCAACTATGGTATGATCTAGTTTTTAGATGTTACTCAGTCCCTGTATAGAAATACCAGAACAACTAGGAAGCTGCACCCAAATGCTGGAGAGAGTGTTGGCAGTAAGAAAAAGTGAGACAGTAGCCTCATGTACTCCAAAGTGCAACAGGAGGAGGACGGAACAACCAAAGCCACCATATCTGCCTATTAGTGGCATTTGGACAGATTTCAGGGAGTTTCTGGCAGCCAAAATGACCAGACATCATCAGAGGACTTCTGCGGATGTGTATAACTAAGCTGATCTGTTCTTTTTATGTAGACTTAGTACCATTCTAAAAGAAATGAGGGAAGAACAGGAGAGGGAGTGCAAAAAAAAAAAAAAAAGATACTTAACCATTTTCAAGGCTCCAGTTAGTGATGGTACTGTCCATATAATTATTCTAAGACAGTTGTGTTTGTCGTGTAATATAAAGACTATGAGTGACTGTGAGATAGTTGTAATTCTGTCATTCCATGTGTCCTTGAGAACCAGGATTCTCAGCATGTAAGATATAATATACTGGCAGTTAAAATCTGTGACCCTGAATTTGAATTGAAAATATCAGTATGAAATCATAAGGCTTTCTGTCTTAATCATTATCTGTGTGCATGTATAAATATATATATAATATTTCCTAGCTCTGCTTTATTTTCTTGGGCTCCAAAATCACTGTAATGGTAACTGTAGCCATGAAATTAAAAGAAGCTTGCTCCTTGGAAGAAAAGCTATGACCAACCTAGACAGCATATTAAAAAGCAGAGACATTACTTTGCCAACAAAAGTGCATCTAGTCAAAGCTATGGTTTTTCCAGTGGTCATGTATGGATGTGAGCGTTGGACTATAAAGAAAGCTGAGTGCCAAAGAATTGATGCCTTTGAACTGTGGTGTTGGAGAAGACTCTTGAGAGTTCCTTGGACTACAAGGAGATCCAAACAGTCCATCCTAAAGGAAATCAGTCATTGGAAGCCATTGAATATTCATTGGAAGGACTAATGTTGAAGCTGAAATTCCAATACTTTGGCCACTTGATGTGAAGAACTGACTCATTTGAAAAGTGATGATCCTCGGAAAGATTGAGGGCAGGAGGAGAAGGGGACAACAGAGGACAAGATAGATGAATGGCATCACTGACTCAATGGATATGAGTTTGAGCAAGCTCTGGGTGATGGTGAAGGAAAGGAAAGCCTGGTGTGCTGCAATCCATGGAATCACAAAGAGTCAGACACCACTGAGTGACTGAACAACAAATATGGCAAAGGGATTAAAGGGATTCTGCAGATATGCTTATATTATGAGAAAAGTATTCTGTATCATCCAGTTGGGCTAATGTAATCATCATCTTGTAAAAGGTAGACAGGAGGTTAGAATTAGAGGTGGAGATGTGACCACAGAGGCAGAGGTTAGCGTGATGTGTGACCACATGGCTTGGAACATGAAGAGGAGGCTTGGAGGCTGGAAGAGACTGGAAATAGATTTTCTCCTGGAGCCTCCAATAGAAACACAGTCCTGCTGCCATCCTGATCTGGCACTCTAAGTCACTTGGAGTTTTTGATTCTTAGCACTGTAAGATAATAGCTTTGTGCTGTTTTAAGCCACTAAATTTATGGTAATTTGTTACAGCAGCAATAGGAAACTAGTACAAAGAAATCCCCTTCTATGCATCTACAGTTGGTTAGTTTGTTACAAAGGAGGCAAGAATGTACAGTGGAAAGATAGTCTCTTCTCTAAGTGGTACTGGGAAAGCTGGAAAGCTTCATGTGAATCAACAAAATTAGAATGCTCCCTCATACCATATACAGAAATAAGCTCAGCATGGTTTAAAGAGCAAAATATAAGACATGACACCATAAAACTCTAAGAAGAGAATATAAGCAAAGCATTCTCTGACATAAATTGTAGCATTATTTTCTAAGATCAATTTTCCAAGGCAAAAGAAATAAAAGCAACAATAAAACAAATGGGACCTAATCAAACTTAAACACTTTTACACAGTAAAGGAAGTTGTCAACAAAACAAAAAGACAACCTACAAGATGATGGGAGAAAATGTTTGCAAACAATGCGGCTGACAAAGGGTTAATATCCAAATATAAAAACAGTTTCTACAACTCAATTTTGAAAAAACAAGCCAATCAAAAAATAGGTAAAGACCTAAATAGATATTTTTCTTCCAAAAAAGGCATGCAGATGGCTAATAGGCCTGTGGAAAGATATTGAACATTGCTACTGGTTAGAGAACTGCAAATCAAAACCACATCGATGTATTACCTCACATTCATCGGGATGTCTTCATCAAAATGTCTATAAATAATAAATGCAAGAGAGTGGTTCAGAGGACAAAGAATCTGCCTGTAACACAGGAGACCCAGGTTCGATCCCCAGGTTGGGAAGATCCCCTGGAGAAGGGAATGGCAATTCACTCCCATGGCCAGAGGAGCCTGGTGAGCTCTAGTCCATGGGGTCATAAAGAGTTGGACAGAACTGAACAACTAACACACACATACAGAGAGGGTGTAAAGGGAAGGGATCCGTTGTACACTGTTGGTGGGAATGTGAATTGGTACAGCCACTATGGAAGCGTATGGATGTTCCTTCAAAATCTGAAAATAGAGCTTCCGCATGATCTGGGAATCCCTCTCCATGGGCGTTCCTGGTGACTTAGCGGTAAAGAATCCACCTGCATTGCAGGAGACGCAGGTTTGAGCCCTGGGTCAGGAAGATCCCCTGGAGAAGGAAACGGCAACCCACTCCAATATTCTTGCCTGGAGAATCCCATGGAGCGAGGAGCCTGGCAGGTTACAGTCCGTGGAGTCCCAAAAGATTTGGACACAACTTAGTGACTAAACAATTACTACTTCTGGGAATATATCTGGAAAAAATGAAATCTCTGATTTGAAAAGATACATGTGTCTCAATATTCATAGCAGTACTCTTTACAAAAGCCAAGACATGAAAACCTCCCAAGTGCTCATCAACAGATGATTAGTTTAAGATATATCACAAATACATGCAGACACACACACAGAGGAATACTACTCAACCATAATAAAAGAATGACATGTTACCATTTGCAGCTACATGGATGTACCTAGAGAATATTATGCTTAATGAAGTAAGACAGAGAAAAACAGATACTATATGTTAGAACTTATATATGGAATCTAAAAAATAATACAAATGAATTTGTATACAAAACAGACTCACAGAAAACAGTTACCAAAAGGGAGGAAAATTAGAAGGATGCGATTCGCAGATATGAACAACTGTAAATGAAATAGATAAACAGCAAAGATTTACTGTATAACACAGGAAATTGTATTCAGTATCATACTAACCTATAATGGAATTTAATCTAAAAAAAAATAACTGGAGTTACTATGCTGTACACTTGAAACTAACACAATATTGTAACTCAGTTGTAATTCAAGAAGAGTAAACAAACAAAAGAAATTCTAACCAGACTCTTCAAAATATCTAAGTCATAAAATATACAGACTGAAGAACTGTCCCAGATTGGGAGAGATCAAGCAAACATGACAACTAAATGCAGTGGGATATCCTGGGTGATAAAAAAGAATATTAGTGGGACAGTTGGCAAGATTTAAGTAAAATTGCTAGATTAGTGAATAGTATAGTGTTACATTAGTTCTATGATTTTGATTATTGTACTTTGGTTATGTAAGCTGGTACCACTAAGAGAAGCAGGGTAAAGGAGAGGGGGAAATTCTTGGGGTTTTTTGCAGCTACTGGTTAAGTCTGAAATGGTCTCGAAATAATTTTTAAGGCAGTAAAGATTACTAAAGGGAGCTTACTTCATTTCCTTCATCATTTAATAATAATTAACATTTATTTAGTGATTCATATTGACTAGTCACTGTTCTAAAGCTCCACAGATATTAAACCTTATGCTAGAAGTGGGGACTATTATGATCTCCGTTTTATACATGTGAAAGATCTCCATTTTACAGACGTGAAAGCATAGGGAGGGTAGCAGACATATCCAAGATCACATAGCTCTGAGAACTGTTAAAGTCTACAGTCTATTCTTAACAACTATTCAAGGTGATTGTCTTGCACATTAAAGTTTGAGGATGCATGGCATGAATTTCACTGCTTAAGTTACAGTATAGCATTTGACTACTTAGGAACCTTTGCTACTTTCTTATTACTGGCTCTATTCTAGATTGGTGACATTGACAAGCAACTGAGCACAGCAAGCTAAGTTGTTACACTAGTAGTATTTTCAACTGATATGTATTTTAACAAGGACACACTGGTCCTATAGAACTAATGGAATTATTCTATAGAATTATCCCATTATTATATTACTGTTGTTCATTTTTATCAATCAGTGTCATGATATATTAATTTTCTGATTTTTTTTTTTTAATACTCCCTGGTCCTAGTTGTTTCCCTCAAAACATTCAGGCTTTATATCTGTCTTGGTGCTTGCTTTAAGTGGAATCTCCACGCTTCCTTTCTAGAGTGGAATGCGTCTTACACTGACTAGAGTTTAATTTTATTCCAGTGGCAATAATAGAGAAGGAGTGGCCAGACAAACTGAGAGGAAGGCAGGAATGACAGTCTTGAGCACTTGTGAGATAGTGATACCTGAGTTAGGGGCAGGAGGAGGGAAGAGAGAAGAGGTAGAACGCATTGCTTCGTTTAGTTTGAAACCATTAGGGTAAACACTGTCTTTTCTCTGTCTTATGCTGAGTCAAGCATACTGTCAATACTCAACAATAAATGGTCATTTGGCCTTAAAGGCTTAATTCCCCATATGTAGAGATTAAAATGTGCCTCTGAAAATAAGATTCCAGAAGAGGATCTTTGATACATTCTGATGGAGACTGAAAGTCATAGCATTTTATGCAGAATCTTAGATAAGTTAAATATATACCATTTTACCCTTTCATTATATCATAAATTTCTTTTTAGTATTTTAAAATAAGTGCCTGCAAACTGAAAGTCTTATTCCATTTAGAGACTTTCTGCATATATCTATCCCCACATAGATATGGATATGGTTATACCTAGCTATTTATCTATATATAATATATAAAGCAATTATTCACTGGTAAATTTGTACATTTCATTTTCCAATACAGTGTATTCAGTTTAATCACATACTTTCTAATATTTTTGCCTCCTAGTCTCAGATTTTTGAATTCAAATTTCCTTCCCTTTGTCTGTATTTAAAAATAATAATAATCATTTTACATCTATTACAAATAACAATACCTAGTCCCTGATTGAATGCTAACATTGTATTTCATTCTCAGGGTTTGGCTGCCATTCATTCATACCTCGAGCTGTGCTCTCATTATATATGACATCAGCAGAAACTCTCAATTCAATTGCAGCCTTTTATTTAATTAGGGACTATGTATTATTTGGTTTGTAGTATCCAGAATTAAAAATAGCCCCTTACACTGTGGAATGGGAAAGGAAGAAAACTTTGAATATATATTCTAATTGGTATTTTTAATACTCTAAAAGCAATCAAAACTTATGTTAAATATTAATTATAATATTTTCCTGCTTTTGTGCACCTTGATTTATTGCTGCCCTTTTGGGCTCACTTTTAATTACATTACAGGAAAACAAAGGATATTTTTATCGGAAGAGTTATTTGGCACAGACAATACGTTCAATGGCGGTGGTGATATTGAACTTTATATTAAACTTAATTTTCAAAAGCATATTTAACACAGTTTGCCGGGCTTTTAAAAATTATTTTTCCTTCCTTTAACAACATGCCTCTCGGGTCTCTATATTAGATATCAGGGACAAAGCTCATAAAGGAACAAAGACCCAAAATCAGGGATGGTCTTTTAAAAGAGGTACAGTTTCAAAGACTCCTAAAGATATAAATCAAAGTGCTTTTGAATACAGAGAGCATTCTAAAAGAATATTGAACTGTTTGCTTAAAATCTCACATTATTTCCTGCTTTTTAAACCCTGTTCCTTTTTGAAGGCTAGCACCAGATAGGGACAAAAGGAATATTTTCATGCAAAAATCAGGGCCAGGTACAGAGGCACAGTCAGAGTCTGTTTCAAGTGGGGACAGGAATTTAATTCAAGTTATTCTCCTCTTTATTCCGCATTTAACAGATTTGAAGGATTTCTCCACCTCTCTGACACTTGTGCAGACATCATAGGTCCTGGTTGCACCAGTGGTGGGCACCAGGAAATCTTGGTATGGAATTTTTGGTCCCCTTGGAATGGATCCTGAAAATACAAGAGAGTTGAAATATGTCTCCTCAAGAAGGGTGAGACTTTGTGTTTTTTTTTTTTTTTTTTCCCCCCATTGGCCTTCTGGACCCCCTCTCAGACTGAAAACAAGCTATCACTCTCTTTCCTTTTTAAAAAGAATTTTATGTAACCCACAGGTGGGCCTTCCCCTAGACTATGTGTGAGAAAGAAAATTTCAGACTTTTGAAGAAGACGGAGATTTTACTTAGCTTGCTGTAGATGTCTGCTTATTTCTTATTTTTTGTGGACTATTTCTAGCACTTCAGCTAAATCAGTACAAATACAAAAAATAACTAATAGGTCATTCTATGACAAATTTCACTTTCCAAAAGTTATGACCAAATACAAGGCTTAAGCCCCTATGAAATGTGAGTTTCATTAAGAAAGTGAAAAGCCATACCTCTGAGTAGAGCAGGTATCTGTGATTTTTCCTGTTTCCATAGCAACATGTAATTTTTATTGAACTCTGAAATAAATAGGCAAATAAAACATACATAAAATATTGATGGGTGGGTGTTGGGTCTGCTGTCCCAGACGTTAGTAACTTACGGTCACTATCGTTTCCTTTTTAGCTCCTGTAGCCATTTTTCTAATTATGGCCTGTTTTTTTTTAATGACTTCTTTATTATTCCTATAATACAGAAAGTTTGCTTTTTAATGTGGTTTCCCAACCCTATCTTGTAGTATACATACAAGAAAGACTATTGAGGAGGTAACAAGAGAATGGAAATAAAATTTTAAACATTCTCTATAATTTTCTAAGAGAATTATGTGATTTGTTTTGTCCTGAATTGACTTTCCAGGTTTGAACTAATTTTTATGATCTATTGACAGTGGCTTATGTTCTGTGTTTAAAATATGTAATACTGATGAGAAAATTACAAATAAAATGTATTATTCACATTTGAGATATCAATTTATTATAATAACTATTCTAACAATATAAACTAGAAAGAAAAAGACTGGATCAATTAAATCATTCATTTTAACTTTTAAAAGGAAGAAATGCAAGACAAAACTGATCTAACATCCACATATTTTACTGAAGATATTATTATAGTACTACATCTATCTACTATATGTATGGTACTGTATATAATATATATATTATTACTATGTCTGTACCATTTTAGTTTAGTGAATCTTTACTGAGAGTTAACTCTGTGCTCAGTGTTGTGCCAATTATAAAAAAAATAAAGTCTCTGACCTTAAGTTAACATTTTATTAGAAAAGTCATGTTAAAATAGAGGATATGTTTTAAAATTAGGTACATTGTCTGGAAAAGATAAATCTGTATCCCTACCTTATAGCTTATAGTAAAATAAATTCTAAATTTTTTTTTATCAGACTAAAACTTGCAAAATGAAATCAATAAAACACTCAAGAAAACAAGGACTTTTAAAAATGTTGATATAATCTTAGAGAGAAGGAATTCCTGTGTATGACCAAAAACTCAGAATCCAGGTTTTAAAATGATAAAGTCTGATTCATAAACATAAAAAAATCTACACAATGAAAGACTAGCATAAAAAATGTCAACAGACAAAAAAATTTTCTTATATCACAGCAAAGGATTAAGTTTTAATAGATATAATATTCTTTCAAACTAATTTCAAAACCTATAACATAATAGGAAAATGGACAAAAGAAAAGGAAATACAACTGGCACTAAAATGTTTAAAAAATGGTTATAGATGAGCTTTTATGAAACAAAGGCCTCTATGAGATGATCGTTTAATGAGATATCATTTAGCAAACTGGTAAAAAAATTTTTTTGGTTTCATGACTAACTTGTTAGGAAGAGTTTAGGTATAAATTGTTATCAATAGCATTGTAAGAGTGGAAAATAATTTATGATCTTCTTGGAAAACAATTAGCAATATCGGTTCGATTCCTGGATTGGGAAGATCCCACTCCAGTATTCTTGCCTGGAGAATCCACATGGACAGAGGAACCTGGTGGGCTGCAGTCCACAGGGTCACAAAGAGTCAGACACAACTGAGCAACTAAGCACAGCATAGCCCCAGAATGCACATAATTTCATTTTGGGGCATTCCCACATATGAGCAAAATGCAGGTTACTTACTGCAGCATACTTGCTCTATCAAAAGAAATGAAAACACTTGGTATAGAAAATGCAGTAAATGTGTGTTTCGGTACATTCAGACGATGGAGTTCTATGCAGCCAGTGGAAAAATGAAGCACCTCTGTGAGTACAAATAAGGAGTTACATCTAAAAATATTGTTAAATGAAAATAGCAAGGTGCAGATCAATCTTATAGTATACTCCCATTTGTGTTTTAAGAAAGAGTAAAATATATATGTATATGCCTCCATATGTTTAGACTATCACTAGAGGTGCAAACAAGAATATTTGCTATCCTTGATGAGATGAATTCATTGTCTAGAGAACAGGGATGGGATAGCAACCTTTTTTTTTATCACTCTATTCTTTTGTGTTTTAAATTTTGCCCAAATATTTATTGTTCCTATGTAATTGATTTTTAAAAATAGGTGCTATTTTAAGACAATATAAGGGCAAATACAAAAAATGCTTAATGCTAGGGAAATTTTAAGTGATAAATGACTACCCTACGATGCCTTTCAAAAAAGGTTTAGAATAAGTAGGTCTTGTTCAGTAGTTAGGTTGTGTCTGATTATGCAACCCCATGGATTACAGCACACCAAGCTTCACTGTCTCCTGGAGTTTGCTCGAACTCTTGTCCATTGAGTCGGTGATGCCATCCAACCATCTCATCCCCTGTAGCAGGTCTTGAACTATACTTGAAACTTAAACTGAGATCAGGAGTTATTACCATGAATTAACATGGTCATAACTTATCCATATGGCACAAGGCTATGGCTGCATCATTCAAGCAAGAACAGGATAACGTGGAGCATAAAAGAGACAGGTTATGGCAACAGAGAAGAATGGTAGAAGTAACAATGAGGCGAAATTGTCTGTTTTCCAGTGAGAGCACAATAGTGGGTTTATAGTTCAGAACAAATATTCAAATAATATGGTGGAAAGTACCATGGTGTTAATGATTATGTTGCAAAAGTACCCTTTTCTGCATAAATTCTTAGGTGAGGATAAGTGGTATGATGTATCAGAAAAGGCCACGAACACAGAATTCTGGAGACATTTAGGCTGGTCCCTGTTCTGCCATTAATTAGCAATGTAACCTTGAGAAGGTCACATTGTATCTCCAAGCCTCAATTTTATTGTCCGTTCTACATAAGGGTGGGGAACATGCAATAGATTCATGATTCCACAGTCCTTTTTTATATGAAGAACTTTTTCAAGTAAAATGTGAGTGCAAACCAGTAAAACAGATAAAAGCAGGGGAACTTTGTATAAAGCAGGGATGGGTGCCCCAGAGTTCTCCTGTACAGCATCTTTCTTTCCCATTATGGCCCTCTCTAATGGAGCTAAATCAAAGCCTTGGGAATCAGCAAAGTCCAATTTAAAACTATTTACTGGAGGAGTCCTAAGGTTCCTTTTCATAAGAACATTGACAATTCTAGCATGTAATTGACTCATAGGTTTAATCGTGTTGTGAAATTTCTACAGAAATATTTGAAAAAAATAACGGTAGTAGTCTGAGGCTATACATGAACTAACTACTTCAACAAAGGTTTTTCAGCGTCCTTTCTGTAGTTGGACAGCTACATCTCACAAGATACACAGCTGGCTGGAGTATGATCCTGCTGTATTTTATTCTTACAGTCTGTTGGATTTTAAAAATCTGTTTAGGATTCTCAAAGCTTCTTGAATACTTACGTCGATGTCTCATATTTGTTTGGGAACTTTCCCATTGTCTTTCTTCCTCCTCTTCTGGGACTTAGTTCCACTTATAATAGTCTTAATGTCTCTTGTGCTCTTTTTCCTTCTTTCCCTACATTTTTCTTTGCACTTCAGTTGAATGTCTTTTATTGACCTGTTATTAGTTTAACCAATCCAGTCTTCTACTTTGTTAAACCTCTCCACTTAGGTTCCTAAATTCAGACATTGTATTTTTAATGCCTAACTCTTCATTGGTGTCAATTAAAAAAAAAATCAACCATGTATTTTTAATTTCTTCACACTTTCTTTTGTCCATCTTAAATCATAGCTATTTTAAAGACTTGGATGGCTAATGTCAACATCTGGATTATCTGTGGGTTTGTTCCTATTCTCTGTTTTTGCTTGTGGTTGTTGATTATGGCCATTCCACTTCTTGTGTTTCATCATTTTTGACTATGTGTAAGACATTGTGTATAAAAAACTAGAGAGACACCACTTGTTAATTTCTACAAAAGAAGACTTCGTAAGCAGATAGTGTAAGGAGCTGATTGTCTAAATGAAAACAAGGATTGTGCTATATTAGAGCTGAGCTGTAACTTTTGCAAACTTACTTTCAGTTTGGTTTTTTGATCATTTAGCCCATGCAGCTTCAAAATGTAGTAAATGTATTAAGGTCACGTGGAGGAGGACTCTAAGCATCCAACCGTATGTGTCAGTCTTACACAAATATCAAAAAATCATAGAGTTTTCATCCCCCTTATCCCTCATCCCTCAGCTTCAGGTGAATCTAGAATCAGTAAGTGGATGCAAGTAACACAAGCTGTCAATTTTTTTATCCTAATTCATCCCTCCTTTTAGGTTTCTCTTTTGTGGCTCAATTTATTTTCAGGCCTTCTCCACCAGATTAAGTCTGCAAGATGGTGGAATTTTTCCTTTTTCCTTTTGGAATCTTTTGATCTGTTTCTTTAACCTTTCACACATTCTTAGATTGATGAATTCACGTAGAAATGGGTTGTCTATTTGAAGGCCCTCAAGTCTGCACACTATTTTTCTGGCTTCCCTGTACCACTGAAAACTTTGCTTTCTCTCCCTCTCTCTGTAATACCACCTACTTGCACCAACATCTCATCCTGTGCCAAGAATGACAAATACCCACAGGAAAAAACAAAACAAAACAGTCATCTAACTTATCAACTCATCACCTACTAGTTCTCCTCAATCTAGTTTTTGTTGCTTTCTGATGCATGTGAAAACATGATTATCGGCGTTTTCCCAGCTTTGTCTCATTGTCAGTGCAAGTACTCATCTGCAGTAGTCTACTACATTGTACTCAGAGACAGACTTTCATGATCTAGATGTTTAGAAACCTTAAAATCTAAGAAATAAGAGACAAATGTTTAACATTTTAGCATGTGAAACACTACTCAGGTTACAAGTATGACCAGCTGTTTCAAGGTTTTCCTTTAAATGGTCTGACAAACTATGGGATAGTCTGTGGTTATGTAATATAATAGATCACTAACAAATATACTCATAAATCAGGCTAAAATATGTACATACATACTACTTAGTAACGTCAGTCCAGAAAAGCAGAATTTAAAAAAAGCAGATGAAATCTTAACTTTTTATAAGAATAACCATGTAGGATGAAGTTAAATAAAAATTTAAATTAGATGCTTTCTAGACTGTTATGCAATAATGGTTAGTGCCTTGGGTCGGGGAGAATGGTATTTTCTACTGGGGTCTGTATATAACAGAAGAAGTATTATTTTATAACATGGTTTGAAATTCTAAGTCACTGATACTACTATCGTTTTTTCTTCAAGTCCCAGAATATATCATCATTCATTTTAAATTATGTCTTCAATTAACTCTAAGATATTCATCAAGCTAAAATTTTTAAAAAGCATGTAGGGCTTAAGAAATTGTGTATACGTGTGTTTTAGAGTGTACTTAAGAAATGAATTTGGTTTGCATGCTTTGGATTATTGGGAATTTATTCTTTCTTTTGTTCTTGATTATCTTATATTTAATCAGAGTTATGTTTGTAAGCACTTTAAATCTAGATTAAAATTTAACCCATAAAAGAGTTGCTTGAGAAATGAATTACCTTTCTCTGCCATTTCATTTTCTCCTTTTTAAAAAAAATTTCATTGGAGCATAGTTGATTCACAGTGTTGTGTTAGATTCAGGTGTACAGTAAAGTGACTCAGTTACACATATACATATATCCGCCTTTTTTAACATTCTTATCCCATATAGGTCATTGCAGAGTGTTGAGTAGAGTTTCATTAGCTACACAGTAGGTGGTTTTTAGTTATTTATTTTACATATAGTAGTGCAGCAGCAGCAGCAGTGTATACTGCAAGGAGATCCAACCAGTCCATCCTAAAGGAAATCAGTCCTGAGTGTTCATTGGAAAGACTGATATTGAAGCTGAAACTCCAATACTTTGGCCACCTGATGAGAAGAGCTGACTCATTTGAAAAGACCCTGATGCTGGGAAAGATTGAAAGTGGGAGGAGAAGGGGACGACAGAGGATGAGATGATTGGATGACATCACCGACTCAATGGACATGAGTTTGAGTCAACTCCAGGAATTGGTGATGGAAAGGGAGGCCAGTCATGCTGCAGTCCATGAGTTCGCAAAGAGTCGGACACAACTGAGTGACTGAATTAAACTAAACTAATAATAGTGTATATATATCAGTGTGAAATGCTGGGCTGGATGAAGTACAGGCTGAAATCAAGATTGCCAGGAGAAATATCAATAACTTCAGATATACAGATGACCACCCTTATGGCAGAAAGTGAAGAACTAAAGAACCTCCTGATGAAAGTGAAAGAGGAGAGTGAAAAAGCTGTCTTAAAACTCAACATCGAAAAATTAGGATCATGGCATCGGATTCATTACTTCATGGCAAATACATGGGGAAACAATGGAAAGACTGAGGATTTATTATCTTGGGCTCCAAAATCACTGCAGGTGGTGACTGTAGCCATGATATTAAAAGACACTTGCTCCTTGGAAGAAAAACTATGACCAACTTAGACAGCATATTAAAAAGCAGAGACGTTAGTTTGCTGACAAAGGTCCATCTAGTCAAAGCTATGGTTTTTCTAGTAGTCATGTATGGATGTGGCAATTGGACCATAAAGAAAGCTGAGCACCGAAGAACTGATACTTTTGAACTGCAGTGTTGGAGAAGACTCTCGAGAGTCCCTTGGACTGCAAGGAGATCCAACCAGTCAATCCTAAAGGATCAGTCCTGAATATTCATTGGAAGGACTGATGCTGAAGTTCCAATACTTTGGCCACCTGATGCGAAGAACTGACTCATGGGAAAAGATCCTGATGCTGGGAAAGATTGAAGGCTGGAGAAGAAGGGGAGGACAAAGGATGAGATGGTTGGATGGCATCACCAACTTGATGGACATGAGTTTGAGTAAGCTCCAGGAATTGGTGATGGACAGGGAAGCCTGGCGTGCTGCAGCCCATGGGGTTGCAAAGAGTTGGACACGACTGAGCAACTAAACTGATATATGTTAATCCCAATCTCTCAATTTATCCCTCCTCTCCCTTACACTCTGGTAATCATAAATTTGTTTTCTATATCAGTGAATCTATTTCTTTTTTGTGAATAGTTTCATTTGTACCTACCAGTGACANTGGGGTTGTAAAGAGTTGGACACGACTGAGCAACTAAACTGATATATGTTAATCCCAATCTCTCAATTTATCCCTCCTCTCCCTTACACTCTGGTAATCATAAATTTGTTTTCTATATCAGTGAATCTATTTCTTTTTTGTGAATAGTTTCATTTGTACCTACCAGTGACATTGGAGCTGCCTGTGGCTCAAATCATGAACTCCTTATTGCCAAATTCAGAGTTAAATTGAAGAAAGTGGGGAAAACCATTAGACCATTCAGGTATTATCTAAATCAAATCCCTTATGATTATACAGTGGAAATGAGAAATAGATTTAAGGGATTAAATCTGATAGACAGAGTGCCTGAAGAACAATGGACCAAGGTTCATGACATTGTATAGGAGACACAGAGCAAGACCATTCCCAAGAAAAAGAAATCCAAAAAAGCAAAATGGCTGTCTGAAGAGGTCTTTCAAATAGCTTTGAAAAGAAGTGAAAAGCAAAGGAGAAAAGGAAAGATATAAGCATCTGAATGCAGAGTTNGGCTATTTTACACACTCTTTTGCAACATAAAGGGTAATGGTTAATTCAGGGTTTTCACTCTCAAAAGCAATTGCATTAAAATCTTAAAATGATGTTAAAACGTGTAATGATTTTCTCCTTATTTAACAGTTAAAACTTGGCATCTTGTTAGAACTTTAATTAATGTTGAATTAATGATATCCTGAGTAGCACTGGTATAGAGCACACTGATCTTACAAAGTGCCATTATGGCACCGGTGGAAGCTTTCACTACAGAAATTTTAATACATGTTCAGGTGTGGTCAAGACAGATTAATATGATCACATGTAACCAAACCCCACTGAATAAATACTGCTTTGGACAAATTTTGTTTCCTCTTGAGCAGGGTATCTCAATATAAGTAGTATTGGTGCTCTGGACTCAGATGCCTTTGGCTGTGGGGGGCTGTCCTGTGCATTGGAAAATACTTCTCAGAATGTCTGGCCTCTTCTCACGAGTTGTCNAAACCCCACTGAATAAATACTGCTTTGGACAAATTTTGTTTCCTCTTGAGCAGGGTATCTCAATATAAGTAGTATTGGTGCTCTGGACTCAGATGCCTTTGGCTGTGGGGGGCTGTCCTGTGCATTGGAAAATACTTCTCAGAATGTCTGGCCTCTTCTCACGAGTTGTAAGCAGCATGTCCTCTCCACCCAGATTGGGATGACAAAAAATGTCTCCAGATATTGGGGGGCAAAAACTACCCATGAGTCAGAGCCACTATACCTTATCCTCATCAATGGCCAGGAAGTGCTATTTCAGTATTCTGACACTTGTGACCCATATTCTTGGGACCCATCCTTGAAATGGTATCATTTCATAAAGTCACGTGATTGAGTTCACGATAAGCAAGAGGTGTGTCTAATTGACTTCTGAACAGCATAGAGATCCATAGCCTAAGTGCCCTGTGAACACTGGCTGACATTAATTTACCATTCCCTATTGATTTCTGAAGTTATGTTACCTGCAAGGAAGTTTGAGATGTTCTCATCCAGGTCCTGCTTCCCTTGAGGTAGGTGCCTGATTAGGAAGGGGCCAGGCACGGGGCTCTGGGGACCAGTCTTCTCTCACTTGATCATCGTGCCTTCCCCCTGGTATCTCTTGGCAGAGTGAACTCAAGGCTGAGCTGCTAGACTTCTTATTTACGGAACATAGAGAGGCAAGTCTACTTTGCTCTTGTTTTTAATCAGGTGGAGTAGACACACTGGCTTAGTCTCAACATTGCAAGCCTAAGGCTGGAAGGGGATCATATTTTCCGTGTGGCAACTCCTGAGCTGTATGAGCTCTGGTTGAGAGCTTGGTTTTAGTGCTTTCAGACTGAGTAACTGGGAAACGTGCATGCTCTGTGGGATAGTTTCAGGGCATCATCTGCCTTCTGTGGTTGTGACAGAAAAAAGAATTGTGGTGAGACAACAGAGCCACAGAAACACTGGAGTGAGTTTTGTTTTGTGAGCATGTGTTGATTACAATTCCACTTTGAAAGCAAAGTGAATTTCCCATGGCATTTTACAAAATGCTCTCACATTGGTCTGGTCTTTGCCAGAAGCAAGCTCTGTGCCAAGTATTGGAATTCAGGGATGAAGAATATGTGATCTTCGTCCCTGGGGACCTTTATTCTTTCAACATTTTCTGAACACTTACAATGTTGCCAAATACTGTGCTATGACGGTAGTTAGTCTGTGTTAGTCTCTTAGTCGTGTTCGACTGTTTGTGACCCCGTGTACTGTAGCCCACCAGGCTCCTCTGTCCATGGAATTTCCAGGCAAGAATAGTGGAGAGGGTTGGCATTCCCTTCTTCAAGGGATATTCCTGACCCAGGGGTTGAGCTCCAGTCTCTTGCATTGTAGGCGGTTTCTTTACCATCTGAGCCACCAGATCTGTGGCCACTCTACATTCTGTGTACACCGCTGAGTGCTCTGTTGTGGAGGATATTCAGTTAGCACCGGAGATGAGTGCTGAGCAGGACATAATCTCTGCAAATTCATAACTTAGAGGGGCAGATGGTCACATAACACAATTATAAATCAGTGTGTAAAGTGCAATGATTCCAAAACGTCCTGAGAGTAGAAGGCCACTGACTGTAAGGCCTGTGGATTCAGAAGATGGACCTCTATCTTTGAGAAGCATTTATGGCAGCACAGTGAATGAGTACTTAACTTCTCCTGGGATGGAGATGTATGACATCCACCTGTGAGGTAGGTTTTGACTCCATGGCATAATTTGGATCTTGAGTCTCTGTGAGGCGAAACAACTTTCCAGATAAGTTATCACCTAAGGATATTGGTACGTATACCTAGGAGTCCAAACAATGCTTTCTTCCATGAGTGATTTGGTAAAATTCCCAGGCTGATCTGAGAGGTTAGTGCTGGCCCCTGCAATCGTAAACTCTATTCGTGGTGGTGAGTCATGATAGCCCTCGATCATCTTGGCCTGTCTACAGTGCTAAAGGAAGGAAGCTTTGTGGCGTGAGTTGATGTCATATGACTCGCCATCTATTAGCCATGAAGTAATAGGACCTGATCCCATGATCTTAGTTTTTTGAATGTTAAGTTTTAAGCCAACTTTTTCACTCTCCTCTTTCACTTTCATCAAGAAGTTCTTCAGTTCTTCTTCATTTTCTGTCATAAGGGTGGTATCATCTGCATACCTGAGGTTATTGATATTTCTCCTGGCAGTCTTGATTCCAGCTAGTGCTTTATCCAGTCCAGCATTTATCATGATGTACTCTGTATATAAGTTCAATAAGCCAGGTGACAATATACAGCCTTGATGCCCTCCTTTCTCGATTTGGAACCAGTCTGTAGTTCCGTGTCCAGTTCTAACTGTTTCTTCTTGACCTGCATACAGATTTCNTACTAGAAAAAACCATAGCTTTGACTATATGCACCTTTGCCAGCAAAGTGATGTTTTGCTTTTTAACATGTTGTCTAGGAATGTCATACCTTTTGTCCCAAGGTGTAAGCGTCTTTTAATTTCATTGCTACAGTCACCATCTGCCATGATTTTGAAGCTGAAGAAAATTAATTCTGTCACTGTTTCCATTGTTTCCCCATCTATTAGCCATGAAGTAATAGGACCTGATTCCATGATCTTAGTTTTCTGAATGTTAAGTTTTAAGCCAACTTTTTCACTCTCCTCTTTCACTTTCATCAAGAAGTTCTTTAGTTCTTCTTCATTTTCTGTCATAAAGGTGGTATCATCTGCATATCTGAGGTTATTGATATTTCTCCTGGCAGTCTTGATTCCAGCTAGTGCTTCATCTAGTCCAGCATTTATCATGATATACTCTGCATATAAGTTAAATAAGCTGGGTGACAATATACAGCCTCGATGCCCTCCTTTCCCGATTTGGAACCAGTCTGTAGTTCCGTGTCCAGTTCTAACTGTTTCTTCTTGACCTGCATACAGATTTCTCAGGAGGCAGGTCAGGTGGTCTGGTGTTTCCATCTCTTCAAGAATTTTCCAGAGTTTGTTGTGATCCACACAGTCAAAGGCTTTGGTATAGTCAATAAAGCAGAAGTAGATGTTTTTCTGGAAAATCTGCTTGCAGTGCAGGAGACCTGGGTTTGATCATCTGGTGACGAAGATCCCCTGGAGAAGGGAATGGCTACCTACTTCAGTATTCTTGCCTGGATAATTTTATGGATGAAGGAGCCTAGTGGACTGCAGCCCATAGGGCCTCAAAGAGTCAGACTTAATTGAGAGACTAACACTTTCACCTGTTTCAGTTCAAAGTCTAATCCACTAGTCCAACGTCTACCTACAAAATGCTTTTACTTTTCAGTTGCCTAACTTTTTTCAGGATTTCCCATTGTCTGTTACTGAATTCCAAAGTCCATAGGAGTTTTTTATAAAGTGATATTATAGTCTATTTCCAGCTTTGGTATTTCTATTTCCACTCTACTCCAGCCTTACTAAATGAATTTCCATTGTTTGTACATCCTCTTCTGCTTTTTTTTAGCATTCTTCCCTTTTTTTTTTCACATGACTAATTTCTACTAATCTTTCAGTATCCAGTTCACTAGCTTCTCAGACATGCAAGGGATTGTTATGCAATTTTCCTACTTAATGTAGGAGTGTTTTGTTTCATTTCAGATCACCCATTGAAATTCCTGCCTTCTGGTGGTGATTTCATGGCTAACACACACAGTGTGACAGAATTCATTTTCCTGGGACTTTCTTCCAATCCAGAGGTGCAGAAAGCCTGCTTTGTGATATTTTTGCTCCTGTACACAGCCACTGTGCTGGGGAATTTCCTCCTTGTCCTCACTGTCATGAGCAGCAGAAGCCTTGGCTCCCCCATGTACTTCTTCCTGAGCTACCTATCCTTTGTGGAGATCTGCTACACCTCGACGACAGCCCCCAGACTCATCTCAGACCTGCTGGCTGAGAGGAAAGCCATACCTCTGTGGGGCTGCATGACACAGGTTTTTTGTACCCATTTCTTTGGTGGCATTGAAATGTTCCTGCTCACTGTGATGGCCTATGACCGCTACGTGGCCATCTGCAAGCCCCTCAGCTACAACACCATCATGAGCCGGCAGGCGTGTGCCTTCCTGGTGGGCGCAGCATGGGTGGGGGGCTTTGCGCATTCCTTGGCCCAAGTCCTTCTCATCTTCCACTTGCCCTTTTGCGGCCCCAATGTGATTGACCACTATTGCTGTGACGTGCTTCCCCTGCTCAAACTTGCCTGCTCTGACACCATCCTCGTTGGTCTTCTGATCGTTGCCAATGGGGGGACCCTGTCTGTGATCAGCTTCGTGGTCCTCTTAGCCTCCTATGTGGTCATCTTGCTCCATCTGAGGACCCAGAGCTCCACGGGGTGGCGCAAGGCCCTGTCCACCTGTGGGGCCCACGTCACTGTGGTCACCTTGTTCTTTGGGCCCTGCATCTTCATCTATCTGAGACCCTCTACCACCCTGTCTGCGGACAAGACGGTGGCCGTGTTCTACATGGTGATCACCCCACTGCTCAACCCTGTCATCTACTCCCTGAGAAATGCTGAAGTGAAGAAGGCCGTGAAGAGGCTGTGGATCAGAGCAGTGAAACTAGAAGACAGGTAGAGGCTGTCTTGGTGTTGATCCTCAGGCTTAGAATGATGGTGAATAAAAATGAAGTAACACAATGGGATGAAGGACATTTTCTAGGGTTTGTTATTTTTAGATTACTCCAACTGGTTCCAGTCTTCCATAGGTTCATTGTAATCATTTGTTAAATATTTTCTTTTGTGGATATACTATTAACTAGCCATTTTTCTGTTACATGTTTAGATTTTTATATATTTTTACTACTATAAATAATGTGCTAAGTATTCTTGAATAAAAATCTTTAATGATACTTCTCATTTTAAAGTCTAATTTGATATCATAAATTTACTGCATTAAAAGGTACTATAACTTCTGATGCATAGTCTCAAATCAATTCTCAGAAGTTTTTTAATCCAGCACAGTCATTAGTTTTTCTTGGTGAGAAATAAAATTTTATGCACTCTCAAATGATCTCCCCACAAGATGTTTATTAATTGTAAAAATTTAAATGCAACTTTATAGCTGTGAAACCTGGTGGACACTTCCTTTAACAATTATTCACATTTATTATTGCCATTTACGAAGAGACACACAACGTCAGTGTGATATTTCTACCCAAAATACATGATCTGAGTTTAATTATGAAAAAAAGTCAGTCAAACCTTAGTCAAAAGACATTTTTTAAGGAGTGAGATCAAGATGGTAGAGTAGGAGGAAGCTGGCTCATCTCCCTTCGTAAATATATGAAAACTACAGCTGTATATATAGTGATTCTCACTGAAGTCGATACAGGTACTAGCAGAATTCTTCTACAATCAAAGCTGTAAAGAGAGATCCCCATGGATTCTGATGGAAAAGGAAGAGATGTGATCTGTTTAGGACTCACACCCCCAGAGGGGAACACAGAAAAGAAGAGAATATTATAGACTCAGCGTATTGATGGGTTGAAACTACATATTAGACACCCCAGGCCTGAAGTCTGATACCAGGAAGAGGAGCCCTCTTAGCTGGCTTGAAAACCAATGGGGCTTACCAGAAGGACTTAAGAATCCAAGACTCTGCTCTTAAAGGCATACACACAGCCTTGCTTACTCCCAGTTACAGCACGAAGAATGCAGATTGAACTGGGGATCTAGCTGTTCCTCCAGCACCACTCAAGCATGCCGCTCCTCTTGCCTGTCTGTACTGGGCCCCTAATGCTCTGGGGCTGTTTACCAGTAAGCCAGAGGCTGCCACTCCTAACAGGGAACACCTGCTTCAGAGAACAAACCAGAAGGAATCCAGCCCCTGTTTCTGATCAGGGCAGAAGCAGCCACTGCAGTGCACGCTTTGGTGTGCACACTTGGGAGAGTGTGACTAGTTTCAGGGCAGAGGAAGCCTCTGCTATTGTCTCTGCACGCTCTCAGAAGGGAGCGAAACTAGCTCTAGGTGGAGACTGCCATCAAAGTACTGAAAGGAAAAAGCCTACAACCTAGAATACTCTACCAGCAAGATTATCTTTCAGAATTGAAGGAGAAATAAATAACTTCTCAGACAAGTAAAAACTAAAAGAGTTCATCAGTACTAACCTGAGCTTATAAGAAGTATTAAAGGCTCTACTTAATGGAAAGAGAAAGGCTACAAGAACTAAGAAATTATAGGAAGGGGAAAATTCCACCGGTTAAGGCAAATATATAGTAAAGGCTGTGGACCAGCCACTTAAATAAACTAGCATGAAATTTAAAAGACAAACAATGTAAATTCAGCTATCACTACAGTAAAGTGTTAAGGGATATGCATGAAGATGTAGAATATAACATCAAAAAATGTGGGGAGGAGTGAAAAATATAGAGATTTTAGAATGTGTTTGCATTTAAATGACAATCAGTTTAAAAGAAGTGGATACAGGTCAACATATATGAACTCCATGATAACCACAGATCAAAAACCTACAACATATACACAAAAACTATAGAGAAAGAAACACAAACAGCATTGAAGAAAATCATCAAACCACAAGTGAAAGTGAAGTTGCTCAGTCGTGTCCAACTCTTTGCGACCCCTTGGACTGTTTAGCCCACCAGGCTCCTCTGTCCATGGGATTCTCCAGGCAAGAATCCTGGAGTGGGTTGCCATTTCTTTCTCCAGGGGATCTTCCTGACCCAGGGATTGAGTCCAGGTCTCCTGCATTACAGGCAGACACTTTAACCTCTGAGCCACCAGGGAAGCCAAACCACAAGGGTAGAGTCTAAAAGAACAACAGAGTAGAACTGTAAAAACAATCAGAAAATAAATGGCAAAATCACTAGTCCATACCTATCAACAATTACTTAAAATTTTACTGGGCTAAATGCTCTAACCAAAGAATTAGGGAGGTTATTTGGATAAATAAACAAGACTTATCTAAGTGCTGCCTCCAAGAGACTTACTTCAGAGCTAAAGATACAAACAGACTGAAAGTGTGGGGATGGAAGGAATATTTCATGAAAACAGAAATGGAAAGAAAGCTGGGATAGCAGTATGCATTTCAGACAAAATATGCTTTNACAATTACTTAAAATTTTACTGGGCTAAATGCTCTAACCAAAGAATTAGGGAGGTTATTTGGATAAATAAACAAGACTTATCTAAGTGCTGCCTCCAAGAGACTTACTTCAGAGCTAAAGATACAAACAGACTGAAAGTGTGGGGATGGAAGGAATATTTCATGAAAACAGAAATGGAAAGAAAGCTGGGATAGCAGTATGCATTTCAGACAAAATATGCTTTGAAACAAAATCTATAATAAAAGACAAGAAAAGACATTACACAATGAAAAGTGATAAATACGAGAAGATGATATCACATGTATAATGTAACTAATATAGGAGCATCTAGCTATATAAACTATATAAGTTGAAAATTGACAATAAGACAATAATTGGAAGGGACTTGTCCATTTATTTGATTGAACAGACATTCAGGTTTCTCTACCCGTTCACATCCTATCCACCCTCAAAAACCCACCTGAAATGCTGCTGCCTTAAAATTTTTCAGAACTTAGGTACATACACACTTACAGACCATGTAAGTATAAACCATGGTACTATGTACGGTAGAGAATGTGAAGATGCAGTATCAAATCCAGCTTCATAAATCTAACGGTAGTATATACAGTATGACTGTAATAATTCCATTGTCACCTCCTGTTGCTCTGACAGTGAGCTCAAGTGTTGCAAAGATACACTTAAAATGCATCTGATGCTAATNATCCAACCAGTCCATCCTAAAGGAGACCAGTCCTGGATGTCCATTGGAAGGACTGATGTTGAAGCTGAAAGTCCAGTATTGTGGCTGCCTGATGCAAAGAGCTGACTCATTTGAAAAGACCCTGATGCTGGGAAAGATTGAGGGCAGGAGGAGAGGGGACGACAGAGGAAGAGATGGTTGGATGGCATCACCAACTCAATGGACGTGAGTTTGAGTGAACTCCGGGAATTGGTGATGGACAGGGAGGCCTGGCGTGTTGCAGTCCATGGGGTCACGAAGAGTCAGACACAACTGAGCAACTGGAGTGAACTTAACTTGTGACAGGATACAATACTTGTCTTTCTCTGTCTGATATACTTCACTCAATATGATAACCTCATATCCATTTTTTCTCTTTCCCTTTTATCTCAAGGACCTGAGATAAATGTATTGACACATTATTGACATTTTCCTTCATATAGCAGTTTGCCACATCTCTGTTTATCATTGTGTCATTACTACATTGGACCTTAGTTTAATTATTGAACACATTCAGATCCTTGGGTTCCATCTCAGAAAGGAATCACCGGAGATAGTTTGCCAAATTTGCATTTAATTTGCACATTGATGCATGCTATAGCTGAATACCATGATCCAGTGACCATTCCATAAAAATAACACAGGACAGCATCACCACTGACTACTTTGTTATAACTGAAAGAACATTACCCTGGTTGCCATTAAAATGCCCATAGCAGCTCCTTCCATTCGTACTGGCCAGGAACCTGCCTTATTGCCTCATCCTATCTATATTCTTTTCTGGAGGGCCTCCAGTTGGACACGACTCAGCATGCATTCATGTACCATAATGTATTATCTATTCCATTATTGGTAAGTATTTGTTTACTCTTTAGTTCGGAGCTACTCTGAGTGTTTGCTATAAATATTCCTGTACCTGTCTTTAGTAAAAACATATACAGATTTCAACTGGGTATATACTTAAGGGATGAAACTGTTGGGTCATAAAGTATTTGTACATTTCTTCATGAAAAATACTGTCTTTAATTTCTTTTGACAAGTTTTATATTTTAAAAAATTACATCAAAGAATATTTAATTGTGTTAGTTTCAGGTGTACATCAAAGTGATTGTGTTATACATATATCTATTTTTTCAAGTTTTTTCCCATTTATGTTGTTACAGACGTTTGAGCTAAGTTCCCTGTGCTTTACAGTAGGTCTTTGTTGGTTATCTATGTACTAATATATATATAGTAATGTGTAGATGGTAATCCCAAATTCCTAATTTATCTGTCTTCCCCACCTTTCCCCTTTGGTAACCATAACTTTTCTAAGTATGTGGGTCTGTTTCTGTCTTGTAAATGAGTGCATTGGTTTCGGTTTCAGATTGCACCTGTAAGTGATATCACAGGCTCTCTGTCGTTCTCTTCCTGACTTAATTCACTTAGTATGACGGTCTCTAAGTCCATTCACATTGCTGCAGATGAATGTATTTCTCTTCTGTGGCTGAGTAACAGTCCACACCACAGACGATCTGTATGTGCCTCGTCATCTTTATCCGTTCATGTGCTGATGACCATTTAAGTTGCTTCCATGTCATGGCTATTGTCATTTGTGCTATCACGAATACTGGCGTGCATGTATCTGTTTGAATTGCGGTTCTCTCCAGGTTTCACTTTAGTAAATCTGCCCAAGAAATTTTCACTGTGGTTATACCACTTCTCTCTCCCACTAACAACTTAAGAGACTTCTAGTCACTCTATCATATCACCAGTAACAATGAACATTACCTTAAAAAAAAAAACTTTTAGCCATTCTGACAGCTTGGAGTATTACCTTGTTTTAATTTTCTTTAATGACTAGATGCATTGGCATGGTCTCAGATAGATATTGTGAGAATTGGAAGGTACAGTGCATGCCAAGCTCTTTGTACAGCACCTTACACAGCCAATGCTCAGTGAAACCAGGTATTCTTATTAGTATACCTGGGCTCATTTGTTTACAGGAAAGGACCATGGCATGATCTCAATGTGGCACATTCCTACCTTGTAATAATCATTGTTCTTTTCCTTTCTGGGTTGCTACTGCAAAGAGAAAACAAAAACTAACAAAAACAAAACCCCAGACAACTAGAAAATTCACAGAAGAGAACGTTAGTGAAACAAGAAAAAGAAACACTTTTATGGCTATGTTTCTATTTTAACTAGTATAAGCAACCAAGGTTTATTTTATTGAGCGCCACTGAATTAACACAAATGAAATGTAACCTCATTAATCACCATTTATTGATTTACACCTCACTAATGCAATCATTTAGGCAAGTAGCTGTTAGGTAATGGTGTCTCATTATAGGTTCTTGTGTAACTTCAAGATAGGAATTATTATCAAGTATGTCAAATGGGAATCCTGTGCACTGGGTGTGTGATAATCCGAGTACTCAAAGAGTTGTGTAAGATACCACAAGGGACCTTTCCAACTAGCCAATAATGAATAATGTAGTTTTCCTTTGCCATACTTTAAAGGGAGTTTTCCTTCTTGACTTTTGTCCTTAGGTCTTAATATAGCAGGGATGAAGCAACCATTTCTGGCCACATTCTACTCCTTTGACTGGAGAGAGTCAGAAGAGAAAGATGGCATGAATTGTGGGCACTAAGGGAAGTAGCGGTTTCTAAAGACAGACGGCACAACAGTGTCAGTGAAATGACGTCCGTTCAGGAATTTAGAACTAGGAATGACATGACAGAGGCCACAGAAAGGCCTTAAATTTTGAGCTGTCTAAACAGTACCAGCAGGCAGGCATCAATCAGTGCCATCCAGCATATGGACAAGAAAATTTATCCTGACAAAGTAGCTTTTATTATTTGAATTATTGAAAGATTGGTTGTTTCTTTTGCATGAATGCTGAATAGGGGAGCCCTACAGACTTATGCTGGTACAAATGTTTAGTGTAACAATAAACAAATTCACTGGTGTGGGATATGGCACAAACTACACTATAGTAAGAAATTTAATTTTTTTCATTTGTGAGCTTATCATAGACTTTAAATATATTGTCTAATGTATATACCACAGGTTGTGCAGTAGAGTAGTGATTTTACCCCTTAACAAAGAATTGACTATATAAACCACAGTGCCCTCTGAGTCAACAAATATTTACATAGTTGCTGAGGGCTCCAAAGCTGCCTTTAGTGCTGTGGTGGATGGAAGGATGTATACATGTCAACATGTATGTGTAATTTGTAGACATAAGTTTAAGTCAAAGCAAGGTGTGGAAAATGTAGTCATAGCCAAGCCTTCTGGAGCCTGTATGGGGTTGACTTTATGGTTTAAAGAGATGATTCTTAACAGGGATGGCTTTGCTTTTGAGGGGACATCTGTAAACATGTGGAGACATTGTTGTTTATCACAACTAAGGGAGAAGGGACTGCTGGCATCTAACAGGTAGAGGCCAAGGATGCTGCTTGGTACCCATCATGCACAGGGCAGCCCTTACAACAAAGAACTCTTTAGCCCCAAATGCCAGGAGTGCTGAGGTTAATGATCCCTGATTTATAACATTAAGCCTTATCCCCAAGGCTCAGAACAGGACCTGCCACATAGTAGGCTATCAGGAAATACGTGTTAAAGCACGAGCAATACTGTGAAGTTACTGACCTATTCAGCAGGAAATTTTGTTTAAATCGCAATACTCAAAGGAGTGAATAATGCAGTGTGTGAATTATACCTCTAAAAAGTTCTTACAAAGCAATTATTATTTTGCTCTTTATAAATGTAATGCTTATATTTTTTCACATTTTCATATAAGGTTAAAAGGGGTGGCTTTGGAGTCAGACATATACAATTAAAAATCCTCATTGCCTCTCAGTTTCCTGGACTATAAATTAGGATAAAAATAAATAAATAGGGGGAGTATGGTGGCAGAGTGGCAAAGAATCCACATTTCAGTGCAAGAGCTGCAAGAGACATGAGTTCAATCCCTAGGTCAGGAAGATCCCCTGGAGTAGGAAATGGCAACCTGCTCTAGTATTCTTGCTTGGAAAATTCCATGAACAGAGGAGCCTGGCAGGCTATAGTCCATGGGGTTGCAAAAGACTTGGACACAACTGAGTGACTGAGCCCAGCACAACATAATATATATGTATATGTGTGTCTATATATGTATATATACATACATTTATAATACTTATTGTGTATTAACAATGATTATAGTCTCCTATCAGGGCATACTGTTATGGAATTCAGTTGATTGTATATTATCCTTTAAACTGTTCCCTGGCAGACATGGTTAATTCCTATTTGATGAAAGGATTAATTTATTCCAAGATACTTTTCTAATATGGTACCATAACAAGCCATTTTGTAGTATAAGTTGCTTCAATTATACAACCTCTTCAGTAGAGAGAATTTCCCCATGCCAGGCTCTGTACTGAAGGCTTCACATGCATCTTATTCTATTATCCTCCCATGACATATTGGGGTTGTAGTACCAAGACTCAGGGAGATCTGGCCAACCAGGTAGTAAGTCACAGACTGGGGATTCAAAGTCACAGACTGGGGATTCTAACTCCAAAAACCAACCTCTTCCCCACTGTGAAAGATTGTCTTTGAGCAACCAGGAGAAGACTTCATCAAGGATGGATAGAATTTGCATACATAGGAGGGAAAGGAGGTTTGATGAAGATGGACAGAAGCGAGGGTAGACTCATCTCCCAATAAAAGCACAAGTATTTTGTTACGTGCAGGTTGTTCATCGTTAACAATAGTGCATCACTGAACCAACGTTATGACTATCACCAGGGGATCAGATAAATAATATAGAATAGTATATATAACAATTATAGATGATGAAGCGGATCTCTGTACTTATAAAGATGTCACATTTGTTATGAAGATGAAAACAAGTTACGGAATGAGGTTTGCCTATATTCATATGCACATGTATGTATTGGACAGAATCACAACCATACATGTGACTGGAAATAATACCTATAAAGGAGGAAGAGATTATGAGGCAGAGTGACATTAAATAAGATGATACTTCCTTCCTTTTACTCTTTCTTTTAAATGAACACATATTATATTTACACGAAAAGTCACTGATTTGACAGGCATGTATTATATACCTCCTGTGGCCAGGCACCACTCTTGTAAATGTTCGCATCTCATTCTTGCTCCATAATTAATCTGGAAACATTGTACGAGTTTGCTTCATTGATATCTAAGTCACACTCGAGGACTAAGCTGATACTACCCAATAAGGTAAGCTGGTCGAGAATGCAGGGGACGGAGAGGGTGAAGTTCATACCCTCCACCTCTTGTAGAGTCTAGAGTACGTGTCCCTCCCATAAGCCTCTCCGTGGCATCATTTGGTAAAAATCTGGGAGCCAAAATTCAGCCCCTGTATTCTGGACACGGGAGAATGAGCCATTCCTGAAAACAGGGAGGACTGAAGAATTTTTAAAGAATCTCCTCAGAGCATTGTTCCTGTTACTCTAATATAACTACTTATTCATATGATACTTTCCACAGATTCTGATTTTTATGGTGCCATAAAGTGAGATTTTCAGAAACTTGGTGGTGGGTAACATAATGCCATCAATGGCACAATTAATTAATGAAGAATTCTACTTAGTGAGGGCGAGCATCATATTTTTCTGAAAATGAATCTTGAGAGTTTCCTTCATTATACTGTGATTCTGCTTCCATTATCATTTAGAGATTGAGGCATGAGATGGGTCTGGTGATTATAATGATTTAGGAGGAGAAATAATATGTTAGAACTATGGGAGATTCTATAATTTCATGGTCTATAGCATAAAAAAATATATCACATCACTAGATCAGGTATGTTGTACTTTCATATTGACTATTGTGATACCTTGCACAGTATACCTGATTGCAAATTTATATTGAACTCATCTAACATCAGTGCCATATATATTGTAGTTCCTAATGAAGAAAAGAGAATGTAAATATACTTTTATTAGAAATTTCTTTAGGGTCTAGGATATAATGGCACATATGGTGGGGGGAGAAATGATTCATTAAGTATTTCCTTGGAATTATTCATAATTTTGACTTACAATATGACAGACCCTAGACCCTGTGGATACTTTGGCTGGGGCTGAGTGGAACTGCTCGGATCCGCTAGCCATATGGAGCACATAATACCTCTGATCTGAAACCTGTAATAAAGATTTTTTTGCTTTCTAGGATAATTAGAGGTTCTGACAATTAGAGTCTTTAACAGTTTGGGCCATAACTTCTTTAGAAACAATAATTTTTACCGGTACAAAAATATGCTCCTGAGATTATATGGGTCACTTGAAGATTTGGGGTTTTGATTCTTGAAACCTGAACCATTAAAATTGGAATACTTCAAGTACATTCCAGTATACAGAAAAGTGGCATCATGAGTAGTCAAGCAAGAGGTTAAATGAATTTCCAGTTTCTACCTGATTTTTTTTTTAAGTTTTTTTTAGGGGATTAAAAAAAGGAAGTTTAAACAAAGACAGCTAAAAAACATTCCATTCAACATGATTATTAACAAAGAATTTTTTAAAATTTAAATTTATTTATTTTAATTGGAGGCTAATTAGTTTAATATTGTATTGGTTTTGCCATACATTTTTAAATAGATGAATTCTGAGAAACATAAGTACCAGATTATTTCTTTTAGGCATTACATCTCAAAGAAATGGAATTAAATGAATATTATTTTACAATTTTGTGCTTGTAACTTTTTCAATCATATTTTACTGAATCTAAGATGCATTAAAGGTAGAACACACCATTATTTTATATAGTGTTGTGAGTTATGATTATAAGACAGCTCAACTTTGAGAAGTCTGAAAAATATATTTTTGAGAAATTTTTAAAAAGACATATTTTGGAATCAGTGGAATTTGGTAATCCCATGTGATACATGCTGAGAAAAAGCAAATAGCACACATATATGTAGGTATTCTCCATTCCCAAACCTCCACTAATATTTTGTTCTGTATCTCCCGTAATTGCATATACACTTTTTCTTTTTATGAGATGGAACCACTTGATACATTCTGAATTGCAACTGACTTTTTTCCTGAGAAAATATATATGGTCACTCTTCCTTACCAGTTACCTCACTTTTAAAAAATGACTAAAATTTATTCAGAAATGCCTTTTCTATCTTTAAGTTAGAAGTTACAAACTGTGGTGCACAATTCAGTTTTAAATAATCAAAAAAATTCATCCACATTCCTGCTTTCCAGCTTCTCTTGAAAATCCTGTCAGTGTGATGCTTTTGCGTAGCGACAATTTCCAGCCAAGTGGTAACTGACCTAGTTAGAGGATGCATCCTTCTTCTGATGCCGCCTGTTCCCTGCGGTGTCCTAGCCTCATATGTATGACCTTTATCTTTTGTTTACATTCCCACCTTGCCCCTACTGGAGTTTAGGTTTGCAACCTCAACTTTAAACATTTGGAACAAAAGGCACAGAAATACCTTTTTGTTGCATTCCAAGTTCACTTAAGAAAATTACAAAATTTCTCACTGCCACTTCTACCATTTGGTTTTATTTCTTCTGCCAACATTTAGGTATCTGTCTGTAAAACTTTTCAATTCTCACATCTCCATAAAGCTACAATAAATGAGTAATCAGCTTCATTTAATTGGCCCCAGTTATTTTTATTAATCTTTCCTATCATGTGCAGCTCATTTGATTATCATAGACCCAGTGACACATTCACATTGGAAATTCATCATTAAAACTACTTCTCTAATGATCTGCCATTGTTGTTGTTGTTTTTGCTCAGTCGTGTCCGACTCTTTGCACCCCCATGGACTGCAGCACGCCAGGCTTTCCCATCCTTCACCATCTCCGGAGCTTGCTCAAACTCATGTCCATTGAGTCGGTGATGCCATCCAACCATCTCATCCTCTGTTGTCCCCTTTTCCTCCTGCCCTCAATCTTTCCCAGCATCAGGGTCTTTTCCAGTGAGTCAGTTCTTCACATCAGTTAGCCAAAGTATTGGAGCTTCAGCTTGTGCAACAGTCTTTCTCATGAATATTCAGAATTGATTTCCTTTAGGATTGACTGGTTTGATCCCCTTGCAGTCCAGGGGATTCTCAAGAGTCTTCTCCAACACCACAGTTCAAAAGCACCAGTTCTTTGGTGTTCAGACTTCTTTATGGTCAAACTCTCACATCCATAGATGACTATCCACCCAAAATGAAAATATTTATACTGTTAGTTATCCCATCTTTGTCTCTGCCATCCAAGCTGATCACTTCTTTAGTTGTTTCCCTGGAACTTGGGAGCTGAACCCACATTTTTATCTCCACCATTTCTTTTGGGGCAAACATCTTCTGTGGAAGTGTCCGTGTAAGCCTCAAGAACAGGAAGAGACTGAATGTTCCATTTGCTCATGTGGCCCATTTTCTAGTAGTATGGTTTGACGGCACTTGATGTGGATTGATTTAGTAACCCTAAGCATGGAATTGCATGCTTTTCTGAATAGATTTCTCCTTATAATAATTTTACCACTCAAACAGATTTCTTGGAGAGATTCCTAGTATGACCAATATAACACCGCTGTTTGAATGTCTATATCCTACAAAATAGACAATAAAATAATTTGAACATAATTTATATTTCTGGAAGACATACAGACATATTACTATTCTGCTTCAAGCCAGAAATAAAAATAAGAATAAAATTACAATGCTGAATTGAGTGAAATTATGTGACTACCAAACAATGAGTATTCTGAAGAATTTATTCCAGAGTACTAGTTTACACATGTCACAACTAGATAAAAGGCTCTTTTTGTGCAATCTCTCTCTTTCTCTTTTGTGCCTACAATGTCATACCAGTTATGGTAGCCATGGAATGTTATTCCCATGAGGAATGGTACAGTAGGACTGAACTGAACCCTTTGCACCAAGGGACTGAACTCCAATGGTGTTACCTCTTCAAAACACCCAAGTGTCTAAGGTAGACCTCTTCCCATGGGGATGTGTAAAAGCTGAGAGCCTCCTGGGTAGGTTGCAGTTAGATGTCTCCTCTGAAATATAAATTAGATGCAAAGATGTATAAACTAGGAACTTTTCCAGACTTAATTTTAAAGTACAGTATTTCCCAAGCCTTCCATTAAGGCAAGGTCATTGCACTGTCAGAAATTCAGTAGCAACATGGAGATTCTGTCTACTGTCCAAGTGTGTTGAGTAAGGAACAGTCAGGAATCTGATTGGATATAGTTACGTTTCAAAGGCTCCTTTAACTATATTTGTTCTTTTTAACTAAGCCAGTGTTAGGACATGAAGCCATATTGTTTTGCCCTGCTCATGTATCATGATCCTGATGACTATTTTAAAATTTCTGTTTATAAAAAAAAAACATGTTTAATATTAAAAGTCTAAAACCTATATAGAATAGAAAAATAAAGCTCTCATAATGCCAACATTCAGAGACAACCTCTGTTAATATTTTCATGTGTGTTAGGTCTAGTTGAGGTGTGTTTTTTTGACACATTTAAAATTTTTGAAATTATGCCATATGTAAATATTATGATTCTACTCTTTTCATTCAATGTATAACATACAGATACACAGACATATAATGTACAATGCAGCCAATAATATATTTCAGAGCTGTTTCCCCTTGTTTCTTGAAAATTTCTAGAGCATAATTTGATGGCATCATTGTATGGCTGTCCATTGGGTCAGCATAATAAAATTTGCTGAACTTTTCTTCTACTGTTGGTCATTTAGTCTGTTTTCATTTCTTGATATTATAAATAACCATATTGCAAAGAATTTGTAGTGATTCAGGGTGAATGTGATTTGGGGTGAATGTAATTCTGGGTGCACGTGATTCTGGGTGAATGTGATTCTGGGGTTTCCTGCATTGCAGGCAGATTCTTTACCAACTGAGCTATCAGGGAAGCCCTTGAATGAAAATAAGTGGATAAAAGATATGAAATCTTTAAGACTCAACAGACATACCACCAAATGACTTGACAAAGTGTTATTGCTAACTTACATGAATTGAATGAGCCCTAATTTTAGCCCCATTAGCACTAGGTAAACTTATTTCGTAACCATCTCTCTTCATAAGTAAAAATGAGATGTCTTTGTTGTTGGAGTACATTGCTTTTATTCCTGGTAAAGGTGAATGCTTTTTTCATGTAGGCATTTACTTTTGTGGGAATTGTTATATTGCTACAGACCAGGGTGGCCTTACACAGTGTGGTCTATGCATATTTGAACATCAGGCTTATTTTTTTAAATGCTTTTTAATTTTTGAAGTGCTGTCACATACATAATTACCTTGTCTGAATCTTAAAACAACCTTTTGATGTCAGAAAGATCAAGTATTAATCCTGTCTTTAAAACTGAGACAATGGAGGCTCAGGAAACCAGTGACTGGCCCAGGTCAATCCTGTTAGCAAGCCGAAGAGGTGTTTTTATTTTGTTCTGATTTTTTTCTGTTGAATCAGATAGTTTGACTTTAAACTACTTTATGTGAAGTAAAGTCCAGTTAAGGCAAAATATAAGAAAGTAAGCAGGGATTACTGTTTAATTCCTTTATTTGCTTCCTAAAACAGAATACAAATCATCCACGAAAAAAGACTGGCACCACTTTCCACTTGATGTCTAAAAGACACTCCATTTTTGAACCAGAATGAATGTTTAGCAAGAGAATTAAAAAAGATGAGCTGGAGGGCTGTTTTCTGACTGTTGCATCAGAAAATACTAACCTTAAACACTCATGAACTTAGACATAAAATGACGTAAGAAGTGTCTGGAAAGCGTGCAAAGGACCAGCTGTTGTTTTGAGGCAGTGTATACCAGGACACCGCACGCAAGCAAGTAGTGTGTTGAGTGTACATTCAGCGTAAAGATTGTGTTTTTCCTTCATTATTACGTTAAAGATGTTTGCTAGTTTTAGAAAGCTAACTATGTCTTCTAAGTTGCTGACCTAAAGAGAAAATGTCATAAACATGAGCTTACAGGGAATTTCAGGTTTGAACAATGTAGATCTTCCCATTGGAGGAAAATCACATAACTTTTCGGGAAAGAAAACTTTGTGGTTGTATTTTTAATTCCCTCAATTTTATGGATTCCAGAATTTTTTTAGGCACACTATGGTGCATGTATTCTGGTGAAATGGGACCATATAAGCTGTATGGAACTTTTAACTGTGTGGAATTTAGGTGTTCTATATGTTGTCATTAGAGAACCATACAACTTGAGATGTAGCGGTTGTGTCAGGATTCTTAGTTGCAAGCAACCAAAACTGATTATGGTGAATCTTAGACAAATACGGAATTCACTGGCAAGTTCTATGGGATTCACAAAAATTAAACTGGCAGCCAGGAGGACCATTCTTGGAATGCAGTCATAAATCTGAAATCCTCTAAATAGTGCTGCACCAAAGAACATTGACATCAAAACCAGTTAGACCTGTTCAGCACCATTCACAGATATGACTCCAAGAATCACCATGTTCTTTATCATTAGTTTGGAACTCAAAGCCCTAGAGGAGAATCTCTGATTGAATAAAAGCATGCAAACTGATAGCAAATATGGGTGTTACTTTATACTACCTCATTAAAGGCTGAGCCTTTTTTTTTGTTTTGTTTAATAAGCTTCATCCAGAGTCAAAGAATAAGGTGAAATATTTTGTATTTTGATATTTCTTAACTTGGCCCATTTAGACAGCTTTTTTTTCTTAAGGAATGGTTTACATTCTTTAAAAATCAAAAATCACTGTCCTTCTTGTGAATGGTGTTGAAATCACATTTCTTCCTTTATTGTCTAAACAAATTCAATTATTTTAAAAATGTATATTCAGATTATATATGGATCAAATAATTTAGTATTTGCACTTTGCCAAAAATGATAGTATAAATATGGCAAATGTATATTTTTATGAAGGAATATATGATGATTCTTCTAAATTTCTATACAAATCATCTGTATTCTTCATACACCGTATTATAATATTTCATACTGTTTCTCTATTAAATAGTTACAGTTTTGAAGATGCTTTTCTTTTGCATCTTCTAAAAGTGAATGCGACACATAGAAGGTAAAAAGCAGATGTTGCCGTTACTCACTTTAATTGATTATAATGTAATAACCCTTCTTAATAAAAGAATAGAATCATTCTTATTGCAAATTAAACAAATACGTACAAAGAAGAAAATATAAAATAATCCCACTACCCAGGGATAATCAATGATATATAATTAGGTTCATTCTTAGAGTCCTTTTTTTTTTTTTTTCTATTTTATACAACACCCCCCACATACACACAGATGTGCACCGATGTGTAGAGTACATATATAATAAAATGAGGTCATATTAAACAAAATACTCTGTCCTGATTTTTAATTATATTGTGATCAGTTTTGCAGTATTTTATTGTATTTTTAAACTTGAAGTTAGAAAGTAAATCTCACTTTCATTAAATAAATTACTAAAAATATATATAAAGAAAAAAATTTTCTCCACCCTGTTCTAACTCATATCTCTGAATCAAGCATTAACAATACAGTAGCCTTCCACACTATTCACTGCATAGTCTTTCAAACCTAAGTAAACAGAAAAACTTTAAATACATGTATAAAAGGCTTTAACTCATTAACTACATTTCACACACTCACTGGATCACAGTATGAGAAAGTGAATTTAGAAATGTCAGCATTTCTCTTCCAGTAGTTTGGTTGATAAGACTAACCAAACTAAGTTAAGTTAAAATGGTTAAGTTAAAATTAAGTAAAAGTTGGTAAACCCAATGTTTCCTTACATTAGACACTTCATTAGCTTATTCTTATTAGTATTTAAATCCTGAACCTATAGCGTTGTTTGTCTTAGGAACCATCTCTATTAAACATGGTTTCTGTGTAGACAAAGGATAGAAAAATGACTCCTCTCAGTTTTCATTGGGATTTCCGCAGAGGATTATCAGTTAACATTGAGTAAAATTATTTCTTCTCATGTACCAAAGAAATGTTTGTTGTTATCTTATTTAATGCATAGAAAATTAGACTCACATTCTTCCCAACCTCTTTTTAGAAAGGACCCCTAGGAAAATAACTTGAAGGCTAATTCAGTGGTCTTTCAGTTTTCAGAATGAGATACCTACAATTATTAAAAATATTAAAATATTAAATAAAATTAAATTCACTGAATTGCTTGTCAAACTTACTTTAGTCTAATTAAATGATTGTTTTCATCACTTCTTATAATTTATTTTACCCTAGATAAGAGGCAAGTATATCAGTCTCTGAATAGTATTAAATATTTCCCTCATTTTCCTTATAGTGTATCATCAACAAAGTCTTGCTGAATTAATGAATTGTGTGCATGTTTGAAAGTGGGATTGTACTTGTCTAATTGTGGCATCAGTTGTCATGGTGACTATCAGCCAATCAGTGAATAAACGCCCTTACTTGGCAGTGTTTGGGTGAAGAAAGCTTTGTGCAACTGTCAGCCTGAGATTTATGGTGGTAAAACTATATTTGGCAGGCAAATCAATGTGTTGTCCACTCTTTGTGTTTCTGGCCTCATTTTAAGTCAACCTTTTGATATTCAACTAGAATATTAAGAGATCCTGGGTCTTTGGAGCAGTTTTGTTATTAATAGATCACTTTTTATAAACGGTGCATGGGATGACTAGCTATTTGTATACATATCCAATGAAGGCAACCCCTGGTATTTCTTTGTATTTGTAATTGCAAATGTCAGATCTTGAAAGCAAGTGGGTATTAGAGGATATCTTTTTATGTCTACTATTAAAACATGTCGAGTGATCTATAAATTACCCCACATAGATAAACAGTGGATTAAAATTAGGCACTTTCACTCTGTCATCACTATAATATTAATCATTGGAGTTTAGGTCTCTAATGTTAATATATACCTTTTAGCAGTATGTGTCACTACATATTAAATTACATGATAGCTGACAGATTTTTAAATCAAAACATTTTTTCTCTCCTTATGTCATAACACGATAAGAAATAAAGAGTGATTCTTGCTTACATAGGATATTGTTTAATCTTTGCACATGCTGGTTTTTTACTGTTTATATTTGCAGTGAACTGAGATGTTTTTATCAGTTCCTCTTCTTGTTCACACACTTACCAAATATAGGGGTTCAGCATTTTCATTTAATACACAGAAAACTACTCAAAGTAATGCCCATGAGAGCTATACAATTTTACTAATTTTTTAGTATAACAGAATTGCGATAAAATACCAAGTTATTTATTTTCTTTCCCCTAGAATGAATTTTTTTTATCCTGTAACACATTTTGGTGAGGAAACCCATGACTTTCATGTCTAATCAATTCATATAGAAATCCTTACTATATGTTGTATAGTAGAGAATGATTCAGTTTTGCTCACTCTTTATAAATTCTGAACATTTGGGGAAGCATAGATAAATTACATGTGGTTAATTGACATAAAATATATCTTTTAAAAAATCTTGTTTCAGAAACTGTCTTTTATTTTTGTTCAAACTCAACACTTGTTATTTTGTGTTAGGGTATAGCCGATTAACAATGTTGTGATAAAATCTATCTATTAAAGAATGGATACCTAAAGTTGCACTCATCGTAATTAAAACCCCAAACCAAATCTCTCCTGCAAATTCAGTGTCATTCCAACTTTTCCATCTGCTGCTCCACAAATCCACTGTGGAAGCTTCAGCTTTATGGAATAGGCCAATAGTGAGATAGTGCTTTATACAGAGTAAGCAAGGAAAGGAACCAGCCGTTCTTTACCTGTCACCAACTAGACAAAATGTAGAGTGGATCTTTCTCCATTAGACTGTGTTTCTATTATAATTTTTGTTGTTGTTATGATTAAAGTTTTGTCTCCTTTTAGGAGACTATGAGATCCACAAGGAAGGGAGCCATATCATATCCATCACTGTGTGTGTAACATTTTGAACAATGTTCAGCCCTCAAAAATACTTGAATATAAGTTAAGCCACTCTTTTCAGTAGTTTATTTATTTATTTATTTATTTTTGGCTATGCTAGGTCTTTTGCTATATGGGCTTTTCTCTAGTTGTGGTGAGAGGGGACTTTTCTTTAGTCGCAGTTACTCCCTAGAGCTTCTCCTTGCAGTGTCTTCTCTACTTGCAGAGCACAGGCTCTAGGGCGTTCAGGCTTCTGTGGTTGCTGCACATGGGCTTTAGAGCATAGGGTCAGTAGTTATGGAGCCCTGGCGCAGTTCTCCATGGCATGTGGGAGCTTCCCAGACCAGAGATCGAATTTGTGTCTCCTGCATTAACAGAAAGATTCTTCACCTACTGAGCCCAGACAGGACTCAGTTAAGGAAAGCCCAGTTAAGCTACTTTTTAAGAACGTGTTAATAGAAGTTGAATATATATGACTTTATTTTTTCTCTTCAATGTTCTTAAACTCAAGCATATTGTGAGTCACATAAAATGATCTTGTCTCTGGTATAAAAAATAAATCCATGAAAATGAGCAAAAAAGTATTGAGAGGTGGCTAGAAATAAGGTTTTTAAATACTGTCATATATTTGTGCATTTTTAAACATTTTAGTATTTTTTAAATAATGTGTAAGTACCAAGATATACTTAACATAGTATATCAGCAATAGCTTTGATGTTTGTATCAATTAATAGTTCCTAAGATATTTTTCACATATATTTATTCATATCCTTATTCTGATTTTACAGATAAGAAATATAAGGGTCGGAAACTTTAAATAGCTTACTCAAAAACAGAAAGTTACTCTAATTCCAAATCTAGTCATCTTTCTCTTATCAAAAGTGAATGTGTTTTTGTTTGTTTCTTATCTCTATTTCTTTACAAATGACACGTCAGAACTAAAAAGAAGCAGGGCTTGCAGGCTTAGTAGCAGACTTCTGTTTTATATTTTAAATTTTTTAAATAATATCAAGTCTCATTGTCTTTATTATAACCTTGATTTTTATTGTAACATTGATAATGCTGCTGCTGCTGCTAAGTCACTTCAGTCGTGTCCGACTCTGTGCAACCCCATAGCCGGCAGCCCACCAGGCTCCCCCGTCCCTGGGATTCTCCAGGCAAGAACACTGGAGTGGGTTGCCATTTCCATAACTAACACAATTGTCCACCTCAGAAGAAAATAAATTCCACAGACTGTGATAGGCTTTTAAGAAACATTTAGAGTATGATATCATCAAGACCAGGGACCTGGCAAAAATGTCTCCATCAGAGCATAAAATCCTTGGCCTCAAGGCTCTGAGAGTTTATCAGTGCCATGGGACATTTACTGCTGTGAAGGCAATGCCACCCCACTCCAGTACTCTTGCCTGGAAAATCCCATTGACAGAGGAGCCTGGTGGGCTGCAGTCCATGGGGTCGCTAAGAGTCAGACACGACTGAGCGACTTTACCTTCACTTACACACACCTCTACAATGCATGACAGCTTACAACTACAGTTTCCTCCACCTGATGACCTAGACAAAGAGTGAGGAGTCAGACACTTCCATCTACCATAGTCACTGTTAACACTTGTTTATTTGCCTTGATATCTCACATTGTTTTCCTTGGTTTCTGCTCTATTTAAATACATGGTTTATTGTCTGTTCTAGTCACTCCCTGCTGTTGTCACCCCTGACATAGAATATAGAAAACAGATTATTAGCCCTTCTCAAAGCGAATGCTCTAACATTTACTATGGTTTATACTCCCTGTGTCAGCTGGTATTCTTCACAACCAGAATAGTCTATCAGTAAAACAATTGTTGGTGAATTTTAAATTGGTCTGCTTAGTGTCTTCCCACATGCAGTGAATTTTCTAGATAGAATGGACGTATAAATAGTAGTAAAGGTCACTTGTGTTAATTGTTGTCTTTCAAAGGGTTTCTTCACCCTAAAGAAATTTGACAAGATTCAATAAGTATAGTATAGGCTTATGTTATTAAGTATATGTGAATAGAAAGAATAATAAAAGTTTTTACTTAGATATACTTTGGGCATACACACTTAACAACTGCAACACAGATAAAGATGTTTGGTAAGTGCCTTTGTTTTACTTCAAAATATGCACTGACTATAAGACAATATTAATACAACTGGTAAAAATTATAAAATATTCATGTTTTACTATTCAAATAATTGAAAAAATATACATAGAATCTCACATAAAAATTTTGTCATACATGAAAATTAAGTATTAATATATAGAAATTATATGGCTTCCTGATTTAGGTATAAAATATATAATTCCCATGCAAAGAAGCTTAATTATCTCCTTAGTAATTGGTGGTAAATGAACTTATGGGGTTTAAACTTTTCTGCGTAAATTCACACCTTTCTACCATTTTCTAAGGTATCCTGATAATTTTATTTTCTTACTATTTTTCCACTGTTTATTCCCTTTCAAGGTATCAGAACTATTTAAGGGTAAGATTTTTTTGAAAGAAGAAGTGAAAAAAGGAAAATATGACTCAATCTTCAGTGATTTAACCAAGAAAAAAATCTATTTCTAAACTGACAAATGCCAACAATTGTAGTCAAAGTAGGAACATATTACGTATTTGGGGATTTCTCTTCCTTCATTTTAGTTTAGAAATTAAAATAATACTTGTTATACTTAAAGTCTTCATCAATCTTTTTTTTTTTTTTTCATGTGAAAGTATAAACTCTTTGGATTTCCTGGTAAGAAGTTTAAAAGTTGTGAGTTTAGGCATACAAAGTATCTTGATAAGAATTATTGATAAAAAAAGTTCAGTTTGATAATCAAATCTTTTTTTGGGGGGGATTTGGGATTAGATTTGGGATTTCATATATAATTTTTCTCATTGATACGCTATTCTCTGAAGTTCTTTAGCAAAATGTTTTGTCTTTATCTACCGGTATTGCTTCCCTGATAGCTCAGTTGGTAAAGAATCCACCTGCAATGCAGGAGACTCTGGTTCAATTCCTGGGCCAGGAAGATCCGCTAGAGAAGGGCTAGGCTACCCACTCCAGTATTTTGGGCTTTCCTTGTGGCTCAGCCGGTAAAGAATCTACCTGCAATGCAGTGGACCTGGGTCCAATCCCTGAGTTGAAAAGATCCTCTAGAAGAAGGGAAAGGCTACCCACTCCAGTTTCTGGCCTGGAGAATTCCATGGACTGGATAGTGCATGGCGTCACAAAGAGTGGGGCACGACTGAGCACCCTTCACTTTCACTGGTACTGTTATTCCAGATTATTGTTTTTCTTCATGAAGATAGAAAGTTAAATCTAGCAATGCATAATGTGATGTTGGTTGTGGACATTTCTTTTGGAACTGGAGCCGTCTCCATACCACCTATAAGTTTAGTATTATATCTAATCTGCTGGCTTACCTTTCTGTTTATGAATTTATGTGTTATTTCTGGAGCTACTGAACCATGCCTAGGGTAATATTAGAACTATTTGATACCATCTGTTTGAGATGATGTTACTGGTGGCTTTTTTTCTTTTGTTAAAGTTTAGTCAAAATGACTTATTTAATAATTTGATGAAATAGCTTAAAATTTTGCTTTTTGAGTACTACCCTTAGGGAACTTAGTGCCTGATATAATGAGGACATTTCTTTTGTGTAATTTGAAATACAGAGCAATGGCTAAGAACTTTTCTTTTCCATTGTTTAGGAGAAAAATCATTGGTGTAAGAAAGCAGGATTGGATTAAATTATGATTGAATTATGAATCTTCTCACTTAATATTAGACTGAACAGCCATTAAACTTAAGTAGGAGCTTTGTTTTGGATGTCGTTTGGTTTTGCTTTGGTTTTGTTGTTGATGTTGCTGTGATTTTCTTAGTCAAATTTAGTTCAGAATTTATTTCTATAATAGTACTTTTCTCTGATAGAGAAAGAACTATTTCACCTGCATTTACTTTTTTTTTTTTTTTAGCATAATTTTAACCTAGTTGTCTACTTATACACTAATTGATCTTTATGCACAGTGTTCTGTTTTTAAATGCAAATTCTTACTACAATATAGATTGCTGGATCATATTCCTCAGGATCCACATTTGAGACTAGGCCCAAGAAATTGCATTTCTGACAAGTTCCTGGGTGATGTTAATGATGTTGGTCCAGGGGATTGACTTTGAAGAGTACTGAGCTAGACAGTATATGGTAAAATATCAGACAGATGAATAATCCATTCTGAATACCCTTCTCAAGGAGTTAGAAAAAGAATAGCAACTTAAATGAAAATCAGGGGAAGAAGAACAAAGCTAAGAGCGGAAATGAAATTAAAAAGAAAAAAGTAATATAGAGATTCTCAAATGGCCCAAAGATTTTTTTTTTAAGTTGATAAATCACCAACAAATCAGAACACCACCAAATGAGAGAAGACAATCAATATGAGAAATGAAAAATAATATTACTGTATATTTCAAAAGATTGGAATATATTGAATATTTTGAAAAACTATATAATAATTTAAAACTTTTGATGAAAATTTTAAATTCTCACAAAAACACAGCTATTTTGTTGCTTCACATGGATAGTTTGAAGTGTTTGATCTCTTTTAGAAATTGAATATGTAAATAAAACTTCCAGCAAAGAAAATTCCAGAGTAAAATGAAGCCAGTTTATTTAAAGAGTTGTAATTTTAAGGAAGCTCCTCCAGAGAATGTCTTATTTTTAGTGCATTCTTTTTTTCTTAAAAGATAGTTTTGCTGGGTTCACAATTCTAGTTTCACATTCTTTTCTCTCAGAACTGAATTCACCTTCTCATTTCAGTTGTTCCTGTTAAGACCTCAGTCTAATCTGCATTTATTTGAACTGTTCCTTCTCTTGAGCTTCTTTTAAGGCCTTTTCTTTTGACTTTGTGTTCTGTAGTTTTACCACACTTGCCTAGTGTTCTTTTTTGAATCTTTGCATTTATATATTATTTATGAGCTCATATTTTTCATAAATCGAACTAAGATCTCAGACATTTTTCCTTCTCCACCATTATCTCTAGTCTGTTTACAGGTACTTCCACTGCAAGTATATTCAGCTTCTAATTCTGTTGTCCATATACATCTTAACCTCTTACATTTTCCATCTCTGTCTCATTGTAATATATTTGAATAGTTTCTTTGGATCTGGCTTTCGTTTCCCTAGTTCTCACTTCAACAGTGTCTAATCTGTTGTATAATTCATCTATTGAGTTTAATTTTCAAGAGATGCCTTTCTTATTTCTAAAAGTTCAGTATGGTTTGTCATTCCTGATAACCTTTTGTTGCTTGCTCGTTTTTTATTTTACTTCTTATTTATTTAAACTTATGCTGTGTTACCATTTTATGTTCCATATTTGATAATTCCATTAGTTACACTTCCCAGGTGGAGACTTAAACCTCCTTGTTTTTGCTGTCACTCATGCCTTATTTCATGTTTGGTGATTTTCCTTTTACTGACAGTTAAAATATTGTTGAATCTGACCTGTCAAAATACTAGTGGCAAGCACTGGGGATTCGTTATTTTATAGGGGATATAGCTTTAACCTAGTACCACTTGAACACTTTTCAATTTTCTAACTTAATGCAGGATTCAGAAGTTTGACCCCAATGACAGTAGCTGCCCACAGTTAAGCCTCCTGGTCTCAAAACTAGTGTTAACATTTACTTTCAGGATTTCTGTGGCTGTAATGAAATCAATGGCACCCCACTCCAGTACTCTTGCCTGGAAAATCCCATGGACCGAGGAGCCTGGTAGGCTGCAGTCTGTGAGGTCACTAAGAGTCAGATACCACTGAGCGACTTCACTTTTACTTTTTACTTTCATGCATTGGAGAAGGAAATGGCAACCCACTCCAGTATTCTTGCCTGGAGAATCCCAGGGATGGGGGAGCCTGGTGGGCTGCCATCTATAGGGTTGCACAGAGTCGGACACAACTGAAGCAACGTAGCAGCAGTAGCAATGAAATCAAATAGCTTATTGGTTTATTTCCTTAACTTTCCAAAGAGCCCAGAAATGCATTAAAAATACACTGGATGTACATTATCTTAGCCCTTCAGAGTTTTTAGTTCATCATACTATTAGAAGCATAAATCCCCAAAATCACATCTTCCACTGTAGGAGATTTAGAAAATCTATAACAGTCAAAATCAAAAATGTCATGTGACATCCAGATTGCCTTGGTTAATAATTTTATGAATCTCTTTCAAACATAAACACACACTCATAGAATATAAATATAATGTTTTGTAGCCCAATATAATTTCTTATGCTCTTTGGATCAGAGTTGGCATATATATAATTTCAATCCTATCGCCACTAACTTCTTTACCCACCCATGACAGACTGCATCAGCCAGGTACTACTTTCCAATCCTTGGGACTTGTAACTTCATGTCGTATCATCAGAAATTACAAATAAATAGTATTAGTCAGTTGAAATTAGTTGGCACAAAAGTTGATGGTCTTTTGTTCCGTTTTTAAAGTTAATCAATAACATTCATTTATGTTTCAGAGTCTTTGGAAACTAAAGTCATCAGAAGAAGCACTTTTATAAAACTCAAATAAAAAGAATTATATTATTTTTAACTAATGAAACATTCAGAAAATGTAGGAGGAGAACATATTTAGGAAGTAAAACTGTCACCCCCAAAATAGTAAATGTCAACACAAATATGGCAATGGAGGAAAACGTTCCAGGTATCAGAGTGGATTAACATACATAGATTATAAATGAGATGTTTTATGCCGCAAATAATCTTCACCCTTAATGAATAATACATCTTTATTGAATACATAAGATATGTCAGCATTATACTGGCAGTTAGAGGTGCAGAGCAGACACAGCCCTAACTCACAGGTCTGTGTCTCGTTTATAAATATAAGGGTCCATCAAACTCCAACCTCAGTCCAGCCTACCTCCTGTTACATAAAGTTTTACTGGAATATAGCCATCCCTACTTCTTTGCATATTATCTATGATTGCTTCTGCACTAAAACTATACAGCTGAGTAGTTACAATATAGAAGATACAGCTGAAAATATTTCTTTTCTGGGCCTTTCCAGAAAATGTTTGCTGATCCCTGTGTGTCTGTCATTCAGGGGTTGATTACACAATAAACCAAGGTGAAGTATTCACAAGATTTTAAGTTGTCCTCATTTTCTCTTGTTTCTCTCCTGAAAATCACCACTTCGCTGCTTCCTTCATCTTCCCCTGCATTCAACTTACCACCTCACTCTCACCTCAAGGTACCCTTGTTCTAAGGCTTGACTCCTGCAATTTCTGCCAGTACCTGCTTGAAGATTACTAGCCCCCTGGCACCTGCTAAACTGTGGTTAATCTAATCCTGTACAATTCAAATCCATCTATTTCCTTTTATCCAAATTTAGGCCATCTATTTCAGTTTCCCCACATCCCCCCCACCACCATTTGCTTCCATTAACAGAATCTATAAAAAAGATAAATGGTATAGAAGTGCCAGATTTACAGTTCCAAAATTAAGGCTCCTACCTTTGAGACAGGGAGTCTAAGAAGAGGGGTGTTATTTGAGCCAAACCTTCAGGAACCAGAGATATTCTGTTAAGTATGAGGATTAAAAAGATGATTATGTTCAAGGAGAATGGTAAAACCCAAACAAAGCAAAAGTCTATGGGCCTGGAGTAAGTGGAAAAGCAATTGAGGGTGTGGAGGACCTTAAGTAGAAAAATGACTGAATTCCTTTCTTTTAGCACTGGTGGTAGAAAGTCTTTGACCTGGAAGACTTGAATACATGCAAGGTTATTTTCCTTAGCAAATTAAAGTTAACAGCAGCATATAGAATTTGTGATATACAGTGATCAACTATTATATAACTCAATAAAGATATCTGTCTAAAACTATTCACATGTATTAACTATTTCCTTTTTTTGAACAGCCCGTTATCATCATCACCGTATTCGTGAGGAGACTGAGATTTATAAAGAGAAATTTAGCTGACTTCCCAGGGTAATACAGCAGAAGATGGACAGTGCTGGATTTAAATCCCAGCCCGTCTGACTGTAGACCCCTTGTCTTAATCATTGTCCTGTGGTGATAGGTGATAGCCTAAGGTCTATTGTTCAAAGTAGGTGTATTGATTATGACCATTTTCATCAGCTGGCAAATGCAGGGGAACCAGAAACGCCACACCAAAAGGAAAAAAAAAATAGAGAATGAATGAAAGAAAAATGTTTGGCAATGAGAACTTACAAATATGGCTCAAATACCCTTAACTTCAATAAAAAGTAAATGAACTATGAAATTATTGAGGGAGGCAGTATATGAAAATGAAGGCACTGATACTTCATGCAGGTCTCTTAATATATAAAGCTAAATATTCGCTTCATTTTAAGTGAATGATTCTGTCAAAAGAATTAATTTTTTGAGCAATGAGGATATTCATTTAGCATGATTCTACGATCTGCAGTTTATGAACCAGATTATACTCTTTGAGAAAAAAGGGAGTTCATACCATGCATTTTAACTACATCAAGACCAAATCAAAAATGTTTCCCTAAAATTGAAGAAATCACCAAGTAAAAGTTAATCGCCCGCACCCTTAGTAGACAGTGACCATTATAGCATAATATATAACAAATGCTTTACTCAGATGGCTTTTAAAAAACCTTTAGCACTTTAATTCATGATATGCGAAGGCAGAGATCAATTCTTACTCCAGAAGGGAAACTCACAGCAACACAGCCCTCAACAGTGCTCCTCTCCCAAGAAAGCCTTTTAAAGCACAGTTTAGTTTCCTAAAGAATCGACAGGGATCCTAAATGAAAGTGCCCACCAAGGCCCATGGACATGGGAGCCTGGAAGGCTACAGTCCACGGGTTCACAGTCAGTCAGCACTGAGCCAATACTTCCTCTTTCACTTTGAAAGCCTATCAGGCATCTGGAATGGGAAAAGCTTTCACTATGAAAAGTGAAAGAACTTTCTCTATATGTGGAAAGCACCTCAGATCCAGCTAATTGCTTCCATAAGGAAGTAAGAAAGGCGTCATTGCTGTAAGCTATTCCAGTTTTCCAGAAGGAGCGAAAATTCCAGGGAGATACTTGGGTAAACGTTCCTGAGTTAAAAAAAAAAAAAAAAAAATTGTTTAATCAAATAGCTCGAGATGCTAAGCTTAACATCCTGCAGCTCCATCCATGTTGAAAGAAATAGCAAAATTTCTTTCTTTTTTATCGTCAAATAACATTCCATTGTTTATAAATACCTCGTCTTCTTTATCCATTAGGGAAATAAGTTAGAGAAAGACAAATGCTGTATTTAAAAAAACAATTATTGGAATATAGTTGGTTTACAATGTTGTGTTAGTTTCAAGTGTACAGCAAAATGAACCAGTTATACATATACCGGTAGGTACTCTTTTTTACCTCCTTTTCCCGCATAAGCCATTACAGAGTATTGAGTAGACCTTCCTGTGCTATACACTAGGTCTTTATTAGTTATCTCTTTTGTGTAGAGTAGTGTGTATCTATTATTCTCAGTCTCCCTATGTATCCTTCCCTTCTTTCCCCCTTGGTAACTGTAAGTTTGTTTTCTATATCTAGCCTTCTATTTCTGTTTTGTAGATAAGTTTATTTGTAGTCTATTTTTTAATTTATGCATATAAATGATATCAAATATTTATCTTTCTCTGTCTGGCTTACTTCACTCGCTATGACGATCTATCTAGGTCCATCCATGTTGCTGCAGTTCTGTTCAGTTCAGTTGCTCAGTCGTGTCTCACTCGCTGTGACCCCATGGACTGCAGCACACCAGGCCTCCCTGTCCATCACCAATTCACAGAACTTACTCAAACCGTCGAGTTGGTGATGTCATCCAACCATCTCGTCCTCTGTGGTCCCCTTCTCCTCCTCCCTTCAATCTTTCCCAGCATCAGAGTCTTTTCCAATGAGTCACTTCTTTGCATCAGTTGGCCAAAGTATTGGAGTGTCAGCTTTAGCATCAATCCTTCCGATGAAATTCAGGACTAATTTCCTTTAGGTTTGACTGATTGGATCTCCTTGCAGTCCAAGGGACTCTCAAGAGTCTTCTCCAACACTACAGTTAAAAAGCATCAATTCTTCGGTGCTCAGCCTTCTTTATAGTCCAACTCTCACGTCCATACATGACTACCAGAAAAACCGTAGCTTTGACTAGACAGACCTTTGTTGGCAAAGTAATGTCTATGCTTTTTAATATATTGTCTAGGTTGGTCATAGCTTTTCTTCCAAGGTGCAAACGTCTTTTATTTTCATGGCTGCAGTCACCATCTGCAGTGATTTTGGAGCCCAAGAAAATAAAGTCTGTCACTGTTTGCATTATTTCCCCATCTATTTGCCATGAAGTGATGGGACCAGATGCTATGATCTTCGTCTTTGAATGCTGAGTTTTAAGCCAACTTTTTCACACTCCTCTTTCACTTTCATCAAAAGGCTCTTTAGTTCTTCTTTACTTTCTGCCATAAGGGTGGTGTCATCTGTGTATCTGAGACTATTGATGTTTCTCCTGGCAATCTTGATTCCAGCTTGAGCTTCATCCAGCCTGGCATTTCGCATGATGTACTCTGCATGTAAGTTAAAGATGCAACACGGATGCTTCTGCAAATCTCATTATTTCATTCTTTTTATAGCTAGTACTATTCTGTTGTATATATGTACCACATCTTCTTTATCCACTCCTCTGTTGATGGAATTTAGATTGCTTCCATGTCTTGGCTATTGTAAATAGTGTGCAATGAATAGGGTGCATGTATCTTTTTGAATTATGGTTTTCTCTGGATATATGCCCAGGATTAGGATTGCTGGATCATATGGTAGTTCTATATTTAAAGACGTCCATACTGTTCTCCATAATGCTTGTAGCAGTTCACATTTCTACCAACAGTGTAAGAGGTTTTCCTTTTCTCCACACCCTCTTCAGCTTTTATTGTTTATATATATCTTTATGATGGCCCTTCTGATAGGTGTGATATGATTTGCATTTTTCTAATAATTATGTTGAACATTTTTTCATGTGGTTTTTGGCCTCTGTATGACTTCTTTGAAGAAATGTCTCTTTAGGTCCTCTGGCTATTTTTCAGTTGGGCTGGTTTTTTTTTGTTTTGTTTTGCTTTTTAAAAGAAAAAATATATATATATATAGAGAGAGAGCTGTTTTTTTATTTTGGAGAGTAATCCCCTGTTGCTCACTTGTTTTGCAAATATTTTCTCCCATTCTGAGAGTTGTCTTTTCATTTTGTTTATGGCTTCCTTTGCTGTGCAAAAGCTTTTAAGTTTAATTAGGTTTCATTTGTTTATTTTTGTTTTCATTTTCATTAGTCTAGGAGATGGATCAAAAAGGATCCTACTTCAATGTATGTCAGAGTGTTCTGACTATGTTTTCCTCTAAGAGTTTATAGTATCTGGCCTTACATTTAGATCCTTAATCCATGGGAAGGTTATTTTTGTGTATGGTGTTAGAGTATTGTAATTTCATTCTTTTACATACAGCTGTCCAGTTTTCCCAGAACCACTTATTGAAGAGGCTGTCTTTTTTCTATTTTATATTTGTGCCTCCTCTGTCACAGATTAGATGACCATAAGTGCGTGAGTTTATCTCTGAACATTTCTATTCTGTTCCATTGATCTGCATTTCTCTTTTTGTGTCAGCACAATACTGTTTTTTTGTGTGTGTGTTTTTTTTTCTGTATGTTTCAACTTATATGGGGAAGGTAAAAAAAATAAAACAGGTGAATGAATTTAAGTAATACATACTCATAGATAGAATGAACAAGTGGTTATTAAGAGGTAAGTGCAGGGTAGGGTACAGAATACATAAAGGGGATTAAGAGGTACAAACTACTGGGTATAAAATAAGTTACAAGGATACAATGTACAGCACAGGGAATTTAGCCTGTATTTTATAATAACTTTGTATGGCACATAATCTATAAAAATATAAAATTGTTCTGTTGTATGCCTGAAAATTGTATAATGTTGTCACCTATGCTTCAGTTTAACAAAATGATCTTTGAAAATGCTGAGCAGACAAAAATCTCATGCACAGGCGAGATAAACCAGCAGGCTGCACCTTATCCATTGTGTACTGGAACATCTGTTATTTACCAAAGATACCATAAAAACATGAATGCACACAGAAGGAAAAACCATTAAGAGAAAACTGTGGTACTCTTTTATATAACAGATGACTACCTCATTACCAGATCTATCTTGCTTTCACTTCTTCCTTTTTTATTCATTTATTCATTATTTTTTTTTTTCATTTTACCAATACTTGCTTTGTCTCTTAGGTGTCAAGCTCAGCAGCTGGTGAAAGAAAAAGAATCATAAAGTCAAAAATTACAGCTGCTTAACATGTACTGCTGCTAAGTCACTTCAGTCGACTCTCTGAGACTCCATAGATGGTAGCCCACCAGGCTCCCCTGTCCCTGGGATTCTCCAGGCAAGAGAACTGGAGTGGTTGCCATTTCCTTCTCCAATGCATGAAAGAGAAAAATGAAAGTGAAGTCGCTCAGTGATGTCCGACTCTTAGTGACCCCATGGACTGCAGCCTACCAGGCTCCTCTGTCCATGGGATTTTCCAGGCAAGAGTACTAGATTGGGTTGCTATTGCCTTCTCTAACATGTACTAGTTAAGGTATATACCAAAATACTATGAGACCATGGAGAAGAGAAGTGTTAACTCTCCTCAGAGAGGCCAGGAAGCCTCACCATGTTGAATGAGCACTTGTTGGTTTTGCTGGCCCATCATCCATTCCTCTTTTTATTTATGACATTGCTTCAATTTTATTTTGAGAAGTATATTAATCCGGATAGGGTAAAATAACAGCAACATCAAAATTTTACCTCTTGTTTATGCTACATGTTATACAACAGATAGAGAGGGCTTCATTGGCCCAGAAGCACTTAGAAACCAAGATTCCACCTCCTTAAGCTATTACTTCAGGACTACATGGCAGATATAGCTAGAGTGCACTGGCTCTTCTTCACCTTCCCTTTCACATGATAGCTTAGACACATCACTTCCTCTCATGGCTCATAAGACTTGAATTACCCACACATTCTTATTTAACTTCATGGAAGCTTAAAACTGTAAGGAGACTCATGGAACCATCATCTCATGTCACTGTATGCAATCTTGATGGGCCTGTCCATTCAGATATCTCACCAACCCCTGGTTGACACCTAAAAAAGTTACCCACCATAGAAATCATATGATTTCTTTCTTTGCATTTTGAATTGAATCTCACAGACTCCAGAAACTGTGGGTTTCACTTGGCCTACACCAGTCATTGCAGAAAACCATTGGGTATATAATGTGGTACTTCTGATAGATAATGGAGAATTATAAACACAATGATAACTGAACCCACACACGCAGGTGAGGTGTGTAGGATGAAGAAGGAATAAGACAAGAATGGACCCTCAGTGGAGCAGATAAAAGCAAGCAATGCAAACTCAGCTTAAGAGGATGGGAATGGACCAGAAAACAAGAAACCAAAAATGAGAACATTTTGAGCAGCTTTAAAGTCTAGGGGAAAGGAACCAGAAGAGAGTAGGGGTTGCAGGGGCAGTAGAAGATAATGGGTTTGAGAAGTTCTCTGTAGGTTAGAAGTAAAAGGGTTTGGACTAGAGTAGAGACATTTTCATAGAAAGATACTTCTGCCTTCCTGGGTGGAAGAATAAGATTATCTGGGGGGAAAAAAATCACTCAACTGTGGAAGAGAAAGAAATTTTCCTTCCTTTGGGGCAGGAGGAAACTGGGCAGATGTTTGCAAGTGAAGATGACTGTCAGTAAGGAAAAAGATTTGCTGAGGAGGGTTCCATTGTTTTCTTTTTGGAACAATGGCTGCCCTTCATACTATTAGGGGGTAAGCATGACCATCTTTCTAAACCATTGTGAGACAGGAATTCATGTTGTAGATCTATATCCCCAAGACCATTATTTCGTAACCTGTCTCTCTTTCTTCCCAGTGTCATATCCAGGTCCTCACTCTAGTTCTCCACCTGAGAGTTTATCTGCCCCGCGCCCCCATCTCTATCAGTTATACACACTATACTATTGCACATTAATCTCTTACTTCCATACCTCTGCTGCTTTTATTTCCTCTGTCCATCCCCACCTTCTTATTTATGCTCGTTTTTAAAATAACAGGGCCTTTGATGGGATGGGAGGAGGGCCATTTACCTTAGAGCTTCACTCAGTTCAGTTCAGTTGCTCAGTAGTGTCTGACTTAAATGCACCAAAAAAACTTAAATTTACCTTCAGTTATATGGAGTCAAATATATGGAGGTGTTTCTTGGAGTTAAAAGCATTAATTTCTTACATGTAAATGTTTAAAATACACCTCCATTCTTTAACAACTCTATTTGTCATTTCTTTATTTATTTATTAGGTGTGACCAAAAAATGAAAGTAACTGGAGTCTCATTAGAATCATGAGAGTACCTGTTCAAGCTTAATAATAACAGTAAATATAATAATCATAAATTGTTAAGAGCTAGCATTTATTATCCAGTGCTTATTATGTACAAGCACTGTTCTGGGTACTTTATATTTTACCTAATGCTTTAAAGACAGTTTCATGAGGTAGGTGTTACTATTATGTCAATAACACAGAGAAAGAAACTGAGGTTTACCGAGCACAGGTAATTTGGTGAAAGATACACAATTTTCATTCACTCTATAGTTTACACGTTGTGCTTTTAAAAAATTCTGGTAAATAAGTAGTACTCTTTCTCTCTCTTTTTTTTAAACTCTCAAATAGCAAACATTCATGTTTTTATGATTCTCTTTATATTGCATGATAATTTTGTTGAAAAAATAATTAATATTCAAAGTAGTGTGATCACTTTTGCAAATTAATATTTGAGGCTACATGGGTTTTTTGTAATCCCAGTGCCCAAACTGAGCCTTGCACAGGGTAGGACATTGCTCTGTCCACTGTGCTATATCTTGAATTACAGTTACCTGATCATACCAGCTTTTAAACAAATTCAGCATTTATGCAGAAAAGGAAAATGCATGTCTCTGTTAGTGAAATTACCAGTATAGTAAATCAGTAAGTACTGAAAGCATTAATGCCATAAAGAATATGAGGCCAGTAATGATAAGTAATGTAAAAAAATCTTACATTTGTTCTTACAGACATTTTCTTTCATTCTTCCTTCTTTCCACCTACATTTCATTAGCCTCATTCTTTTGTTCTTTTTCCTTTAATATTAAACTTTTAAACACTTGCTGGGTGATGAAAATAATATGTAAAAATGTCCTTACCATCTGTGTTTTTGAAGAGAAATAAACTCTCAAATATGTGAATCAAATGGTCATATATTAGAAATAATGAAACTAGCTACACATTTCTGTCCAGAATATACAGCAGATGATTCTTTATTCTCCACTCATTTTTTATAGTTTTATTGTTTTTATGTCTTCTTAGAAATCCTATATTGTTTTCTTTTTCTCTTGTTACCCAGGTCTCTTTATTATCTTTTTTTATTTCCCCTCTGCATATCTTATTTTCTAATATAATTTAGAATTTCCTGTGAAAATTCAAAGAATTTAATGAAGAAAATTTTAAAATAAAATTATCTGTATGATTTGCAAAAACATGCTACACTTTGCCAGCATAAAACAAAGTACTGAAATGTATTTTATTCCCTTTTGGCAGTTAGACCCTGATGTAGATTTTGTACAGTGAATCTTTTAGTTACATATTTCCAAACTTAAATCTAAATATTAAGAAGCATCTCAGTGAATGAGTCCTTGACAGTTTGGTCACAATAATTCTCATTTTGACATGAATTATTTATTTCTTTTCTTCTTGGTGATACCTGGCATCGCTTTTCCATCCACAATTTAACACTGAATATCCACATGTTCATATATTCCAGTCTTTATTCTCTATGTATATTTTTTCCTATTTATAGGCTTCGAGGTAGCCAAAATTATTATTTGATAGATTATAAAACAGTAACAAAACTCCATCAAACTTTCTCATTTAGTAGACTAATAAAATATCTTAGTAGATTAATAAAATATCTCTCGAATAACCCTGAGTCACACAGATGATAAATAAGCAAAATGTAAATTAATAGAAAAGGATTTATGGTTCCTTCCCATTAGAGTCTGTGTATAATTTGACTGGAATTCTTTTTTTTTTAATTTGTTTATTTTTATTGAAGGATAATTGCTTTACAGAATTTTGTTGTTTTCTGTCAAGCCTCAACATGAATCAGCCATAGATATATATATATCCCCTCCCTTTTGAACCTCCCTCCCCTCTCCCTCCCCATCCCCCCCCTCTAGGTTGATACAGAGCCCGTGTTTAAGTTTCCTGAGCTGTACAGCAAATTCCCATTGGCTATCATTTTACATATGGTAATGTAAGGTTCCATGTTACTCTTTTCATACATCTCACCCTCTCCTCCCCTCTCCCCATGTCCATAAGTCTATTCTCTGTGTCTGTTTCTCCATTGTTTCCCTGTAAATAAATTCTTCAGTACCATTTTTCTAGATTCTGTGTATATGCGTTAGAATATGATGTTTATTCTTCTCTTTCTGACTTACTTCACTCTGATAATAGGTTCTAGGTTCGTCCACCTCATTAGAACTGACTCAAATGCATTCCTTTTATAGATGAGTAATATCCCATTTTGTATATGAACCACAACTTCTTTTTCCATTCATCTGTTGATGGACATCTAGGTTGCTCCCAAGTTCTAGCTGTTGAAAACAGTGCTGCAATGATGGGATACATGTGTCTCTTTCAGTTTTGGTTTCCGCAGGATGTATGCCTAGGAGTGGGATTGCTGGGTCATGTGGTGATTTTATTCCTAGTTTTTTAAGGAATCTCCACACTGTCTTCTTTAGTGGCTGTATCAATTTACATTCCCACCAACAATGCAAAAGTGTTCTCTCTTTTCCACACCCTCTCAAGCATTTATTGTTTGTAGACTTTTTGGTAACGGCCACTCTGACTGGTATGAGGTGGTATCTCATAGTTTTTATTTGCATTTAATGTTGAGCATCTTTTCATGTATTTGTTAGCCATCTGTATGTCTTCTATGGAGAAAGGTCTTTTTCCCACTTTTTGATTGGGTTGTTTGTTTTTCTGGTATTGAGTTCTCTGAGCTACTTATACATTTTGAAAATTAATCCTTTGTCAGTTGTTTCATTTGCCATTATTTTCTACCATTCTTAGGGCTGTCTTTTCACCTTGCTATAGTTTCCTTTGCTATGCAAAAGCTTTTAAGTTTAATCAAGTCCCACTTGTTTACTTTTGTTTTTATTTCTATTAATCCAGGAGGTGGATCATAGAGGATCTTGCTTTGATTTATGTTATCAAGTGTTCTATGTTTTCCTCTAAAAGTTTTATAGTTTCTGGTCTTACATTTAGATCTTTAATCCATTTTGAGTTACCTTTGTGTATGGTGTTAGGACATGTTCTAATTTCCTTCTTTTACATGTAACTGTCCAGTTTTCCCAGCACCATTTATTGAAGAGGCTGTCTTTGCTCCATTGTATATTCTTGCCTCCTTTGTCAAAAATAAGGTACCCATAGGTGCATGAGTGTATTTCTGGGCTTTCTATCTTATTCCATTGGTCTATATTTCTGTTTTTGTGGCAGTACCATACTGTCTTGATGACTGTAGCTTTGTAGCATAATCTGAAGTCAGGAAAGTTGATTCCTCCAGCTTCACTCTTCTTTCTCAAGACCCCTTTGTCTATCTGGGTTTTTTTGTGTTTCCATATAAATTGTGAAATTTTTTGTTCTAGTTCTGTGAAAAATGTGATTGGTAATTTGATAAGGATTGCATTATATCTATAGATTGCATTTGGTAGTATAGTCATTTTCACAATATCGATGCTTCCTACCCAGGAACATGGAATATCTCTCCATCTGTTTGTGTCATCTTTGATTTCTTTCATTAGTATCTTATAATTTTCTATGTACAGTTTTGTTGTCTCCTTAGGTAAAGTTTATTTCTAGGTATTTAATTCATTTGTTGCAATGGTGAATGGGATTCCTTAATTTCTGTTCCTGATTTTTCATTGTGAGTATATAGAAATGAAAGTCATTTCTGTGTATTGATTTTGTATCCTGCAACTTTGCTAAATTCACTGATTAGCTTTAGTAATTTTCTGATACTGTGTTTATAGTGTTTTCTATGTACAGTATCTGGAGAAGGCAATGGCACTCCACTCTAGTACTCTTGCCTGGAAAATCCCATGGACAGAGGAGCCTGGTAGGCTGCAGTCCATGGGATTGCAAAGAGTCAGACACGACTAAGTGACTTCCCTTTCACTTTTCACTTTCATGCATTGGAGAAGGAAATGGCAACCCACTCCAGTGTGTTCTTGCCTGGAGAATGCCTGGTGGGCTGCCGTCTGTGGAGCTGCACAGAGTTGGAGATGACTCAAGCGACTTAGCAGCAGCAGTAGCAGCATATACAGTATCATGTCATCTGCAAACAGTGAGAGCTTTACTTCTTTTCCAGTCTGAATTCCTTTTATTTCTTTTTCTTCTCTGATTGCTGTAGCAAGGACTTTCAGAACTATGTTGAATAATAGCGGTGAAAGTGGACACCCTTATCTTGTTCCTGATCTTAGGGGGAATGCTTTCAGTTTTTCACCGTTGAGAATAATGTTTGCTGTAGGCTTATCATATATGGCCTTTATTATGTTGAGGTAGGTTCCTTCTGTGCCCATTTTTTGAAGAGTTTTAATCATAAATGGGTGCTGAATTCTGTCAAAGGCTTTTTCTACGTCTCTTGAGATAGTCATATGGCTTTTATCTTTCTGTTTGTTAATATGGTGTAACACATTGATGGATTTGCATATATTGAAGAATCCTTGTATCCCTGGAATAAACCCAGCTTGATCATGGTGTATGAACTTTTTGATGTGTTGCTGAATTCTGTTTGCTAAAATTTTGTTGAGGATTTTTGCATCTATGTTCATCAGTGATATTGGCCTGTAGTTTTCTTTTTTGCGTTGTCTTTGTCTAGTTTTGGTATCAGGGTGATGGTGGCCTCATAGAATGAGTTTGGCAGTGTTCTTCCTCTGCAATTTTTTGAAAGAGTTTTAGAAGGACAGGCATTAGCTCTTCTCTAAATGTTTGATAGAATTCTCCTGTGAAGCCATCTGGTCCCTAGCTTTGTTTTTGGGAGATTTTTGACCACAGCTTCAGTTTCATTGCTTATAGTCAGGCTGTTCATAATCTTTGTTTCTTCCTGGTTCAGTCTTGGAAGATTGAACTTTTCTAAGAACCCATTCATTTCTTCTAGGTTGTCCATTTAATTGCCATATAGTTGTTCATAATAGTCTCTGATAATCCTTTGTATTTCTTCATTGTCTGTTGTAACCTCTCCTTTTTCATTTCTAATTTTGTTGATTTGATTCTTTTTTCTTTTCTTCTTGATGTGTCTGGCTAAGGGTTTGTCAATTTGTTTATCTTCTCAAAGAACCAGCTTTTAGTTTTATTTACTATTGTTTCTTTCATTTATTTCGGCTCAGATCTTTATGATTTCTTTTCTTCTGCTAATTTTGGGGGGTTTTGTTCTTTTTCCAGTTGTTTTAGGTGTAAAGTTAGGTTGTCTATTCAGTGTTTTTCCTGTTTGCTGAGGTAGGATTGTATTGCTATTAACTTCTCTTGTAGAAATGCTTTTGCTGCATCCCATAGGTTTTGAGTTGTCATGTTTTCATTGTCATTTGTCTCTAGACTCTTTTTTTATTTCCCTTTTTATTTCTTCAGTAACCTGTTGGTTATTTAGAAACATGTTTAATCTCCATGTGTTTGTGTTTCTTACAGTTATTTTCTTGTAATTGATATCTAGTCTCATAGTATTGTGGTCAGAGAAGATGCTTTATACAATTTTCTTAAATTTACTGGTATTTGATTTGTGACCCAAGATGTGGTCTATCTTGGAGAATGTTCCATGTGCGCTTCAGAAGATGATGTATTCTTCTGCATTTGGATGGAATGTGCTAAAGATATCGATGAGATCCATCTCACATACTGTCTCATTTAAGACTTGTGTTGTTTGCTTATTAATTTTCTGTTTTAATGATCTGTCCATTGTTGTGAGTAGGATGTTAAAGTCTCCTGCTATTGTTGTGTTACTGTCAATTTCTCCTTGTATGTCTGTTAGTGTTTGTCTTCAGATAATGCAATGGCACTCCACTCCAGTACTCTTGCCTGGAAAATCCCATGGACAGAGGAGCCTGGTAGGCTGCAGTCCATGGGGTCACAAAGAGTCAGAAACGACTGAGCAACTTCACTTTCACTTTTCACTTTTGTGCATTGAAGAAGGAAATGGCAACCCACTCCAGTGTTCTTGCCTGTAGAATCTCAGGGACAGGGGAGCCTGGTGGGCTGCCATCTATGGGGTCGCACAGAGTCAGACATAACTGAAGTGACTTAGCAGCAGCAGCAACAGTGTTTGTCTTATGTATGGAGGTGCTCCTATGTTGGGTGCATAGATATTTACAATTGTTATGTCTTCCTCTTGGACTAATCCCTTGATCATTATGTAGTGTCCTTCCTTATCTCTTGTAATCTTCTTTAAGGTCTATTTTGTTTTATAGGAGGATTGCTACTCCAGCTATCTTTTGCTTCCCGTTTGCATGGGATATATTTTTCTTTCCTCTCACATTCAGTCTATATGTGTCTTTAGATCTGAAATGGGTTTCTTGTAAACAGCTTATATGTGGGTCTTGTTTTTGTATCCATTCAGCCAGTCTGTGTCTTTTAATTGGAGCATTTAATCTATTGGCATTTAAAGTAATTATTGATATATTTGTTCTTATTGCTGTTTTTTTAATTGTTTGGGGTAAATTTTGTAGATCTTTTTTTCTTATATTTCTTGACTATATAAGTCCCTTTAACATTTGTTGTAAAGCTGGTTTGGTGGCACTGAATTCTTTTAACTTTTGCTTATCTGAAAAGCTTTTTATTTCTCCATAAGTTTTGAATGAGCTCCTTGCCAGGTACAGTAATCTTGGTTGTAGGTTTTTCCCTTTCAGTACTTTAAATATATCCTGCCATTCCCTTCTGTGATTTCCCTTGTGAGTTACTTGTTGCTTCTCACTTGCTGCTTTTAATATTGTTTCTTTGTGTTTAGTCTTTGCTTGTTTGATTAGCATGTGTCTTGGGATGTTTCTCCTTGGGTTTATCCTGTATGGGACTCTTTGTGCCTCTTGGACTTGATTGACTATTTCCTGTTCCATGTTGGGGAAATTTACAACTATAATCTCTTCAAAAGTTTTCTCATACCCTTTTTTTTTTCCTGTTCTTCTTCTGGGACCCCTTCAATTCAAATATTTGATATGGTCCCAGAAGTCTCTGAGACTGTCCTCAGGTCTCTTCATTCTTTTTACTTTATTCTGCTCTTCAGCAGTTCTCTCCACCATTTTATCTTCCAGCTCACTGATTCGTTCTTCTGCATCAGATATTCTGCTGTTGAATCCTTCCAGAGTATTTTTAATTTCAGTAATTGTATTGTTTGTCTCTGTATGTTTATTCTTTAATTCTTCTAGGTCTTTGTTAGTTGATTCTTGCATTTCTTCCATTTTGTTTTCAAGGTTTTGATCATCTTTACTACCATTATTCTGAATTCTTTTTCAGGTAGTTTGCCTATTTCCTCTTCATTTACTTGGACTTCTGTGTTTCTAGTTTGTTCCTTCATTTGTGTAGTATTTCTCTGCCTTTTCATTATTTTTTTTTTCAACTGACTGTGTTTGAGGTCTCCTTTTCCCAGGCTTCAAGGAAAGTTGAATTCTTTCTTTGAAGAAGGTCAAATTCTTTCTTCCTTTTGGTTTTTGCCCTCCTAAGGCTGGTCCAGTGGTTTGTGTAAGCTTCTTATAGAGTGAGATTTGTGCTGAGTTTTTGTTTGTTTTTCTTTCGATGGGCAAGCTGAGTGAGGTGGAATCCTGTCTGCTGATGATTGAGTTTTGTATTTTGTTTTGTTTGTTATTTAGATGAGGCATCCTGCACAGGGTGCTACTGGTGGTTTGATGATCCCAGGTCTTATATTACAGTGGTTTCCTTCGTGTGAGTTCTCACTATTTGATACTCCCTAGGGTTAGTTCTCTGGTAGTCTAGGGTCTTGGAGTCAGTACTCCCACTCCAAAGGCTCAGGAACGAAGATTCCACAAGTGATTTGTTATGGCATAAGTGAGATTAAAACAAATGTCCAAAAATGAGGAACCGAAGATGAACCCTGACAAATGGAAGTTAAAAAAATCAGGCAAATAATTAAAATAATGGAATATACATATATACATATACACCCAGGAGCAAAGTCAAAACAGTCCAACAAAATTAAAGATTGACCCAGTGATCAAAGGAAATAAGAAATTATATTTACCAGTTTAGAACAAAACTAAAGCACAAACTGGAAAACAAAACTAAAGCAAGGTGCCAAGCGAGGAATAAAGCAGTGAAAACAAAACTAACAGATATGCTGAGAGGAAAGGAAAGAAAGGAGAGAAAGAAAGAAGAGATACGCAAAGTTAAATAGAGGTAGATGAAGAAGATTTATATGCATTAAAGATTAACTGCAAGGGGAAAAGAACAGTAGGAAAAGCAAACAAAGGAATAAATGTAGAAAAAATGAAATAGGTTTAAAAAATTAAAATTATAAAAAAGACAGAGGNCTGCTGCTGCTAAATCACTTCAGTCACGTCCAACTCTGTACGACCCCATAAACGGCAGCCCACCAGGCTCTGCCGTCCCTGGGATTCTCCAGGCCAGAATACTGGAGTGGGTTGCCATTTCCTTCTCCAATGCATGAAAGTGAAAAGTCAGAGTGAAGTCACTCAGTCGTGTCGGATCCTCAGGGACTCCATGGACTGCGGCCTTCCTGGCTCCTCCGTCCATTGATTTCCAGGCAAGAGTACTGGAGTAGGATGCCATGGACTGAACTGAGCAAGTTTTATTATTTGGAAACCTAATCTCTCTATTAGTATCATCAGAACTATGTTGCAGAAAAACGGAGTCTGACCTTTTATAGTACATTTTCTTTGATCATTTCTCAAACATAAAGAAAAATCCTTTTTCAAAAAACTGAGATGTAATTGACATATAAAATTATTTAGGTTTAAGGAATGTCGATATGATGCATTTGTATATTACAGTGCAGTTGCCATCAGTGTTAGCACTCTATCTTGTCACATTATTTTCTAGCAGTAAGAACACATCTGATGTATTCTCTTCACAGCTTTGAAGTCTGAAATACAGTACTGTTGCCTGTGATCACTGTACTGTACCTTAGATCTCCAGGACATATTTATATAAGAGCTGTGAGTTTGTACCCTTGAATGACATCTCCCCAGTTCCCTGCTTCCCCCTACCCCAAGCCTGTGGCAACCACCATTCTGCCTTCTGTTTTTACTAGTTCTGCTTTTATCAGATTCTACATATTCGTGATGCTATACAATATTTTTCTCTTTCTGTAAATGCTTTTACTGAATTAGCTCTTTATAATTCTAAGCTCAGAGATAGTTCTTTTTTTTTTTTTTTTTTTTTTTGAGGGGGTGTGGTCTGGCTTGAATGATTATAGTCTCTTTATTGTGACTCATGATGTCACGTATTGAGGCTCTTTTTCCAAAGAAACATTTTCAAACTCTTTAGTAATNTTTTTTTTTTTTTTTTTTTGGAGGGGGTGTGGTCTGGCTTGAATGATTATAGTCTCCTTATTGTGACTCATGATGTCACGTATTGAGGCTCTTTTTCCAAAGAAACATTTTCAAACTCTTTAGTAATAGAGTAAATGTCTGTTTGAAAATCAAAGTTATGAGCAGGTATTTCAAACTGTGTAACATGAGTTCTGTATCTCTGAGGAGACTTTGGCCCCCTCATCCTTCTTCAGCAATTGTCTGAGTTTCTCTGCTTCTTCCTGTTCCTTATATTCAAATTGTTCACTTTTTGAGCCTCTTCTCTTCTTTCTGCTGTAGACAACTTCAGTTACTGCCTGCTACAGAGAGCATCCAGAAACACAAAGTGATTTAATAACTAATTAATATACTTATACACCCATTCATTAAAAAAAAAACACCACACATTTATTTAAAACTTACTGTGGTATGCTGGATATTCAGAAGTAAGTCACTGGCCTCAGGGAGTCCACAGTTTTGCAGTCCATAAACACATGAAGTATTTTAAGAGCTCTGATAAGTATAAACACAGGTTAGCATGCAACATTGATCCTGTAGGAGGAATTTCTGAGTTACTGTGGAGCAAAAAGACTTTCAAAGAAAGATGAAACTTCTAATCTCATTCATTTGTCTGTTTCATCAGTTTAATTAGATTGTAAGTTCTTTGAAGTCCAGAGAAATATGTTGTTCATCATTTTTGTTTGTTTGTTTGTCTTCTGCTCTCCTAAAAATGTTAGACTCATACATTTGCTTGTTGAGTAAAGGAGTTTACTCAGACTTGCTGATGGTGGCACATCCCTAACTGCCAGTGATTTCTTTGGTTTGTTCAAAGGGTAAATGGTAACTTTCAAATGTGAGCTAATATTTCCCTCTAAGTATGGCTGAGTTCATTAGGTATCTTTCTTGGAGAAGACAGATACTTCTTACGGAGTAAGAAACTTACAGAGTAGAAAGCACTCACGCAGACACTCAGAACCTGAGGATGTTTTTCAGCTTCAAGAAGGGAAGAAAGTACAGAATATGAAGTCTAGAGCTTCTGAAAGATTCACTTTGCCCAAAGAATTCCTCGTTTGTCTAAAACAAAGCTTCTACCTCAGAAGGTCCCTACCCTGAGTTTCGAAAACTGAGTAGAAACGGACTACCAGCATATGCAATAATCTGCACTGAAATTTTTCTTTTGAGGCGCAAAGAGTATAACGCTGACTTAACCCTTAGAAGCAGCCTCAAGTACTGAAGATACAGGAATAAATGATAGCACTTATATGTGTTTTAGTATTCACGTTGTAAAGGATTAGAGATTTCTCTCTAATCAGAAAGATATGTTGTGGTTATGAAAATATCAAATAATTAACTGAATTTTCCTAATCCTAATCACCTCTCAAATTAATTTAGAAAAGGATATATCAGTGCCCCTTTCTGTTTTTTTTAAAACATGAGATTATTTAGGACTGATGATAAAATACTGATTAATTGTTTTGTTTTAAAACAATTAGATTAAAATATTGTTTGAAGTTATTCATTTTACCCAGTTGACATTTTAATGTATAAATATAATTACAGACTCTTTAGGAATGCTTAATTTTTGCCTTGATATATATGTCAGCAATTGTGTGTTTGAAAGAGAATCATAAAATGTAAAACTTTATGTTTAATCACCAGTGTCAAAAATTATTAGGTAATAACCACAGGAGAAGAGGATGTGTGAAAGATACAAAGGCCCATATTTAAGACATAATTTTTCTAATAGTTTCTCTGATTTTAAGATGTCATGGCGCCATATGAAGGTTAACAGGTCAGATACCAAATGGACTTTTTAAAAAAATGTTAAGTGATCAATTTGCACTCATAAAAGGGTTAAGATTACTGGCAGTTCTCTTAGACCATCATCTAGGTACACTGTTGGCTAGAGAGACAATAAACTCTGACTCTCTTGAGGGTCCAACTGGTTAAACAAAAGTAAATTGAAATAGTTCCTAGAGAAAGACTGCTCCCTCAATTTGGGGGCAGAAAATAATCCCATCAGATATTGTAAAACTAGAATGTTAACACTAGGAAATATTGTTTGAAAATCCACTTAATTAATTCTGTCCCTCTGTCTCCTTCTCTCTGTAACCCAAATCTCAGACTTCTTTTTTCTTTTTTTTTCCTACTCCAAGACTAAGTAGGATGCCAGTAGGATGCTGTGAGGTTGCATCAGGGAAAGAGAACAGTTTTTTGACAAGACTCATTTCTTTTTTAAGTTGCATTTTTTACTGTTGAAAGTTCTGGCTAAGAGTGTGTTTAAAATCCATTATGATTGTAAATATGATATACTTTATTCAGCCTGTGTCTAAACACTGAGAAACAGAACTTTGGAGTAAAAGTAAATAAGAATAAAGGATTCTTTTTCCTAACAGTAGAACCAGATTCTGCCAACAAAATAGGACACAAATTTTTTTTAAAGCTGAGACGGGTGTTAGGAAAATTTTTGAGAGATGTGCTACTTGCAAGAGCAACCTAGAGTAAATGATTTTATTAAGCTAATTTTTTTCAAGTTTCTGAGCCCTCTGAAAATTTTTAATGTGGCATAAAATTTCTAAGGAGTTGGGATGAGCACTGTTAAGGCATCACAGTAACTGATAATAATTTTACACACATTCTCACTGCCGATCTTTGGACCCAGATCTCACGTTCATCTTGGGTCGTGTTGTGATAAAGGTTATGTCTGGATAGTGTCAGAATATCCAGATGCAAACAGGCTGCTTTGTTTATCAGCTACCAAACTCCTCCTGTTTCGAGGCACCCAGCTGATTGTCTGAAATGATGACATTGCATCTGGATATTTAACGTTGTGTAGCCACAGGAAAGACAAAGTGCTAAGTTTTACAGCTGTTAGGGTAACACCCTTTTTTTTTCTTCTATTGCTTCATAGAAATGATCTTTCAAGGGATAATTTTGGTATCAAATTATAGAATTGGTGCTGCAAGCCCAGAAAGTTAAGAATCCTGTTTTGAAGGAGAAGGCAGGACACTGTGGAAATGAAGACTCCATTAGAGGGTAGCAAAGGATGATGGAAATCAAAGTTTATTTGGAATGCTCACATATAAGATAATCTGATATACATGACACATCTGATGCACAGTTGAAAAATGAATTAATGAGTTTTTAGAAAACAGTGTAAGTGAAAATAATGCTGATTGATTTATGATGGAGATAGGGCATAAGAAATCAGAGTGTATTACTTGGAGCTGCAGCAACAATAAATAATATGATTTAACTAAGTAAACTACAATAAAACTTAAAATACACCTATTATATATATGAAGGTTCATTGACATCCATCTACTGTTGCATATTTGAAAATATTAATGACTCCTGTTAAAGCTAATGTGTATTTTAAAAGATGTTTAACAGAAATATCTCTTTCCCTTGAAAATATGTATATTTCTATGACAGCTTTACAGACTTTTGGCATTTAGTAGAAAGGCATGGCACAATGTCTTCAGAGCTTTGCCTTGTGATTTTTCTACATGTACTCGAATCATTGTCTACCTCACTGTGAAGTACATCTTCTACTTTTCCTGGCCCTAAATTCCATTCTGACAGACAGTTTGCAACATATTAATATTAAAATCTAAGAAATGTTTTGAGTTGCAGTAAATTGAAATCATAAGACTTTTACTGTAAAACACCACACAAGAAAAAAAAATTCTCTTTGTTTAGAATGAAATTATCTAATTTAAGTCAAATAACTTCCCAGTTTCCCTTGTTGTTCAGTCGCTCAGTCATATCTGAACCGCATGGACTGCAGCATGCCCAGCTTCCCTGTCCATCACCATCTCTCTGAGCTTGCTCAAACTCATGTCCATTGAGTTGGTGATGCCATCCAACCACTTCATCCTCTGTTGTCCCCTTCTCCTCCTGCTTTCGATCTTTCCCAGCATTAGGGTCTTCTTTTTTTTTTTTCCCCCTGAATTTATTTATTTTTTAATTAAAGGATAATTGCTTTACAGAGTTTTGTTGTTTTCTGTTAAACCCTCAACATGAATCAGCCATAGGTATACATATATCCCCTCCCAACCCNGAAATTATCTAATTTAAGTCAAATAACTTCCCAGTTTCCCTTGTTGTTCAGTCGCTCAGTCATATCTGAACCGCATGGACTGCAGCATGCCCAGCTTCCCTGTCCATCACCATCTCTCTGAGCTTGCTCAAACTCATGTCCATTGAGTTGGTGATGCCATCCAACCACTTCATCCTCTGTTGTCCCCTTCTCCTCCTGCTTTCGATCTTTCCCAGCATTAGGGTCTTCTTTTTTTTTTTTCCCCCTGAATTTATTTATTTTTTAATTAAAGGATAATTGCTTTACAGAGTTTTGTTGTTTTCTGTTAAACCCTCAACATGAATCAGCCATAGGTATACATATATCCCCTCCCAACCCACCCCTCTAGGTTGATACAGAGCCCATTAGGGTCTTTTTTAATAAGTCCGCTCTTCACATCAGGTGGCCAGCGTATTGGAGCTTCAGCATCAGTCCTTCCAATGAATATTCACGTTTGATTTCCTTTAGGAGTGACTGATTTGATCCCATTGCAGTCCAAAGGACCCCCAAGAGTCTTCTCCAGCACCACAGTTCCAAAGTATCAATTCTTTGGTACTCCCATTCTTAGACTCATTAGAAAAGACCCTGATATTGGGAAAGATTGAAGGCAAGATGTGAAAGGGGCGGCAGAGGATGAGATGGTTGGATGGCATCACCGACTCAATGGACATGACTTTGAGCAAGCTCCGGGAGATAGGCAAGAAAGCCTGGCATGCTGTGGCCCATGGGACCTCAAAGAGTCAGACAGGACTGAGTATCAAACAACAACTCATCCTTCGGTTCAGTTCATCACTCAGTCATGTCTGGCTTTTTGTGACCCCATGGACTGTAACTGTTTGCAACAACCCATCCTTAGGGGTGGCCCCAAAGTCACCTCATTAACATAATAAAAGATACCTTAATAGCTGTCTTCACCTGGAAAATTCCAAGGATTTTAGGAACTCTGAGCCAGAAGTGAGGTTGAAGACCAAATAGAAGTTTCTTGTTATAAATCACAGTATTACACTACCCAACTACTCAACAATTAAGGCCACTTTACCCATGTTAGCAGTGTGTCTTCCATGTTCCCAAAGCAACCTAGAGAACATTATTGTTGCCATAATTTCTGTGTAGCAAGTTAGCTTTCATAGATAGCTACATCACTGTTGTTTCGTCACTAAGTCATGTCCAACTTTTTGAGATGTCTTGGAGCATAGCCTGCCAGGCTCCTCTATCCACGGGATTTCCCAGGCAGGGAGTACTGAAGTGGATTGCCATTTCCTTCTCCAGGGGATCTTCCTGACCCAGGGATTGAACCTGGGTCTTCTACATTTCAAACAGATTTTTTATCTCTGAACAACCAGGGAAGCCCTCCTTATATCATGATCATGCTAATTTGGTTATGTTCTCTTTCTGGGATTGTGACTCACTTTACACCACTTGGAACAGAGAAACTAAATATATAAAATGCCATTAAAACTAAAATTCAAAAGAAATATTTTTATTAAGTCATGTTTTCTCCATTCACTTAATTCCAAAAGAGTTTCCACTAGTGCTTCCCACTAGGCTATGGACTTGGGGACAAAATTTCTGTCACTGTTTTCTGCTTATATCTTTCTTCCCATTACTAGACAAAGTTATTTNTTAAAATGGGTAAATATTTTTTATTTACACAGAGACCTATTGTGTAGCACATGGAACTCTGCTCAACATTATGTGCCAGCCTGGATGGGAGTGGGGTTTGGGGGAGAATGGATACATGTATATGTATGGCTGAGTCCCTTCACTATTCACCTGAAACTGTTAACACAGCACTGTTAATTGGCTATACCCCAATACAAAATAAAAAGTTTTGAAGTTTGGGAAGAATGCTGTTGCTGCTGCTGCTAAGTTGCTTCAGTCGTGTCTGACTCTGTGCGACCCCAGAGACGGCAGCCCACCAGGCTCCCCTGTCCTTGGGATTCTGCAGGCAAGAACACTGGAGTGGCTTGCCATTTCCTTCTCCAATGCATGAAAGTGAAAAGTGAAAGTGAAGACGCTCAGTTGTATCTGACTCTTGGAGACCCCATGGACTGCAGCCTACCAGGCTCCTCCATCCATGGGATTTTCCAGGCAAGAGTACTGGAGTGGGTTGCCACTGAGCACCTGTATTTATTTATGATTAAAAATTATGAGAAGAAATTCAATGCAGATCTTGTAGAAGTATAACACTGATATAATATTCAAGCAAAGAGTTAGAACACTTTGAAACTAAGAGAGAAACCTTGAAAAATACATTGAAAGAAATACTTAGAGTTTAAGAAAAATTAAAATTAAAATTTTAAGTTTGATATTTTAGCTTCATCATGTCAAAGAATTTTTGTTGCAAAAAATTTTAGTGTATATGATTATACTAGCTAGGTAAATATTTATTAGATTTTATTGAAGCATAGTTGATTTATAAAGTTGTATTAATTTCTGCTGTACAGCAAAGTGACTCAGTTTTAGTTAGTTATATATATATATATACACACACACACACATTCTTTTTCATATTCGTTCCCCTTATGGTTTGTCACAAGATATTGGACTTAGTTCCCTATGCTGTACAGTAGAGCCTTGTTTATTCATCCTATATATACAAGTTTGTCTCTGCTAATCCCAAACTCATAATCCTTCCCTCACCTATCCCACCCCTTGGCAGCCACAAGTTTGTTCCCTGTATCTGTGAGTCTGTTTCTCTTTCACAGATACATGCTTTTATGTTGTATTTTAGATTCCACAGATAAGCGATATCATATGGTATTTGTCCTTCTGGCTTAATTTGCTTAGTATGATCATTTCTAGGTGCCTCTATGCTGCTGCAAATGGCATTATTTCTTTTTTTTTTTTATCATATCCCATTGTGTGTGTGTGTGTGTGTGTGTGTATCATATCTCCTTTATCCATTCACCTGCTGCTTCCATGTCTTGGCTATTGTAAATAGTGATGCTAGGAATGTGGGAGTGCCTGTATCTTTTTGCATTATAGTTTTGTCTTGGAAAATCCGAGAAATTACAGTGAGAAAAACAACAACATGAGAGATGAGTGGGCCTTAACATAATAGAAATCTATTTCAGCTGCATATAAAATCTAAACCTAGTGTCTCAGATTGGCAAATTACTTTCTTCTAAGAAAGAATTTAAGGACCCAGGGCTCCTTCCACCTTAAGGTTCTATCATCTGCAGAATGTGGCTAGCACTGCCATCTCAGGTTGCTCTGTCACAAAAGGGTATCAATCATGGAGCCTTGGGCACGAGAGGAATTTTATGGACTAGTCCAGGGAGTTACAGGTATTCTTTCCAATCTCATTCCATTGGCTAGATCTCAGATGAACGGCCATATTTAACCTCAGAAGAGGCTAAAAAATACAGTCTAAGAAAAAAGAGGAAATTAATTGAATATCTAGCTAGTCATTCTTTACCACAAATATAATCAAAACTTTTAGACTAGCTTTATTTCTCTAAAATTTGCAAACTGAAACTTAATATATGTATCATACAGAGCTTTTTAGCTATAATAATACTTATTACAATAAAAATTCTAATAGTGATAGCTGTAATTATGCTGACCCTTGATTATTTATTACCATAGTGCTAAGCGTTCTATAGAAATATATCACTAGTCTAAAAGGCTGTTCTTTAAGTCTGTGTCTCCTTTACTGCCTTGCATGTAGGATCGTGGGTACCATCTTTGTAAATTCCATATACGTGCATTCATATACTGTGGGAAAAGGTGAGGGTGGGGTGATTGGAGAGAGTAGTGTTCAGATATGTACATTACCGTGTGTAAAACAAATGATGAGTGCCAGTTCGACACATGGAGCTGCGGACCCAAAGCTGGTGCTCTGGAACAACTCAGAGTGATAGAAGGGGGAGAGCAGTATGAAGGGGGTTCAGAATCAAGGGAACACGTGTGTACCTGTGGCCGATTCATGTTGCTGTATGGCAAAAACCATCACAATATTGTAAATTAATTCTACTCCCATTAAAAGAAATAATTTAAATTACAAAAAAGAACTTAAAACATCTATCACTTAGACTTCATAGTATCCCCCATGAGGTAGATAGAAGTTCAGTTAAAGAAGAACTCAGCTAGCTTGCCTAAAGTTATGAATGATGCAGACACATACGATGGTGAGACTTACATGCATGGAAAGTTGCCATTGCATTTCAACTAAAAAACAACACCTGAAGCTTTGTCATTATCAGCTTCAAATTTTATTCATATCAGTATTTTTTTCTCATGTTCAACAGTCTTCCTAAACAAATTCCTATATAGGATGATATATTACAGTTACATATTTCCATTCCAGTTAAGTTGCTTATTTGAGAATCTAATGTGATGGGATAAAGATGTTCAGTGAATCAAAGCTCCCTGTCCTTCCTCTTTACCCAATACTACCACTCTATTCCTCACCACCTAGACATTTCCAGCAGAGCACTTTATACTGCTATGTTCATCCTATCGAGTCTGTTCATCTTATCGAGTATCTGGTTATAGTCTAGTGATTCTAGGTGTAGTCACTGGAAAGGAAAATCAGGAAGATATGCGGAATTTCCTCTTAGGACAGAGAGAAAGAAAAAAAAAAAGTTGGAAGTGGGAGTGAGTAGGAAGACAGTTCTTCAGTAGATATGGTAGCTAGGAGAATGGTGATGGAAAGGCTTGAGAATAGACAAAAAGAAAGTTGATAGAAGCAGCTTTCAGAGAGAAGGAAGAAATGAGAATGTTAGATGTCTTTATTGTAAATAACTGATTGAATTCCTTTCAGTGGTGTGCAAACAGTTCAGAAAAGGGTTGTAGTTACTTTTAACTTGTGTTGCAATTTATGGTCTGTTTCTTTATTGTGGCCCCAGAATGAGTCAGACGAGACCCTGTGTTTTATTTGGGTTATGCGAGGCCATGGCAACACCAAATCTTATAGTTGGAAGGAATCTTAAAGATATGCAGTCCAATACCTCTCCCAGTACAAGAATGCATCTTTTCATCTAAAACAGAAACAGAAAACTCCCTACTACCATTTCAGTGGGTTTTATACTAAAATATTTATTTCCTGATGAGGCAGGTCATTTCAGTTCTAAACAAAAGTTGATGCTTTATTATATTGAATCAAAACCTACCTTCTTGTATAGCAAAACCAATACAGTATTGTAAGGTAAAATAAAGTAAAAATTAAAATTAAAAAAAAATAAATAAAATGCTTATTAAATGAGAAAAAAAAAAACCTACCTTCTTAACTTCCACAAATATGCTACAAATTCTGTTCTCTATAAAGGCACCTTGATCTAATCCATTCTTCATATAACAGTTCTTCAGATATTTAACTATAGTCATTACCTTTTCTGCACGGGTTGTTTTCTTTGAGGTAGTGCATAGAATTGTTGCTAAGTCACTAAGTCACGTCTGACTTTCTGCAGCTCAATTGACTGCCCCTTGCCAGCCTCCTCTAACGTCCACTGTCTCTCAGAGTGTGCTCAAATTCATATCCATTGAATTGGTGATGCTATCTAACCATCTTACCCTCTGCTGCCCCCTTCTCCTCTTGCCTTCAGTCTTTCCCAGCATCAGATTAGAATTGTACTTGGACCTTAGTCTTCACCCTATCTACCAAGGCACCCTTTGGATTAGATTCACTTCCAAATACATTATTCCTGATTTATTCCTGATTTTTTTAGGCTATATTTAACACTTTTAAAATTTTCTATTCCCTTGTATATCTGCAAGAATGTAAAATTAGGAAGCAGATGGGACACTCAAAATAGGATGACTTAAGAAAGGTTTGTTTACAGAGGGAATTTTCAAAGGTGTGTATGTAGAATAACTATTACTAGGACTGGAAACATTCTAGATGGTACCACCCTAGGCCTGAGGAAACAAGCAGAGATGCTAGTTATCAGAATGGGGAAAGAGAATTGTATAGAATGAGCAACCTGGAAAGAAGCAATTATCTTCTGCAAAATTACACTGTCCAAGGATTTCTCTGGTGGACCAGTGGTTAAGACTCTGTGCTTCCAATGCAGAAGGTACAGGATCAATCCCTGGTCGGGGAACTAAGATCCACAGAGTGGGCCAAAAATTTAAAAAAGGTACATTGCCCAGTCAAGGCAACTCAGAGGGAAGAAACCAAGAAATCAAAAATCAGTATATGACCCACTCTCTTCACTTCCACCAAGCTTCTGAAGGGGGTCTCCACTGATTGACTCCAACCAGAAGTCAAAGGACTCATTGTCAGAGCAAAGATGGCCAAGTTGGGAAAGAAGGATATAAAGAAAGAAATGGAAGATATCTGACACATTCCATAGCATTATTATAGGTGTCCACCAAAGTAAAAGCTGCTGCTCTGCCCTGAATAAATCAGGATCATTCAAGCAGTTGTATCACTCTAAGTGTTTGCCTCCTGCTAAGCAACAAACACTTCTTCCCCCACCCCCACCCCCACTCCCTGCTTATTAGAAGCCAGATAGTATAGAAAGACTTGCCAAAAGTAATCCTAATTCAGAACTCACATATATATTGTTATGATGTCTCTGACATTTCACATACTTAAGCTTCTTGAGTGTCCCATACTGAAATTGAGCCTTCCGGTGAAAAGTAGCATTTTAGAGTCTGAGCATGGTGGGCTACCACAGGCATTGACACTGCCTATTATAACAAACAGTACTGAAAAATGAAAGCTCTTCATAGAGGCAGATTGCTTTGTTCTATGTACAAATGAAAGGAGAGAGATGGTTGGGTTCCAAGGGAGGAACAGAGAAACGGGCTAGGGAGTTGACACTGGCATTGGCTCCTTGCCATCCCTCTTTTAGCTTTCTCTAGCAAGCTTTTTACAGATGTGCAATATAATAGACCTTGGTGCATACCTGATGCTACGCTGGATAACAGCCCAAGCCTTGAGAAACCTAGGCAAAACATGTAAAAAAGCAGAGCTATTTACCTTTATTAAAAGGATCTCTCTGAATAGTGGTGCTTTTTTTTTATATAGCCAAGATTTTTACTTATAAGTTTGTAGGAAAATGTACTCTTTCCTTGCCCATCCACTTACTTTAAAAGCATAAATAAAGTAAAATGAAATAATCTCATGAACCTCATGTACCCATTATACTGCTTTAAAAAGAGAAGAAAACATTGCATCAACGAAGCTGAGATGACTACTTGGCCCTTATCATCCAATTTACTTTTACAGAGTTTCTGAGCTTTGACTGAAACAGTTGCCTTCATTTCTGAGATGCCTTGATGCCAATGTTGCCTGGTCAGTTGTAAGCACTTNCCACCCCCACCCCCACCCCCTGCTTATTAGAAGCCAGATAGTATAGAAAGACTTGCCAAAAGTAATCCTAATTCAGAACTCACATATATATTGTTATGATGTCTCTGACATTTCACATACTTAAGCTTCTTGAGTGTCCCATACTGAAATTGAGCCTTCCGGTGAAAAGTAGCATTTTAGAGTCTGAGCATGGTGGGCTACCACAGGCATTGACACTGCCTATTATAACAAACAGTACTGAAAAATGAAAGCTCTTCATAGAGGCAGATTGCTTTGTTCTATGTACAAATGAAAGGAGAGAGATGGTTGGGTTCCAAGGGAGGAACAGAGAAACGGGCTAGGGAGTTGACACTGGCATTGGCTCCTTGCCATCCCTCTTTTAGCTTTCTCTAGCAAGCTTTTTACAGATGTGCAATATAATAGACCTTGGTGCATACCTGATGCTACGCTGGATAACAGCCCAAGCCTTGAGAAACCTAGGCAAAACATGTAAAAAAGCAGAGCTATTTACCTTTATTAAAAGGATCTCTCTGAATAGTGGTGCTTTTTTTTTATATAGCCAAGATTTTTACTTATAAGTTTGTAGGAAAATGTACTCTTTCCTTGCCCATCCACTTACTTTAAAAGCATAAATAAAGTAAAATGAAATAATCTCATGAACCTCATGTACCCATTATACTGCTTTAAAAAGAGAAGAAAACATTGCATCAACGAAGCTGAGATGACTACTTGGCCCTTATCATCCAATTTACTTTTACAGAGTTTCTGAGCTTTGACTGAAACAGTTGCCTTCATTTCTGAGATGCCTTGATGCCAATGTTGCCTGGTCAGTTGTAAGCACTTGTAGGCCGAAAATAAACATGTGAGTTCTAGGTGCACTTTGGGCGTGTCCAGTGCTCAGCTCCTAGTGTTTCCTCACATCAAGTATATTCTATTTGTATGTGTGTGTGCTTCTTTCCTGAGACTAATTTCAATCTTGTAGTAATCATTTATTTTAACAAAATCAAAAGACCTAAGATATGATACGTTTAATGCTGAAAAAGAAATCTGGCAGCTCTTTCCATGATTAGATAGGGAGTGGTATTCAAAGTCACATTTCATGAGACCTTGCTCTAGTTCTGTTCCGATTCCAGTCACAATAGTAACGAGAAAGATGTCATCAGACTTAAAAGGAGAGTAAAATAGGTTCATACCCCAAAATGAACTCCAGTAGAAAGTATAGCAAATTGGGATGCTAGACACCAAATTTTATTCAAATCTGAAAATAAGTAATTTTTATGTTAAGCATTGTTGGAAAGGCATGGGAGACAGATGTGGACGTGTCAATGTAAAATCATGGTTGATAGACACCAACGAATGGGAGCATAAACTTCAGTTAGCGCCTGTCGACAGAGAAGCCCAACAGTGCCTCCAAGGACCTTAAAGGTTAACAATAAAATCTCAAATTGAATCCTCATTTTCAATGTGAGCCAATCTGTTATAAAACAATGAATTGGCATGAACGTACCAAGGCCAATGAGTACAGTTAAGGAAGAGCCTGTCAGCGTAGCCATACTTTATCACCCATGCAGAGAGTAACTCTCCATGACATTAAGGATGCTCTATTTGATAGAATGTCACAGTTAGTTGACACTGGCCTTATCCTGGATCGTAGATTCTCTGTCACATCCTGCCAGTTGAAAGCAGGGCCTAATGATTACAATGTTTTACCTTACAAGCCCTGATGGGAAACCAAAGCTGAGTTTAGCTATATAAATTACTGCATAGTGTCAGGGTTGCCAATGGAAAGTGATTGATAGAGGAGCTGATCGGCCATATGGAAGAGAAGAAAGTGAAAAGGACTGTGCCCTGATCTTGAATACCAAAGCTTAGAATCCAATCAAACCAAAGGAAAATGCTTAATAAGAGTTTCAAAGACTTTTGAGGCTAAAGATCATTCTATCCTTTGGTGACTCGAATGGATCATCTTTTTGGACACATGGCAGATAGCGCCCCCAAATATACTTAAGTTCAGACTAATTATTTTTTAAAGCATATCATTACATGAATATGTATTGTCTGTTATGTGCCAGGCATTGGGAGCCTAGGGGTGAACCTAGAGGTGAATACGGTCAAACAAGCACAATTCATGGGATTTATCCAGAAACCAGACTTATTCTTGTGTTCTACTGTCTCGATAAGTTCGATCAGTAGGCAGAAGCTTTCCTAGATGAAAACTCAGATTCTCTCGTGCCTTTTCTGATGAGTAGTAGGCCATGCAGACTAATAATTTAGATGCTCGTTCTCATGTGTTAGTCAGGTAGCAGTTGCTTTACATCTGAAGCTGCTGCTTCTCCAGTGTGTTCTTGATGCAGAAAGGAAGCCTGGAGGTGGGGAAGGCATTGTGGTCTTCTGCTTTCTTTGCCTGTCTTAAACTTTTCCTCTTCTAACTCAGTTCCCTAAACTCAGATTCAGTGCAGTAGACTTGGAGCAGGGAAGAGGAGAAAAGCATTAGTTCTCTCGGCAGTGATTTAAAGTTGACACTTTCTCTTTTGGCTGTTTCTGTGAGTTCTAAACGGATGCCCTCATCGGTAGTCATCTCTCTCCTGAAGCTTCTTTGACCTGGTGAATGCACTTCAATTCCAGTTGATTGCTTCTGACACCTTCTCTACCTCCTAGGCATTCAGAGGTCCCCCTGCCAGCTTCCTTCTACTGAGTTGCCTTTTTCCTATGGGGGGCCTAAGGCAGCTCCTATACACATGCAAGCTCTCTGAGGTCCCCCCCAAACAATCATTTCTCCTTTGCTCTGATGACATTTAGGAGACCAGTTCCTTCTCAAGCCACAAGCTCTGTGGCTCTCTTCTAATACCATAGAATCCTTCTCCCAGCCTCTTTAATTTTTAGATTTTTTTCAGGCTGTTTCAGATATCATTCTTCTTTGCATCCAGGAATCAGATGATCTGCAAGGCTGAAGTTTTCATGGTTTTCAGCCAACATTCACTTGGCCCCGCAGTAGACATTTGTGGTTGTTGCAGCTAAAGAGTTGTTTCCAGCATCTTGTGAGTAGAGTCCAGGCAGGCTACTCAGTATCTCACAATGGGCACAGTAGCCCCCAACCTACAACCAAGCATTGACCAGCCCCACATGTCAGTATTGCTGAGACTGAAAATTTCACTTTCTAAAAGATTCTTATTTTAAGTTTGTTCTTTATTTTTGAGGAGACTAGAACTATCAAGATGGAAGCATAATATTTCTGACACCTTCTCAGATCCTTCTGTTAGTGAACTCATCAACCTGCTTTATAGACCTGCTTACAAAATGTCAGGCAGTATTATCAGGACTTCAATAGAAGAGTTCTTCTGGAGCTGACACACTTGAGGGGGAGGGATGTAGATAACAAACAAGTAAACAAATCATCAGCAAGTATTTTCTGCAATTGTAGTGCTCAGAAGACAGAGCAGAGGAATGTGATAAAAAGAAGGGGCGTTGTTGCTTTGTGTTAGGATGGTCAAGAAAGGCCTCTAGGAAAAGATCACGGTACCTGGGCTGACACCCAGTGGATAACAGGGACCCATTTTGGGAAAAGGGCATTCTAGGAAGTAAGAGGAGCTAACATAAAGGTTGTGGGTAGAAGCAAGCTCATAACACTGTGGGAAAATTGAGAGGTATTAGGAGTGGTGGGGAGCACTGTGCAAAGTGAGGACAGAGAAGAATGCAGCCTGGAGGTCTTATTCACGTGCCAGTAAATAGCTCTGTTCAATCAAGAAACCTTTGGAGTGACTTTGGTCCTGGGGGATGGAAATTCCCATGAATCCCTTTGAAAATTCACGAACCTTTAAGCATATGTCTATAGGTATGCTTTTCACCCTATCCTCAAGAAGTGACCCCTATTTAGATAAAACACACTCCTCCCAAGTTTCTTTTTCACGTACACACTTACAGTACTTCTGATATGAGATGTGTGGGTTCTCCATACAGTATGCAATTCTCTGCAGTGACCAACTGCAGGACACTGCAGCTATAGGGTGTCCTATAGTTCAACTCAGTTCTGACACTCACTGGAATAAGTGCAGACCGCACTGCTTAAGGGTTCAATCCCACGAGACTACTTGCCGCATCAAACACCAGTTATAATTAGTGCTTCTCTGAGTTCTGCAAACTATTCTGGCAAATTGGCAATTCCCATGGCCACCTCCTTGGATTCAGCTGTTTGCTAGAATAGTTTACAGAACTCAGGGCAACCCTAGAAGATATGATAAAGGATACAGATCAACAGCCAGATGAGATGCATAGGAAAGGCCCTGAAGGGGTCTGAGCATAGGAGCTCCTGCCTGTAGAGTTGGGAGGGACCACCCTCCTGGCAGGCAGATGCGCTCACCAGTGTGGACGATGTCTGAGCTCAGTACTTTTGAGACTTTTGTGGAGGCTTCATCACCCAGCCAGTGCAATCATTAGCTGAATCTTCACTCCCTCTCCCACCTCCAAAGGATAGGAGGTGGGGCGGAAAGTTCCAAGCTGTGAATCATGGCTTGGTTTTCCTAGTGACCTGCTCTCTTCCCAAAGCAATTGAGGAGCCCAAGAGTCTCCTTGTTTGAACAAAAGACTTTCCTACCATCCTGGAAATTCCAAGAGATTCAGGAGCTTGGTGTCAGACTCTACTCCTATCACTGAGGAAATTATAAAAATCTTAGGAGATCTGTATCACGAATCAGAGTCCAAGTCTAACTGCTGGAACAAAAGATCGCTCTCTGCCCATGTTTGCAAGGGGTTTTCTGTGTCAGAAACTGGGGACAGAGAACTATGTGTGTGTGTGTGTGAGAGAGAGAGACACACACACACATATATAAATCTTGCCTCTTATTATTTCACAACCCTAAGTAAAGATTGTGAGTTAATCATCCTATGCTTATATTCGCAGAGTAGAAATCTATTTCTAGTTTAGAGCTCTTTCCTCTCAAAGTGTACATTAAGTCCACATGGAAGTAAGGCCTAGTTGAGGATCTTTCTAAAACTGGGGTAAATTCCACGTTTGGGAAATAGTAATTTATTGGACAGCTCCCCCCCCCCCCCCCCTCTTCTTGTGATTCTGAAAGAAATGTCAGAAAGCAGTTTACTAACAAATTAGGTACCACCGTTCTGCACCCAGGAGATGCTCCCAGGGGGTATTCAGATGCTTAGAACCCTCCAGAGTGAAGAGGCAACTGCTCCCTGCTCTGTGGTTACACAGCAGAAGTCCTACCATACCACTCCACTCCTGCTGAACAATGAGATACTGTGGATTGCTTAAAAAACAGTACCTAACTGCAAAGGGAATACATTAAATTAAAGAGAATAAATACCAGGAGCCCAGAGCCTGGGGAGCTTAGAAGCATTCCATAGAAAAGGTAGGGAGGAGAGTGGTGGCCGGCTGACAGGGAAGGGACAATACCAAAAGAAATGACAATATTCAGGGAGCAGGGCCAGTTTCGTTGTGGCAGCTAAGTAATTTCAAACTATAAAAGGAATTTTAGGCTTCAAAACTCCAGCTCCCAAATAGTGTTATAATTAGTATTATTTTCAGATTAAAGAAAACACCACTTTTGTGTAACAAATTACCTCCATTTTAAAAGCAAAAATAATATATTTCACTTCATAAAAAAAATGCCCAAACGGAAGCATTCTTACATTAATTATTTCACTCTATTCAAAAAGTATATCCCTGCTTGCTTTTTATTATGCCTTCCAGCTCCTACTTTGAAAAACATGTTAAGCTGGAAGGTATTTTTTTTTAAATGAAAGAAAAAAAAAGAAAAAATAAATAATCTTTGAAGCAATTAGAGCCAAAATACAGAATACATAAATATACATGTACATATTTCTTTATTTGCCCCCTAGATTTAACTCTCATTTTCTCCCACCTCCCTTCTTGGCACCAGAACACGAAGCATCTTTCTTTTCTTGAGCTTCAACAGCAGGCAAATGTTTGCCCCAGAATTGAGTCAGATTCTCTTCTGTGGATTGATTGGCAAGAGTTTTCATAAAGGGGGTGGCATCCCTCAAGGGCAAATACATAATTTTCATAATGCATTTCTTTCCACTACCACCACCGCTTCTCCCCCCACCCCAGCATAGGAACCTCAGTCTATTTCTGAACCATCTTGTCTGAGAGTAATAATTAGCAGCACATTGCAAAAGACAAAACAGCGTCGTCATTGCTTCGTGGGGTCTGTAGTCGCTCTTGTAAAATTACCAAGAATATAATTTTACTATGGGAACAAAGAGCATATGTAAAGTAAATATTGTTACAGTTTTTAGAATTTCAGGCAAAAAATTATTTGAATATTGTATAAAACCACAGGAAATAGAGTTTAAAATGGATGCTCTTGGTGCTTCCCTTTACTTGGTTGACTGAGGCTGAAGTGAATGTTGTCGTTTTCTGGGAAGAAAGATAGAGCGCAGGCCTTTCTAAAGGTAGGAAATGAAAGCACTGACATTTAAAATACCTGAAAATTTAAGATAGCCCTCCAGCAATGTAGCCTCTAGAAATCAGTCTCCAAGTAAAAAACAAGTATGCTTCCATTATTAGCAGACTTTCATACAGAAATATTTCAAATTATATTAATATTAAAAATGATCTTTAAATTTAATGTCTTTAATCAAAACCAGTAGTAAGAAGGTGAAAATAAATGTGATGATATTACATTTTTGTACTGTGATGGAAATGTTGACAATACCTTGTACATACACCTTAAGAGAAGCTTGCTTCTTTTTACCAGATTTAGAAGAATGTGCTGATATGATGGTGTTGCCTAGCCTTGCCCAAAGGCAATAATCAGCTGTGGGTTTTATTGGAGACCAGCCTCCGGACAGCATCACCTTTCCAAAAACCTAACTCTGAACCAGCAAGCCTCAGTCCTGAGCTTTAGCTGGTGGGTTCCAGTGGCTCTCATCAGGCACAAGGCAAAGCTTCCAGATTCAGATTTTACCCCCAATGCTGATAGTGCTGGCCATCTGATTAATCATCCCACAGCGCATTAGACAGAGCAAATTAGAAGTTGGGGGTGGGGTGCCCCAGAGGCAAGGACACAGCAGCAGATGTGAGAGACAGCAAAAAGACAAAGCAATAAAACTACNGATTCAGATTTTACCCCCAATGCTGATAGTGCTGGCCATCTGATTAATCATCCCACAGCGCATTAGACAGAGCAAATTAGAAGTTGGGGGTGGGGTGCCCCAGAGGCAAGGACACAGCAGCAGATGTGAGAGACAGCAAAAAGACAAAGCAATAAAACTACTGTATGGTAATTGATGGTCATTAGGACAAGCCTGAATCATCAGGCTAGCTCAACTGTGCTCTTATGCTCTGCTTAAGAAAAAAGAGTGTACCAGGAGTCCCTGCCCTGGCTGAGTATCAGAATGGACTACGACATTCTGATTCAGTAGGTCTGGGGTGAATGTGCCCAAGAACATGCCTTTTAATGTGAGTGTCAGAGAATTTGAGTTCTGGTCTTCAAAACTATATTTGGGAGCCTCTGAGTCATAGACAAGGAAATTATATGGCACACAAAGAAGTTCTCAAGGTCACCTAACTAGTAAGTAAAAGAACCAGCATTCCAACTGAGGCTGACTCTAGCCAGGTTCTTCCAGGTTTCCTCTGCATCTTTCTGCTCATTGGAGCCTTACATTGCTTTGACATAAGGCAGGGCTTCTGAATCTGCTAACCAGTGGTTCTCAAAATGAGTCACCTGGAAACTTGCTAGAAAATGTACATTCTCAGATACCACCCTAACCTTGTGAATCTGAAACTCTGAGGTGGGCCTGGGATGGCGGAGAAGTATTCTTTTCAAACAAGCTCTCAGATTCTGGTATACCCTAAGAGATTCTAAAAACTACTATACTGACTCACTTCAGATGTAATGTAAGTAAAATTAAAATAGCAGGAGGCATAAAATATTTTATTTGGCAACTCTCAAGAACATTCCATTTTCTTGGTTTCTAGAAAGGGTCCCTCTGTCCCCAGAACTGTCTTTTTGTGCATTTCAACCTTCCAGTGGGAGTCTCTCTCCATCTAAGTATGAGATACACCCTTATTCTTATGTCCTTTTCTTCAGTCTGCCTCTTTCACAGGAAAACAGGCTTCCAAGAACACATTATTAGTCAGAGTACTTGATTACAAAGCAAACCAGAANTCACACAAACCTTGAGTTCTTATTGTTTCATTCATGCTTTCTCTAGTGGAAATGAATTCAAATATAAAGTTTTTCAAAATCTTTGGTAGGGGGAACTGATTTTTTTTTTTAAGCTATTTAGTGCGCTGCTAACTCCATAATCTTTCTAATCATGGAAAGGCAAACTGTCTCTCATCTCTGATTATCTATGCCTACTTTCAAATAAATTAAAGGTCATTATGTTTGTGAAAACCAAGATCATTCCCTTCACAATTGATGATTCTACTTAATTTTAAATGGCCAGTACATAAATCATCTGAGCATATCATCTCTGCTTCCTGTTTATTTATTTATTGAGGAAATGTTTTGGAGAGCTTCTCTGGGGCCAGAAATAGGGTATGTGTCTGTGAAGAATATAACAGTGCCAAAGTATACATACTCTACCCTGAAGATGTGTCTAGTCTAACTGTCTATTTAGTAGTATGTATTTTCCCTTATCTTTCTTTCAATCTGTGTACATCGGAGCCTTAGATTGGCTTGACTCTCAGGATGAGCAGGGTGTGTAGTGATGTCACATGATTCTGTTAGTTATTCAGACTGATCTTGGTTCCCTTCTTTCCACTGCTTAAGATCTTTTCTCCAACCATGCAGACAGTAAATGAGAATACATGCTTCTGCTAAGTCACTTCAGTCATGTCCGACTCTGTGTGACCCTATACATGGCAGCCCACCAGGCTCCCCCATCCCTGGGATTCTCCAGGCAAGAACTGGAGTGGGTTGCCATTTCCTTCTCCAATGCATGAAAGTGAAAAGTGAAAGGGAAGTCGCTCAGTCGTGTCCGACTCTTATCAACCTCATGCACTGCAGCCTACCAGGCTCCCTGTCCATGGTATTTTCCAGGCAAGAGTACTGGAGTGGGTTCCCCAAACAGCCATTAACCAATAATGGATGGGTGCAAGGTTATCACCTACCTCCCTTTTCCATCTGTGAGACAGCTCTGGGGCTTCAGTTTTGCACGGACTCTAAGAGTTCCCCAGTAAGATTCAGCTTGTCACTCACAGTGGTTTCTGCTTGATGAGGTCCACCTTGCTGCCTGTCTCCTCCTCCCTGTCTTCTCTTCCCTTCTCCTTCCCATCATGTTTCCTGGGACTCCCTCCCAGGAAATAACCCACTCCTGCTAGAATCTTCATCCCCAGGTCTGTTTCTGACGGAACCCGAACTAAGACAGAAATCATAAGCTGGGAGAGATTAGAAAATTGCTAGTCTAGGGGCAGACAAGCTAAACAGAAATTTCACTTCTCTCCCAGTGGGGTCAGTGTTCTTAAACACATGAACCTAGAGATCTTGGGAAGGCACCTGGGAAAGGAAGGAAGCTGGAAATGACATCCAATCAGTACAATTAAAAAACAAAAAAATCTTTTAAGACTTTACCAGGTTCAAACAAACAAAACAATACAAAAATAATAACCACTGAACCCAAATCTCGTAAATGTGTTCAGTCTCCTCTCTTCCCCTAATGTCATTTCCTAAAGTCAAAGCCTCAGCAGAGGGCAGAGGAAATCTGCAAGCATTATTTATGTTTGATGAGGGAGAAAGTGGCATCGGTCCTCGACAATATTGAAAGGCAGCGCCTTATCCAAGGCTGAGCTTTGTGAGACACTGGGGAGCTGTCCTGCAGAGCCAGTGACAAACCAGCCGGCAGAGCAGGGATCTGAACATTACATATGAGCTTGCCTGCCTGCTCGATGCTGAGTGGAGTCTAACATGATAGGAAGTGTTTGTTATATTATTTACTACGTGTCTCTAATCTAACCTTTTTATGTGGATGGGCTTCCTACAGAGTGAGGAGACAAACCTACTCCCAGAAGAGACGATACAAGCATGTTAGCTGAAATGTTGAATAACGGAAAATTCCTTTGAGTTCCTTGTGACGTTCTAATCCACCACGATGAAACTTTCATGTTTTGTCAGCTATTGTAATTTTGCTTTCACAAATGCAATACAAATTCGTTCTGTGTAAGTGACTTTCTCGTGTAGCGGTAACTTTCAGGAAAATTCTACTATTGTGATTTTAGACGGCATGTGTTTTAGGAGCTCTATAAAACACACACACACCTAAAAGGTTTATATTTTAATTCCTTTCATTTTAGTGAGCTGTAGACAAGTTTTAGTCTGCATTTTAAATAATTGTCTCCATTATATTTGATAAAATACAGGTTAGTTCTGAAGGCAATAGGTAGCACTTACAGAAAGAGCTTTTTTTTTAAAAAAAAAAAAATCTTTTAAAAGCTTGTAAACTTGAAATAATTTTCTTGCCCCTGTGAGGCAAATAAGAAATTCCAGAACTACCTGATTTATGAAAGGAAACTGAGGCAGGGAACTAAGTACAAGTTGTGAACATTAACATTAAGGGGCAAGGGATCTCTTTTCAGTCGAGCAAAAGTAGTAGCTGTGTGGTACACACTTCTCAGCAGCATCTGTTGACATAAGGGGAAGCATCCAGGCTTGTAATAATTGCAGAGGTTAGAAGCTGTAATTAAAATGACTTAAAATTAATGGATGGACTTAGAACGATTTATGTGCCCTGAAATAAAAGTACTTTCAACTAGTTGAGATTTATATCTGGGACTTGTCAATTTCATGTGTGGGTGTGTCATTTTTAAAATGAGGTAAGTGTGTAATTATTCAAGTGGACAAATACTCCTAGTTTTTTAAACTACTGGTTTGTATCAAAGCAGGACAAAAGAGGATCATTTGGACCATTCTATTGTAGGTTGCTACTGTGAGACATAATTATCTTTTGAAAAATGGCTCTATCTTACCTATGATAAACCATTAGAATTCTGTCAAACCAGTACCTTGGGAGATTACAGACTGCTCTGTTATTTCCTGGTACAGGAATATGGTTTCCTAATTTTCTTAAACTTAATTCTCTTAGTTTTAGAGGCTTGCTCAGAAAAGAAGACACAGAAGTGATCAGCTGGAGAGTATAAGGAAAATAAAAGAAGGTTTTTTCTCTCAAAGAGTAACATGTCATAAAGGGGAGGATGTAGATACAGGATAGGAAGGTGGAAAGTGAATGTTTGGGACACAGAGAGCAAAGCGGGTGGAAATCATTCACATTACCAGCAAGAATAACTATTGTCCAATGGTTTCCTAACCAGATTTCGTTTCTCCAGATATTCTCTAACTTAGATCTCATTATGTTCTGATGAACCACACTTATTCATTTTCCCAGCCCAGATAAACTACTCTTTGGTGTTTTAAACATTTTCTATATACTGTTTCCTTAAAAGGGTTTTCAAAAGACTGTCTTAAAGGATGAACCTGTTGTATGATCCCAGCTTTCAAGTCTGTAAAATGACAAAGAATGGTTAAGATTGTTAAACTTTTTAAATGTATTCATTATCCTCTAGCTTTTATTGCAAAATCAAGACTCACACATAGGTAAATGTCTTTACTTGGATCACTTAATGGCAAACATTTTATGATGTTAAATGTATATGAATGGTAATGCTGTAGAAATTAAAGAAAAAAAATCTTTTCCCCCTCCCCCAATTAAGAAACATTTTCCAGATGGAACCAGGTGGTTCAGAACCAGACTGGTATTTCCGGTGAGGCTGCGTTGGAATTGTGAGTGCAGGAGTAATCACGCCTTACTAAAAGAGAGAGCTATCTTCACATCTCAATTTGCATAATTGATCCAGTATGAAATAAGTCCTGTAGCAGATGAGCACTCTGGGGATCCCTTGTCTGTCTCAGCATGCTCCATGTCTGGGAGGCGTTAGCCGTCAAATAGACATGTACATGTATCACCCTTCCGTGTGGCTTTCCTGGGATGCAAAGAACCTTCTTAAACTAATGATAAAATAATCAGAGACATAAAAATGTTTCTTTTGGACAAATTTGACATGTTACAGTGATAGAGTGTTTATGACTCAGAGTCACCCCCACCACGGCCACTGCTTTATTTAGAGAAAGCAGGCAGTGTAGGGAGGCAGGCAGCTGCAAAAGTTTCCTACCAAGATAAAAGTCATGAAATTCTTACTAAACATGGCTTGGCTATCCAGGTTGAAATGGATCTGGATTCTTGGGGTTTTGGCTCAGAGATGCTCCATTGTCCCTGTCTCTCGTTGGAATATATTAAGGTCAGGTTTCAGGTCAGACACAAGCAGGTGGAAATCTCAGTAATGAGTTGTGGTTATGTTAGCCTGACTCTGCTGTTGGGAAAACTCCATGGTGTTGGTTGGTTTTCATTTTCTACTAAGCTATTTATGGTACATGTTTAGAAACCAGGATCTTGTAGGACAACGGAACCAATCAGACATACACAAATGTACCAAAAAAAAAAAAAAAAAGATAGTCTTTAGGAGCTTCCTGATCGTGAATGTTTGTCCACACACTTTGAAAGAGTTATACCAGCAATACAAATATAAAATTGCCTACCAGCAAATAGAGCAATTAAATTATTTAAAACGTAGTTGTGACACACTTGTAAATGGTAATGAAAATGACTTTGATGTACACAAAATTAAGGTATTCATTTGGAGCCTGAGAAAATGGTGAAGTGAGCCAAGGATGGGAAATGCATGCCTAGAAGGCATGGATCTCCACCCAAAACAAGAGAACAGCAGTGATGAGATGGTCACTGAAGAGAGGAGAGACCAGAGGCTGGCCTGGTGTGAGCAAAGGCCAGACAATGCAGGACATTATTGGCATGTGAGAAAAGTTCAGAATTTATCCTATAGGTAATAGAAATAGACTGTAGAAGTAAAGCAAACAAGTCTTATCAGATTAGCCTTTTTGAAAGAGTTCTGCGTATGCAAGATAACTTTCTCAGGGTATAATTATGGAGAAAGGAAAACAGTTGGAGAGTGTTTCTAACTGGAGTGACTGGGTGAAGAATGATGTCATCCAGGGTCTTAGGTAGGAAGAAGAGAAGGTTTCAGGAGGGAGGTACTGGTTCACTTTGGATCTGATAAATTTAGAGTATCCTTGGAATTTCCATGTAGAGATACACAGCAATGATTGACTGCACATGTGAAAAAAAAAATCAAAGGAAAATATATGGAATATTGACTGAGGACTTCATCAGAATTGAAGTGAGAGGCGATTGACATGAAGGGGAAAATTAAATGATTAATATCTATTGAATATTTAAAATAGTTTCTGGCTCATAGTATGCTCTAAATAAAGGTTTTCTCTTCATGATTACACTAATAATACTTGCCCATGAGTTTCTTTTCTTGAAAGCAAGTAAGTAGGTAAATACATATTCAGTTGTGTGTTTGCTTGGTTGAATACCTTCCCCATTAGAGTGCAAACTTGAGGGCAGAGGCTATGTCTCCTTTAACTTCGGAATTATTATTTTGTCTTCATTTTGAAATAATTTGAGAGTCTTAGAAAAGTTATAAACATTGTACAGGGTATCCTAGTATATTATTCCCACATTTTCCCATGAGGTTACCATCTTATATAACTATAGTACAATTATTAAAACCAAGAAATAAAACCTCATAAACAATACTCTTAACTGAACCGTAGAGCTTACTTGGATTTCCACAGTTGTCCCATCAGTGTCCTCTTTCTGGATCAGGATCTAATATAGGCTTCTACGTTGCTTTTGGTTGACCTGTCTCTTTAGTGTTCTTCCAACTATGACAGTCCCTCAGTCATCCTGTGTCTTCCATTACCTTGACACTTGTGAAGGTCCGTATACTCTCCATTTGGATGTCTGGCATTCTCTCACGGTTATAGTTATGCTTTTGGCAAGTATACCACAGAAGTGATGTCATACCTTAAGAATGCATCTTATCAAGGGTACATAACGTCCATGTTTCTAATTACTGGTGATGTTCACTTTGATCTCTTGGTTAAGGAGATCACTTGATCTCTTAGGTTTTTCCACTGTACAATTATCCTTCTATTTTTAGTCATCATGATATTTTCAACTTTTAACACAATGCCTGGTATATAGTGGGTGCCTAGCAAATATTTGTTCATGAGTGAGTGAATGAGTGAATTCTGAATGATTAAATTTCTCTCCTCAAAGTCAGGCAGCTGAGCAATGCCCTGTCTTTCTGTTTGTCCAAGCCAGCACGTCACCTGTTGATAGAGATGTCTTTATTATTTCCCAGATTTTTCCCTGCAAAGAGCAAGTCAGTACCTCACTTCTCCCCTCTGTGTGACATCTAGGCTGTACTTACTAAACGTATAGATTTATCATTATCCTTTCGTGGAGATGAGACTCCAATTCACTCTGTCAGGGACACCAAACAGGAGTGGCTGGGATGAGACCTCATGGTTCTGGCAGTCAGGATCAGAAGAAGCCAAAGGTCAACTCTGCATTTTTTTTCCCCTTTGAAAGTTTTTTTTTTTCCCATGACGGTAAGGGCAGAATCTACATTGCAGGAATTCTCCAGTGACAAAAAGTTTATAGACACGAGCTCCAGTAAGCTCTGTAAGGCTTTTACATAAATGCCTGTGCCTTCAAAGATAGTTATTATAAATGTTATGCATTTCTTCACTTCCATAGTTGAAGGGAAAAATATCTACAGAGTTCTTGCCCCAAATCCTAATTTACTCAGTAATTAATCTGAAATGAAAGCCAATTTCTTTGCTTACTCTGACAAATATTTTAGAATAAAGGAGTTAGTTAATTTTTTAAAAAACTGACTCGCTAATCTATTTTTGATGACACTAATCTTTTCTGGCTGGAGGCAGTGCCTAAGTGGCCTCCCCATCCCCATAGTTCAACCTAGACTCCCTGGAGCCAGAGGTTCAAATCCGAGCCGGGTCACCCCAGCGGAAGGCTGATAAATTGAGTGTCTGTGATGTAGTCTTGACAGGGCGGTGCTCTTTCAGCAGAACCCTTGAAAGCTTAAGTTTTCTCTGAACATTAATGATCCCCCAATAAAGTAGACCACAGTATCCAAAGTATATTTCTCATTAGTCCTCTAACCCCAAATGCATGAGAGAATGTTTGCGATAGAGGGGGAGGTTAAATGTGTTGAAAAAGACAAACTGTGCCAAACTCTAGGAGATCTCAGACAGGTGTGATAGGAAGCAAGTCTGCTGGGAGCCATGTCAGCATCCAGACTGCCAGCCTCTTCACCGGCATTAGGGAACCCCTGAGCCTGTGGACACGACACACACTGAAACACACAGGAAAATATGTTTGGAAAGCATAAGAAACAAGTGTGTTGTGGACATACAGCCCCCGTGGAAATGGTGCAAGTGAAAATCGTGAACCAGCCTCTACACTTTCTCTCTCAGTTCTGCCTCCCTTTAAGATCCGCACTTTCACCACCACTCACAGAGGCACCCAGGCAAGCATGGTGAGCTGATGCGTGAGCAAGAAGTGTGAAAATGTCAGTGTGGCACACCGTTTCTAACATGTGATTTAGTAAGCGTGGGTTTACAGTAAGGAAAAAAATCCAGCCAGCTTGCCAGAGACCTGGTATGAGGAAATAAATGAGTAGGTTTCACCTCACCAGTTCCATCAGTGAAAGTGGTGCAATTTTCGTTGCTCTTTCTTTAATTGTTTTCCATTCTCTCTCTCTATCTCTCATTCTCTGCCTCTCGCTCACACAAATACAAGTTTCCAAATATTGAAGAAGTGATCTATAAAGACACATGCAAATCCCGTATATGCACTTTCATGCATATGTTCTCTGACCTTTCTGGATATATGTTTTCTACTGAAATGATCCACAAAATAATTGCTCCTAATCAAAAGTGTAACTAATGCAGCCATGTTATTTATGGACTTTGAAAGTAGGTATTCAATTATTAACTGAATTTAACTATTCTCCCTAGAGTTGAACTCCCTCATGTATTTTTTATCCAACAAATGTTGATAAACTTTTATTATGTTCAGTGTAGCATTCTATTCATTTTGCCTTTGTTCTTGTTGCTTTGCCACTTTTACACGTACGAGTGCGGGTGTGTCTGCACGGACAGGTGACAGTTCATTAGACAGTAACCTTTTAAAGGGCGAGGATAATAACTAGAGAAGAACAACAAAAATTGCTGGCAGATTAGTGAGTTTGCCTCCAAGAAAAACAGTAAAGGAATTAGATCTCAGTATTCCACTGAGGACCAAGCGGAGACGTTAAAGCATATACCAGTGACCTCTCAACCACCTTTGTCCTAGAGTCAGTGCAAAATGGAGTAAACTGTGTTTACAGTGGAAAGTGTTTATTAAAGGCATTACAGAGAATGTCTTGGCTGTAAGTCTTATACAAGAATAAGAGCCCTGTCTTCTCTTCACACAGTAGATTCTTACAGTGCAAGAACTAAGGAGAACTATAGCGATTATCTCATTCATTATTTCTTCATCTTTTGAGGGGTCATCGAACCATTTTAGAATCTAATTAATACTTAGAGACTTCAGAAAAAGTTCCCATGCAAAATGTGGTATAATATCTCTATAAGGTTTACAGATACCCTCCTTAACCCTGACTAAAACTCAAGGTGATGAATTCTTGATCTCTTTGAGTATTCCCACTGTAGGGATAAATAAACTGAAGCCCAGAGGTTAGATAATGCTATGGGTTTAAACGTTTCCCTCCATGAGCCCCAGATTCATATGTTGAAGTCCTAACCCCCAGTGCCTTTGGAGTGAGGGTGGGGTCTATTAAAGAGGTAATTAAATTAAAATGAAATTGGTTGGTTGGCCTTAATCCAGTATGACTGATGTCCTCATAAGAAGTGGGAATTTGGACGCAGACCTGTATGGAGCAAGACAGTATGAAGATAAGGAGAGAAGACAGCCATCTGGCATCAAGGAGAGATGCCTCAGAAGCAGCCTTGCACCCACCTTGATCTCTGTTAGCCTCCAGAACAATGAGAAAATTAATTTTTGTTGTTGAAGTCACTCAGTCTGAGGTACTTTATTATGGCAGCCTTAGGAATCTAATACAAGTGATTAATCCAAGATACTTAACTAATGGTGGAGCCAGAAATGGGATCCCTCTCCTCAGACTTTTTTCCAATCCAATTCTCTTTCAGATGCTACATGTCTTTGAATAGAAACAGACCTACTGATCTTCTAGGATTACTTGTGTTCCATGGATTGTGATACTTATTCACTTACAGAATTTAAAATGCCTTTTGTCAAATCTCCTGAACACTTATAAAAATGGGGGGAAACGCTATGCCTCTGGGTTATTAAGCTTAGTCTATGTAGTTTGTCTCTATGCTAAATTTTTTTTACTGTTCTTTATAATTGGTGAGTTCCCCTTCTCAACTCCTGAGTAAATAGCTATAACACAAAGATTCTTTAGTATGAATCCTTCTACATAATACCTCAGAATAAGTCCTTACAATCACTTTGAGGCACAACTGAGTATAAAAACCCGTCTAGAAGGACCTTATCTTCTCACAGGTGTGGTTACACTGTAGGTAGAGTTTAGTGGATAAAATCCAAACTCCAAAATATTGGGATTTGAATTCCTGGTCCCCTAAGAATTAGAGTAATAACCATGGGTGAGTTCCCTAGCCTCTCAAAGCCTCAATATCTACATCAGTCAGTTCAGTTCAGTTCAGTCGCTCAGTCGTGTCCGACTCTTTGCGACCCCATGAATCGCAGCACGCCAGGCCTCCCTGTCCATCACCAACTCCTGGGGTTCACTCAGACTCACACTCATCGAGTCAGTGATGCCATCCAGCCATCTCATCCTCTGTATAGGATGGAGCTAATAGTAGTATCCGTTATATAGTTTTGTCATGAGGATTAAATAAAATAATGCATTGTATATGCGTAACACAGCAGGCACCCAAAGTAAACGTGTACCACACAAGAATATAAAAAATATATAAATATACAAAAATAAAGTTGGTCATAGGCATGGAAAGCCTCAAACAAAATGTCTTTCTAAAAAATGACAAATTTGTGTTACTTCAGGTTATAAGAAGATCTTTAAGTTATAAAGAAGAAGTCCAAACAAGAAATAAAAAATAATAAGCTGGATTTGTTCAAAATATAAAACTTCTGCTTTTCAAGAGACACTTAGGAAAATGGAAGGTATATTTGCAAAATGCATATCTGAGAGGATACCTGTGTCCAGAATATATACTTGTGTCCAGAATTCTTACAACTTAATAAACAAACGACAACTGAGTTTTTCAAAAGGCAAAAGATTTGAAGACATACAAATGTCAAATAAACAAAGGAGAAGATATTTAGTGTTGTCAGTAATCACAGTGGCTCAGTGGCTCAGGGGCTCCAAGAGCTACAGGTTCAATTTCTGAGTCAGTAATATTCCCTAGAGGAAGAAATAGCAACTTGATCCAGTATGGGAAATCCTATGGACAGCCCACAGGTTTGCAAAACAATTAGACATAATTTAGTAACTAAACAACAGCAACATGTCATCAAGGAAATGAAAGTTAAAATCACAATAAAGACCTACCAGGTAGCTACAATGAAAAAGATTTGACAGTACTACATATTGAAGAGAACATAGAATCACTAGATCTCTTGTTCATGACTGATAGGAAAGTAAAATGGTACAACTTTGAAAAACAATTTTTCAATCTCTCACCTAGTCAAGACATATTTACCCAAGAGAAAAAAACACATATGCACACAAAAACTTAACACAAATGTTCATAATATTCTCATCATGTATTTAATACTGAAGTTGGAAAGACTCAGGGACCCCAGAGAGGTCAAAAGAATCTTTTGTGGTGATAAAAGTATTCTGTATCTTGAGTGTGGCTCAAGATATGAGCCACACATAAGCCACGCTTATGAACATACACATCTTTCAAAAGTCAACAAATTGAATACTTTAAGTAGCTGTAGTTTCTGCATGAAAGTTATACCCTGATCAAGTTTAAATAACACCAGACCAGGAGTTAAGACATCCAAGTATGAGTCCCTATTCTGTCTTTTTAAACTATTTGCAAGTTGCAAATTTTTTGGATTCAGAATTAAACGGATTATCTCTGAAACACTGTGGTTATGTGAAATAACAGACTTGGACTCAATCTATTAACATTGCATGGCACAGAAATTGATTTCAGACTGCTAGGATATAGAGCCTGGTTTTGCTGCTTCCTAGCTATGTCATCTTAGACAAGTGACCTTACCTTTCTGTGCCCTGTTTCTTGCTCTGTAAGATGAGAATACCAGAAAAAAAGAATATAGATAACAGGTTAACATGTTGCTACATGAATAGTGCTTAGCAAATTGCCTTTTGATTTTACTCTCAAGGAAAAGACTCAAACTGTCCATAACTTACAAGGTGCTACATAATTCTGGCCCTTACTTTCTTCTCTTGTTTCATTCCACTCCAAGTGCATTCTGGTCTCAATGAGCTTCTTTTCATTCTTTTAATGTACCATTATCCCTTCCATGCCATGATTTTAAATACCATCTATACCCTAATGACTTCCCAGTTTTTCTCATTAGCCGTGAATGTTCCTCTAAGTTCTAAACTCAAATAATCAACTACCTACTTGACATCTTGATTTTGATGGCAAGTAAGCACCTTAGATATAAACTGACTTAGGCTTGGTTTCCTGAAGTAGACTCTGAGATAAAAACATCAATGTGATTTTTGAAAATAATTTTATCTGTGGCTGCGCTGGGTCTTCATTGCTGTGTGGACTTTCTGCTAGTTGTGGCGAGCAGGGGCTACTCTCTAGTTGTGGGCCTGGGTTTCTCACTGCAGTGTTCTCTCGCTGGAGTACAGGCTCTAGGGTGTGTGGGCTTTAGTAGTTGTGGCTTCCAGGCTCTAGAACGCAGGCTCAGTAGTTGTGGTACATGGACTTATTTGCTCCACACTGTGTGGGATCTTCCCGGATCAGGGATTGAACCCATGCCTCCTGCGTCGGCAAGTGGATTCTCTGCAGTTGAGGCACCAGGGAAGCCCCTTCAGGTGATTTCTTACGTTTTTCTCTTCCTCACAGAACAAACTCAACATTGTATACATGCCCTGTTTCCTCCTCTCTGTGCGTTAGCCTTAACAATACTGGCAGCCCTTGCTACCAGTATTCTCTTATTTTATACTTCAGTGCTGCCATAACTTTCTTTCTCCTGTTCTCCAATTGGAATTTCTTCTCCTAGCTCCACCTCTCAATTCTCCCATTTAAAATCTGGCTTAAGCATTACCTTTTTTGAATCTTACTAAACTGTCTGCCCTATCCCCTCCACCCTGAGCAGAATTTCTCTGTTCAAACTAGTAGCAGCTTACAGGTCTCATTCCATTGTTCATTGCATGCATTCTAATAACACTTTGTGGTTAGAGACTGCTTTCATACAATTCTTAACATGATACCTGGCACACAATATTATTAGCAATCCTGTGTATGCAACTTTGCAAACTGCAGTGCTTTCTAACCTTTGACAAAATTAGCTAACATGAATTTATTTTTTACTTAAAGTAACCCCGGAGTTTCTTCAATATTAACCAGGTATCCAGATAATCAACATATAATTGGAAGAATTTTAAATGCATGAAATTAAAAAGTTTGTCTCATATGAATATGCTTTGCCTTTGTAGTTATAGTATGTGTTAGTCACTTAGTTGTGTTTGACTCTTTGTGACCTCATGGGCTGTAGCTTGCCAGGCTCCTTTGTTCATGGGGATTCTCCAGGCAAGAATACTGGGGTGGGTAGCCATAACCTTCTCCAGGGAATCTTCTGGATCTCCTGCACTGCAGGCAGATTCTTTACCATCTGAACCAGCAGGGAAGCCCATAGTTACAATATGAGTTCCACCAAACTGTGTACTCTAATAACCAGGCATTCTTTCAGTATTTGGCACTTGAAAATTTGAACATAAATAGCACAGACTGTACACAAGTCAAGGTAGTTTAAATTTCTCAATATGTCACTGCTATTTGGGCCACTCTAAGATTATGGAATCCCCAATGAGGACACTCTGGAATCTCCATGTACCTTCTGGATTATTTATCTCCCATCCTCAAGGTTAATTCACATGAAACAATTTCTCTTGTTAAATGCCAATTTTGCCCTAAGGTATGAATGTTTAATCCTCATAAAGGTAGTGGGAGTTACATGTGTGCAGTGGCTATGGTCCCTTAACTAATTAGTGGTGAGAGGATGTTAATAAGAGAGTGATTTATATAATACTAACGAACTGCCAAATACAGTAAAATCTAATTTAGACCAACTGGTGGAAAGCCAGACTTAACTGGTAGAAGAGTACGAATTTTAAAATATATAAAAGAAAGTATATATCATAGATTTCCAACATACTTGATAATTCAAAGTACTTCTTTAATGGACCAAGTGCATTGAGTCTTGCCAAGTAGAGATGCTATTGAAACCTTCTTTATTTTATTTTATTTTTTTGGTTTCTTTCTTTTTCTTTTTCTTTTTCTTTTTTTTTACTCGATTTTACTTTATACTGTATTGATTTTGCCATACATTGACATGAATCCNNNAGATCTGATGCTGGGAGGGATTGGGAGAAGGAAGAGAAGGGGACAACAAAGGATGAGATGGCTGGATGGCATCACCGACTCGATGGACATGAGTTTGAGTGAACCTCGGGAGCTGGTGATGGACAGGGAGGCCTGGCATGCTGCAATTCATGGTGTTGCAAAGAGTCGGACACAACTGAGCGACTTAACTGAACTGAACTGGTAAAGCATGTGTTTTTCATTCTATATATGTTTATACATATAGTACCATGTTACATAACTTCTCTAGGAATTTTCTTAATATTTGCTAATTTGTTTGTGCCTGTCTGATTGCTTCTGATGGTTGTAAAATATTCCAAAGCATGAACCCATCATAAATTTTATGTCCTTTAATCAAGCAATGAACAAGTACATTACTTTGAACTCTTCACTACCATAAAGGTATGAGAGGTTTCCCCTTAACCTGTATTGAGACCCTCTCTAGCATATATACCTAGAAGTGCAATTGTCTCTGTTTAGGGTATAAATATACTTAGTTCTCCAAAATGCCACCCAAGGAAGGTTTCTCCTGTTTACACTGTTTCAGGTGTTGAAGGCTCCTATATTCCCAGACCTCTTCCAATAATTTGCATAATTTACCTGTCTAATCCTTGTCAATATGACAGATATAAACTGATGAGTCATTATTGTTTTAATAAGCATTTTCTAAAATAACCTCCAATTAAAATAAATAAATTTATTTTAAAAATAAGCATTTTCTAAATATTAATAAATATGGATGTCTTGATACATGTGTTTAATTTTCTGTAGTGCCTCTTCATATTTCTTACCTGTTTTTCCACTGGTATTTCTATTTCTTAATGTGTAGAAGTTGTGGACATTGAAAACATTTTTTTCCACTCTGCCACCTCTCCATTAACTTTTCCCATTACATCTTGCATTTGAACAAATGTTTAGATTTTATTATATTCAAATTTATGGGGTTTTTTGTTTTTTTTTTTGGCTTACGGCTTGCACTTTGGGTATACTTATTTTAGAAATTCTTCCCTACTTTAGGTCCTAAAATTATTCTCCTATATTGATTTCTACTTACTTTACATGTTTACCTTTACATCTTTAATCCATGAGGAGTCTATACTTTCATGGAGTACTAAAAGGGATCTAGCTGTATTTGTTCCATGTACCTGAGCTAGATTTATATCTCCTAATATTATCCAGTAAATCTGTATTTTTTAATGTTTATTACTTTATTTGGCTGTGGTGGGGTCTTAGTATGGCATGTGGAGTCTTTGTTGCAGCACACAGAATCTTTAATTGCAACATGCATACTCAGTCACAGTATGTGGGATCTTCCCTTCACCAGGGAAGTCCCAGTCTCTATTGTTATGGTTCGGGCAATAAAATATTAAGTTTACTGAGTTCCCTATATATACAATTATATTTATAATATATATGATTGGGGTGGGCAATCCTTAGAGGCAGAAAACTACAGAAAGAGTAGTTTTCACCCCTACCTCATCCCTTGGTGGTAGCCACATTATTCAAGCATAAGGGGATAGACTGAAAAAGCAACAGGGAAGACAGTATACTATATATAATATATATATAATACTCTATATAATATCCATATATATTGATATATGTGGAGATATATATATATATATATATATATATATATATATATATATATATAGACTGCAGCATGCCAGGCTTTCCTGCCCTTCATCTCCTGGAGTTTACTCAAACTCCATTACCATTGAATTGGTGATCCCATCCAACCATCTGGTCCTCTGTCATCCCCTTCTGCCCCACCTTCAAACTTTCCCAGCATCAGGGTCTTTTCTAATGAGTCAGTTCTTTGCATCAGGTGGCCAAAGTATTGGAGCTTCAGCTTTAGCATCAGTCCTTCCAATGAATATTCTGGATTGATTTCCTTTAGGATTGACTGGTTTGATCTCTTGGCAGTCCCAGGGACTCTCAAGAGTCTTCTCCAAAACCACCATTCAAAAGCATCAGTTCCTTGGTGCTCAGCCTTTTTTATCGTCCAACTCTCATATCCATCCATGACTACTGGAAAAACCATAGCGTTGAATAGATGGACCTTTGTTGGCAAAGTAATGTCTCTGCTTTTGAATATGCTATCTAGGTTGGTCATAACTTTCCTNCTCACATCCATACATGACTACTGGAAAAACCATAGCGTTGAATAGATGGACCTTTGTTGGCAAAGTAATGTCTCTGCTTTTGAATATGCTATCTAGGTTGGTCATAACTTTCCTTCCAAGGAGCAAGTGTCTTTTAATTTCATGGCTACAGTCACCATCTGCAGTGATTTTGGAGCCCCCCAAAATAAAGTCAGCCACTGTTTCCATTGTTTCCCCATCTATTTGCCATGAAGTGATGGGACCAGATGCTTTGATCTTGGTTTTTTGAATGTTGAGTTTTAAGCCAGCTTTTTCACCCTCCTCTTTCACCTTCATCAAGAGGCTCTTTAGTTCCTCTTTGCTTTCTGCCATAAGGGTGGTGTCATCTGCATATCTGAGGTTATTGATATTTCTCTTGGCAATCTTAGTTCCAGCTTGTGCTTCTTCCAGCCCAGCGTTTCTCATGATGTACTCTGCATATATGTTAAATAATATATATAAATATATATGTATGTGTAGGTATACATACACACACACACATAGCTAAGGCTCTATTTTTTTCTGTAAACTTTTTTCTTCAAAATTAATAACTTCTGTTGCTCTCTCTTAATTTTGTATAATGTTTCTTCTGCCGTTCAAATCAAGTAGCAAATTTTTATTTACTGCATTTATTGCGCTTTTCCACTTTAGAATTTCTATTTGCTGATTCCGTGTTTTTATTTAAATTTTCTATCTGTCCATTCACTAATATATTTTCCTTTAATTGTTGAATGTATTTCCATTCTTGCAAGATAATTATAATAACTGATTAGAAGTATTACCTAGTAAATCCAACACTTGGGCCTTTTCAGAGTCAGTATTTTTTCAACTGCTTTTTCCCCCCATGAATATGGACTATATTTTTCTGTTCATTTTCTTGTTGGTAAATTTTGGTTGAAAACAACACTGTTTGAAGTATGTGGTAGCAACTATAATTTTCTTCTGAGGATTATTCAAAACTGTTTTTTGTTGTTGTTAAAGGAGACATTAAACTTCCTGAATTAAAATTGTACACATTGACTCAGTATATAGGCAATTGCTGATATCCGTTTTATGACTTCCTTGTTGCTTTTTAAAAATATGTTCCCAGTACCTGCAAAATGTCACTAAAACCAGAGTTGAAATCCTTAGAAATAAGGACTTCTCTCTTTGTAGTCTCCTGTTTGGAGAAATTAATCTCTAATACTCAGCTACTCAGTCAGCTTCAAACTCAATATTCTCACATCTCAAGCCATGCATCTCCCCTTTCTGTCAGTATGGTTTCAAATGGTTACAGTACACACCCAGTTAAAGAGTCAGACTCCAAGATCAGATTTCAAATAGTTCTGTCTTTCAAGACTGTGTTTCTCTGTGATCTCTACCTTCTTTCTTGAGCATCTCCCACTCTCAAACTTCCTCCTAGTTTAGTTATAAGAGAGTTGATTTCTTTTCTTTTTTTTTTTTTTTTTTTGAGAGTTGATTTCTTTATGCTCTTATGTCGGGGTCTCACATTTTCTTAGAATCTCACATTTCTCATATTTTTCCTTTAGATTTCCAGCTTCTCTCCTACACCTGTAATCTGATCTCTGGTACCTTTAGCCAGAATGCTACAGCGTTTTGCCCCTGCCTGGTTCTCAGCCATAGCCATGAAAGAGTTAAGCAATAGTGTTAAACTGGAGACTTTCAAACTCAGATTCTTGTTTCTTACAGTTTGCAGTCCTTGAGATTAAACTCTCCTCTGGTTTCTATCTGCTCTTAGATGTTTTTAGTGTCTTTAAATAGCTTTTAAAATATAATATATTATAGTTCTTACCTAAAAGATTGAACATAAACATTATAGCTTTCCACCATTAAGAGAAGTTGACTTTCAGCTATTTTTGAATAAATTTGTTTCCTGGTCTTCTGGTTTGCATTGTTTCTAGTAAGAAGTCAGGAGAAATTCTTACCTTGTTCTCCTATATTTATTTTTCCCTCTGACATCTCAAGATTTTTATCTTTACTATTGGATTTTAGTGATTTGATTATAATGTGCTGAGGTGTGGTTTTCTTTTTTCTCCCTGCTTGGATTTATTGAATGTTTTTAAAATGTGAGCTGATAGTCATCAAATTTGGAAAGTTTTAACTCTTATTTCTTTTAAAAATTTTCTTCCTCAGCCTCTTTCTGGTACTCCAATTACATGCATGTTAGTCAAACTGAATATTATTCCACAGTCCCCTTAGTATGGTATTTTCTTTTGTNGATTTTAGTGATTTGATTATAATGTGCTGAGGTGTGGTTTTCTTTTTTCTCCCTGCTTGGATTTATTGAATTAAATGTGAGCTGATAGTCATCAAATTTGGAAAGTTTTAACCCTTATTTCTTTTAAAACTTTTCTTCCTCAGCCTCTTTCTGGTACTCCAGTTACATGCATGTTAGTCAAACTGAATATTGTTCCACAGTCCCCTTAGTATGGTATTTTCTTTTGTTTTTTTTTTTGGCCTGCCTGCCATGTGCTTCAGTTTATATAGCTTCTGTTACTATGTCTTCACATTCATTGATCTCTTCTTCTCTAGTATCTGATCCGATGTTATGCTTTGCAGTTAATTATTGTATCAGATATTATAATTTCATTTCTGCAAGTCCTGTCTGGTTCTTTTCATAGCTTCTGTTTCACTAATAAGAGTTTTTATTTACCCCCCACGATGTTCATAATTTCTATTAAACCCTTGGAAGTATTTGTAATTGCTCTTTTAAAATCCTTCTCTGATAATTCCATTATTTCTGTAATTCCTAGGTTTTTAATTCAGTTCTCTTTCTCCTCACAAATGACATCTTCCCATCCATTCCTCTATTAATTATTTACTTTATGGCAGACATTGTGACTGCTATTTTATGGTGTAGATGTTTAGTGTTTGGTCAGTGGCTCAAGGGGATCCTTAAAGAGATTTTTAAGGGCTTGTGCTTTCCCTGACTCTGTTTGGGTTTCCCCACCCTGTACCACAGTCTGCAAGTGTCTTTATGCTGAAATGGTGATTATGGGTCTCACTTTGTTTTCTTACCTTCTCTCAGAGATGCAATCTAGCTTTTTTCCAACATTTGAAACTAGTTATTACATCTATTTTGTCCTATCTTATAGTTGTATACAGAGGGAGAGGGGATTCAATACAGTACAGTTAATTTGTCATGACCAGAAACAGAAAAAGGTTTTAAGTCTTTTAATATCTCATTGATATGTAGAAAAGGCTAGTCCCAGAGACTATTATGAGGCTAACGCTAATAGAATTAAATTACTCCAGTTAATGCGAGAAGAGTATTGTGTGAGTATAAAATCAGGCTTGCTCTGGAATGAAGGAACTTCTTAGGTAAACTTAGGTAGGCTCAGTATCTTCTCAAATTCTGGATTCCATGTTTCTACACTTAATGTATAAGTTAAGATACTTTCGGTTACAAGTAATAGAAAAAAGAGATCAAATTGAATTAAACTAAAAGGGAAAGTGTAGTGTTAGTTGCTCAGTCGTGTCTGATTCTTTGTGACCCCGTGGACTGGAGCCAACCAGTCTTCTCTGTCCATGGAATTCTCCAGGCCAGCATACTGTGGGTTGCCATTCTGCCTCCAGGGGATCTTCCCAATCCAGGGATTGAACCCAGGTCTCCGGCCATCGCAGGCAGCTTCTTCACCATCTGAGCCACCAGGGAGTAAACTAATTAGTGTATTGAAGGCTTCAGGACTGAACTGATCCAGGGATTCTGTGAGACTCACCTTCCCATCTCTTTAGTCAGTTTTCATCGAATTCTCCTGGTAATGTAACTGTTAATACCTCCCTGTCACATCTTTGTTCCTTTAAGTCTAGAGGAAAATCTCTCTCTCTCTCTCTTTTTTTTTTGGTTTTTTTTTTTGAGTATAATTATTTTACAATGTTGCATTAGTTTCTGCTGTACAAGGAAGTGAATCGCCTATTTTATGTATGTATGTATATACATACATATGTATGCCCCTCCCTCTAGAACTTACCTCAGACCCATCCCCTCTCCACTCCTCTAGGTCATCACGGAGCACCAAGCTGAGCTCCCAGTGCTAACAGCAGCTTCCCACCAGCGATCTATTTTGCACATGGTAGTGCATATGTCAGTCCTGCCTCCCAAGACGCCCCACCCTCCTGTTCTCCACCTGTGTCCCTGCATCCATTCTTTATGTCCACATCTATTCCTGCCCTAAAAATCAGCACCACTTTCCTAGATTCCATATATGTGCATTAATATGCAGTGTTTTTCTGATTTACTTCACTCTGTATGACAGACTCTCGGTCCATTCATGTCATTGTGTGTGCCCACTCACTCGGTCATGTCCAGGGATTTGTGACCTCGCGGACTGTAGCCTGCCAGGCTATTCTGTCCATGGGACTCTCCAGGCAGGAGTACTGGAAGAGGTTGCCATGACCTTCTCCACTATATCACTATAAATGACCCAATTTTCATTCCTTTTTTTCAAGAAAAAGTCCACAGCTTCCCTCTAACTGGGCAAACTTAGATCATACGTTTATTCATGAGCTAGCTTAGAGCTAGTATGCTTCTAATTCAAAGGAAATAGAAAAGCTTTGATTAGTACACTTTTCTAAACTAATTGTGTAGCTAGAGAAATGTGATCAGTTTTATTGGTTTAAACAAATTAGGGCTCATTCCTAGTGTTGGGCCTGCTGTTGGCAGCAACAGAACAGAAGAAAGGAGCAATGGATGTTGGGATGACTTCTCTAAAGCCCATTTTAATTACACTCAAAATTTTGAAAATATACTGTTTTCTGTTTAAAGCATATATCCTAAAGTGTTTTATATAGCATGAATTGCTTTCTAATTCGTAGATGCATTTATCAAGATGAGAGAAGGGCTCTTAATTATTGATATACTGAGTGAGGGGGAAAAAAGCAACATTTAAGGTATTTTATAGCAAAAGATTGGTTCGTAGTTCATATACTGAAATTTGTAGTGGTTATCTCTGAGTCAGAAAATTATGAAAACTTTTTCTGGGAGTCCATATTTTTTGTTTTTCTATCTACTCCAACATTAGGCATGAATTCCTTATGTAATTGGAGAGAATAAATACATCCATTAAGATGATGCTTGTGAAATTGCAAGAAGAGACACTATTTCAGCGTTAGGAGAAGCAATCAGTGTTGTAGCTGAGAACTATGGTTTGTGGACTCAAGTGACCTAGCTTATGGCCTGTATTTACCATATACAGCTTCTATAAAGTTGTATGCATGGTACCATTACTTGAATATGTCAGGTATAACAAGCTCTCTCAATAAAGAAAATGAGATTTAATGTAACATAGGAATTGGTGTAAGGTGGACATTTTTTTTTCACATATCATAGGTAAGGAAACTCAGTCCTTCATAGATTATATAAATGTCTAAAATAATGCAACCAGTAAAAGGAAAACTGGTTTGAACTCACATCTGCCCAGCTACAAAGACCTTCTTCCCTCTGTTCAAATGAATCTGAAACTTGGGGGCACATCAGAATCACCCAGAGGGCTTGTTAAAACATAATTCAGAATTATGGATTCAGGAAGCCGGGGGAGGGCCTGAGAATTTGCATTCCTGTCAGGTTCTCTGGTGATATGCCTACTACTGGTCTGAAGACTGCATGCAGAAATCCACGGTTCTCTCCTACATTTTCCGTGATTGTGCATGCTCGGTGACAACAGGAATTTTAGCATAATCCTCATACATGCAAGTGTTAACTGCTCTTTATTTGGGTGTTTGTTTTCTAATCCCTTGTCTTTGTGATTTTTGAATTCTGGTAAGGTCTTCAGGTATGTAAAAGAGGCTTAGAAATCCTCCTTCAAGTCATTATTCTTATTACTTTCCCCAATCCAGTGCCCTAAATGGTTTTCTAGTGGTATAAAAGAGTTCACACCCTTCCCACTTCATAATGCAATTTTAGGGAGTAAATAAGCCACAAAACAAAATCTGTTATCATATCAATCCACTTATCAGGGTTTGGAAAGCATTAAAGTAATTTATCACAAAATCGTGTCACGTGAATGAAAAACTCTCTGTAAGCTCCTGGTTTCATTTTAAACTTGATTTTTTCTCCTTGTTCTGCAGCTGTACGGGTGGATTGGTAATAAATATGCCCTCTGGGGCTTTATTATCTTAAGGATAGCTTTTCTCTTTCATCATTGTATTGACATTTTCTACCAACCTCAAGGTTTGGCCAGGAAGATGATACACAGTTTGGCCCAGAGATACTGCGTACTGTGTACTGAGCAGCAATTACTTTCTGCCTGTTCCTTTTCTTAAGTTGTGTTATCCTAGAAGGACTAATGTGATCACCTTAACAGTGGTCAAGTCACCCTTTAGCTATTTATCATCAATCTAGTTAGTTAACATCAAATCATCCTCTAGATGGATTATTTTCCCTAAAATTATTGATCAAAATAAAAATGAATCTTCTTAAATGTCTTGTATAATGGTGAACTCCCACTTACTTTATATTGAATTCGATAGTAGTTAAAGTAAATGTCCTCATGTTATGCAAATATACAGATACTTATGATTAGGATTTGACTTTTTTTAGAGTCTGTATAGTACTTCTATCATTTTTATTTCAAGAATATTTCACATATAGGAAGCTGAAATAAAACAGCTTAATTAAGATTCTTTTATTATGAGAAACAGGAACCCACTCAAGCAAGCTATGCCATCTTAAGCAATAAATGGAAGTATTTTACAAATGCAGGATATCTTCCAAGGGCAGGAAAGACTGATGTTCCAGAGGGCATGAGAATGAGGAAATGAGTATTCAGTAAGAACCTGGCCAGCATTCTCTCTTCTTGTCTTGTCTTTTTTCTTCTCTACTGCTTGAATCTGCTCTCTCTGCATGTCAGCTTTCTCATCTTCTTTGTAGGTATGAGAGACTGAAGACTCTCCCATGGCTCCTGAGAATACACTCTCCAGTCAAGAACCTTTTCACTTCCATTCCTAATTCTAACAGAAAGAATATAAGTGGTTCATCTTGGATCAGATATTTAAGAGTACTGACTACAGTATGGTTGCCAGAGGCCTAGCTCCGAAGAGTAGGAAAGTTTTCTAATAATGTTGTTCACTGTGAGTTGAGAGCAAAATACAAACTATCTACTTCTTGAACTTTTTTTTTTTCCCTAAAAAAAATGGAATACTTTAGTAATTGCATCTTTCACTTTTTACTTTAATGCATTGGAGAAGGAAATGGCAACCCACTCCAGTGCTCTAGCTTGGAGAATCCCAGGGACTGTNAAGTCCACAGCTTCCCTCTAACTGGGCAAACTTAGATCATACGTTTATTCATGAGCTAGCTTAGAGCTAGTATGCTTCTAATTCAAAGGAAATAGAAAAGCTTTGATTAGTACACTTTTCTAAACTAATTGTGTAGCTAGAGAAATGTGATCAGTTTTATTGGTTTAAACAAATTAGGGCTCATTCCTAGTGTTGGGCCTGCTGTTGGCAGCAACAGAACAGAAGAAAGGAGCAATGGATGTTGGGATGACTTCTCTAAAGCCCATTTTAATTACACTCAAAATTTTGAAAATATACTGTTTTCTGTTTAAAGCATATATCCTAAAGTGTTTTATATAGCATGAATTGCTTTCTAATTCGTAGATGCATTTATCAAGATGAGAGAAGGGCTCTTAATTATTGATATACTGAGTGAGGGGGAAAAAAGCAACATTTAAGGTATTTTATAGCAAAAGATTGGTTCGTAGTTCATATACTGAAATTTGTAGTGGTTATCTCTGAGTCAGAAAATTATGAAAACTTTTTCTGGGAGTCCATATTTTTTGTTTTTCTATCTACTCCAACATTAGGCATGAATTCCTTATGTAATTGGAGAGAATAAATACATCCATTAAGATGATGCTTGTGAAATTGCAAGAAGAGACACTATTTCAGCGTTAGGAGAAGCAATCAGTGTTGTAGCTGAGAACTATGGTTTGTGGACTCAAGTGACCTAGCTTATGGCCTGTATTTACCATATACAGCTTCTATAAAGTTGTATGCATGGTACCATTACTTGAATATGTCAGGTATAACAAGCTCTCTCAATAAAGAAAATGAGATTTAATGTAACATAGGAATTGGTGTAAGGTGGACATTTTTTTTTCACATATCATAGGTAAGGAAACTCAGTCCTTCATAGATTATATAAATGTCTAAAATAATGCAACCAGTAAAAGGAAAACTGGTTTGAACTCACATCTGCCCAGCTACAAAGACCTTCTTCCCTCTGTTCAAATGAATCTGAAACTTGGGGGCACATCAGAATCACCCAGAGGGCTTGTTAAAACATAATTCAGAATTATGGATTCAGGAAGCCGGGGGAGGGCCTGAGAATTTGCATTCCTGTCAGGTTCTCTGGTGATATGCCTACTACTGGTCTGAAGACTGCATGCAGAAATCCACGGTTCTCTCCTACATTTTCCGTGATTGTGCATGCTCGGTGACAACAGGAATTTTAGCATAATCCTCATACATGCAAGTGTTAACTGCTCTTTATTTGGGTGTTTGTTTTCTAATCCCTTGTCTTTGTGATTTTTGAATTCTGGTAAGGTCTTCAGGTATGTAAAAGAGGCTTAGAAATCCTCCTTCAAGTCATTATTCTTATTACTTTCCCCAATCCAGTGCCCTAAATGGTTTTCTAGTGGTATAAAAGAGTTCACACCCTTCCCACTTCATAATGCAATTTTAGGGAGTAAATAAGCCACAAAACAAAATCTGTTATCATATCAATCCACTTATCAGGGTTTGGAAAGCATTAAAGTAATTTATCACAAAATCGTGTCACGTGAATGAAAAACTCTCTGTAAGCTCCTGGTTTCATTTTAAACTTGATTTTTTCTCCTTGTTCTGCAGCTGTACGGGTGGATTGGTAATAAATATGCCCTCTGGGGCTTTATTATCTTAAGGATAGCTTTTCTCTTTCATCATTGTATTGACATTTTCTACCAACCTCAAGGTTTGGCCAGGAAGATGATACACAGTTTGGCCCAGAGATACTGCGTACTGTGTACTGAGCAGCAATTACTTTCTGCCTGTTCCTTTTCTTAAGTTGTGTTATCCTAGAAGGACTAATGTGATCACCTTAACAGTGGTCAAGTCACCCTTTAGCTATTTATCATCAATCTAGTTAGTTAACATCAAATCATCCTCTAGATAGATTATTTTCCCTAAAATTATTGATCAAAATAAAAATGAATCTTCTTAAATGTCTTGTATAATGGTGAACTCCCACTTACTTTATATTGAATTCGATAGTAGTTAAAGTAAATGTCCTCATGTTATGCAAATATACAGATACTTATGATTAGGATTTGACTTTTTTTAGAGTCTGTATAGTACTTCTATCATTTTTATTTCAAGAATATTTCACATATAGGAAGCTGAAATAAAACAGCTTAATTAAGATTCTTTTATTATGAGAAACAGGAACCCACTCAAGCAAGCTATGCCATCTTAAGCAATAAATGGAAGTATTTTACAAATGCAGGATATCTTCCAAGGGCAGGAAAGACTGATGTTCCAGAGGGCATGAGAATGAGGAAATGAGTATTCAGTAAGAACCTGGCCAGCATTCTCTCTTCTTGTCTTGTCTTTTTTCTTCTCTACTGCTTGAATCTGCTCTCTCTGCATGTCAGCTTTCTCATCTTCTTTGTAGGTATGAGAGACTGAAGACTCTCCCATGGCTCCTGAGAATACACTCTCCAGTCAAGAACCTTTTCACTTCCATTCCTAATTCTAACAGAAAGAATATAAGTGGTTCATCTTGGATCAGATATTTAAGAGTACTGACTACAGTATGGTTGCCAGAGGCCTAGCTCCGAAGAGTAGGAAAGTTTTCTAATAATGTTGTTCACTGTGAGTTGAGAGCAAAATACAAACTATCTACTTCTTGAACTTTTTTTTTTTCCCTAAAAAAAATGGAATACTTTAGTAATTGCATCTTTCACTTTTTACTTTAATGCATTGGAGAAGGAAATGGCAACCCACTCCAGTGCTCTAGCTTGGAGAATCCCAGGGACTGTGGAGCCTGGTGGGCTGCCATCTATGGGGTCACACAGAGTCGGACACGACTGAAGCGACTTAGCCGCAGCAGCAGCAAACCCTTAGTAACAATATATAGTGAAATAAAGTACTGATATTTATTTTATCTACCCAGAATCTCTTCTCCCTCTTCTTAGAAAACCACCTCACTTTTCAAAATTAGGTTATGAATTTTCCCCATTCCCTAGGGGGAGGTGAGAGGGTAAATCACACGCTGCTTCTCTGTGCCACAGTGACCAGGCACATGTAACCCCTGCTAGCCAGAGAACCATGTCACTGTAGAGTGATTGGTTTAGGCATAAGCATGTAATCATGTCCATCAGACACTACCTGAAATTTGACATTTGAAATTGAAGGGGAAGAATGTTTTCCCTTCAAATAAGCTATGAGGATGTGACCTTAGGCTTGTTACCATTCCTGCCACGGGGTACAAGAATATCCTCAAGTATAAAGTCTACAGACTTAAGCAGGGAATACCAAAAAATATCATTTGGGCCCCTAGGACCCACCATACCTGAAGTATACCTTTAAATTATGAAAGTCAGTCAAATTCCTTCATTTGTTGTTGTTCTTCTTCTTAAGGTAATTTGGGTTGGTTCTCTAGTAGCTGCCAGTGCAAGACGTGGGTTCAATCCCTGGATCAGGAAGATCCCCTGGAGGAGGAAATGGCAACCCACTCCAGTATGCTTGCCTGGAAAATCCCATAGACAGAGAAGCCTGGTGGGCTACAGTCCATGGGGTCGCAAAGAGTCAGATACAAGTGAGCAACTGAGCACACATACACACATGCCGTCTAGTAGTTGTAGATGAAAGAGTTTAACTGTACCCTCATGTTGTATTTCTCAGAATTGACTATGAAATGCTAATGGGGAATTCAAGACCATAATCCTTTATCCAAAAGCCTTTGGCGCAAATATATTTGAGAATTCAGAATTGTTTGGATTTCAGAAAGGTACAGAGATGCTTATACCACACCTTTTCTAACAAACACCTCAGAATCCAGGGCTCAGAGCAGCATATCATAATCAAACATGATAGAACTTCTTCAGCAAAATACTCATACCAAGTGAAATAAATGAAATCTATGAATCACCTTATGTTAACTTAGGTCTGATGACATTTTTGCTTCCAATAGAAGCAAGAAGATATTTTTTTTGGTTTCAGAGCATTGCATTTTGCAGTTGTGGGTAGAGGGACATAATGGTTAATTGAAAGCCCCAACTAGGTGCAGACACTGCTGATCCTCGACTGTACCTCTGCTGAGCCACACTCAGGAGTTCTACTCAGTGGAACCTGCAACCTCTTCCTGATACCAGTGAAAGTCACATAAACCTAGTCATAATGGAGCTGCAGAAAGCTCAGAAAGCTGCCTTTCCAGCTTCAGCCTATACTTGCTAAGTATCCTTAGGGTCGTGTTTTGTGGTTTAATGAGATACCACATGTCAGCCACCTAGTAAGCAGTGAAGAAACATATGATCTATTGTCTTTCTTTCCCATCCGTTCCAGTGGCCTAAACAAATTACCCTTGAGTTGTCGTCCCAGCTGTGACTGCTCAAGTGTGACCGTTCTCCGCTTCATATTCTGCAATCTTGACTCAGACAGGGGGCCATCCCTAGGGCAATTGGTACCCTAAGCTCATCCCAATTAAGTAATGGGAAAACATCACTGCCCCTCTAGATCCCTCCTGCTGTCTTGCTAGTGGTAGAAACCATTGTGGTAGGCTGAAAAATGACTCCACAAAGATACCCACGTTCTAATCCCTAGAACCTGTGGGTATGTTGTGAAAGGGATGTTGCAGATGTGATTAAATTTGGGTCAATGTAATTATGAGATTATTATGGGTTATCCTATCAGCTCAATATAATTGTAAGAAGCCTTGTAAGGGAGAGGCAGCCAGGCAGCATGGGGAAGGGGCAAGTGGCCAAGGAATGCAGGCAGCCTCTAGCAGCTGAAAATTCAAGCATATAGATTCTCTTCTAGAGCCTGCAGAAAGACCCAACCCTACTAACACTTGTCTTTAAGCCCAGTGAGATTGATTTTGGTAACCAGAACTGTGAGATAATAAATCTTTGCTGTGTTAAGCAGCCACATGTGTGGTGATCTGCTAAAACTGCAATAGGCAGCTAATACTTAAGGGCAGTCTTTAAAAGAAAAAAGAAAGAACATTTTGTCTGAATATTAAATAGAAGGGATGGCGTTCATGAGCAGCATTATTGACAGTCAGCAAAAGGTGGAAACAACCCAAGTGTCCATCAGCACAAGAATGGATCAGTAAAATGTGGAATGTTTAGATACAAGGGAATAATATTTGACCATAAAAAGAAAATACGTTCTAATACATACTATAACACAGATGAACCTTGGAAGCATGCTAAGTAGATTTAGCCAGACAGAAAGGAATACATTCATGTATGATTCTACTTTTATGATGTACCTAAAATAGGCAAATTCATAGGGACTGAAAATAGAATTAGAGGTCATTAGGTGCTGGAGTAAGGGGTGATGGGAAATGAGTATTTAATGAGTATAGAGTTTCTCTTTCAGATGATAAACAATCTGGAGGTAAAGAGTGGTGGTAGTTTTACAACACTGTTTATTACTTAATGCCATTGAGTTGTACACTTAACAATGGTTAAGATGGTAAATTCTAAGTGTGTGTTTGTGTGTGTGTGTGTGTGTGTTTACCATAATGAAAGCCAATAAAAAGAGGGGTGAGGTGTCTTACTACTTTACCTTGGTGCTTCTTGGAAGGGTACAGTGGAGTGATCCGATTGTATTTATATATGTGTGGGTGCATGGTGCTACATTTATGTATTTTTTTAAAGCACTTGTAAGTAGAGTTGCCTTTTCTCTTTAAGATCCTCAAAATGCTCTCCATCTGTCTGATCCTGAGAAAGAAGTACCCATACCCCACACTCAGCCAAACTCCAGACTGGTAAAGTGTAAAACCATCAGAATACACTTGACCCTAAAGCTAGTCTTGCTGAGACAGTCACCAGAGAGAATTTGTTCCTCTCTATAGAATTATAATATGTTAGTGGTGGTTTAGTTGCTAAGCTGTGTCCAACTCTTGGGACTGCATGGACTGTAGCCCTCCAGGCTCTTCTGTCCCTGGGATTTCCCAGGCAAGAATACCTTCTGTAGGGGATCTTCTCAACCCAGGGATTGAACCCTTGTTCTCTGTATTGCAAGTAGATTCTTTACTGCTGAGCCAAATCCAGTATTTTCAAAACTTCAAGCAAGCCAAGGTCAAGATTTTTGTTATATTTGCACACTGCTTGTACTATCTTCCTTTGTTTTTCTTTGAATCAGTCATTATTTAGGGGCTGGAGGGAAGCAAAACCTACCACCCATCACTAACAAGAGAAATCTGAGCACTTGTGCCCACTGCATCTGGGTATCAGAGTCAGCAAGGAAAACACCACATAGTTGAGCAAGGGATGGAACAGTGCTTGACTCACATAGAGAAGAGACAGAGGAAGATGGGTTTCAGTCCTGGGCATGCAGCCGTCAAGGCCAATGAGACCCTGCTAGCAGCTGTCACAGGGCAGTTGGCCTTCACAAACCCCTCTTGTGCTATTGTGTGAAGGACCCCATCCCCTCCCTGAAGGAGATAGAGTGGTGAAGCTGGCCAGGTACCAAATGATGTACACACTTAAGCAGAACCAAGGAACACACACTGAGATTGAAACAGATAATAGACCAGCACAGGCCGTGGGGACTCTCAGTAAGGAATTATTCCAGACCCAAGGCCCATTCTAACATGGCTGTGTGTGGGTCAAAAGACTGCATTCACAAGGTTACCTTTTTTAGCAATTCCCATTCAAAAATGCTTTTCAAAGTATTATTGTAAATATGAAACTGGTATCAATTGTCATAAATGGTAATAAGAAAAAAATACTATAAAAAAGAATAAAAACGTACCAAATTCTCATCACCACCTGTCAAAGGATTGAGGCTTGTTTTTCCTCTCAAATTACAGGAAGTTGTCAAGTCATCCTAACACTAAACAAAGATGTTCTCTTTGACTTAATGAAAAGATTTGGATGAGTTTTACAATGGAAACTTCATTTTCAGATTGAGACTCAAATTTATATTCAGCATTGTGGCCTGTCACCATGTTCCATTGTCTTGATTTTAATCCCAGTGTTTTGCAAGCCTGTTCTTTGAGAATCACGAATTTTGTTGGCCATCTTATTTTAATGGTGGAGAGACGGATACTTGACAAGGAAGGGACCTTCTGAAGTTGTACCACTAACAATAGTTAATCTATATTAAGAGTATATGACACTGAATGCTTTGGACATGTCCCTTTTTTAGCCCCTTACAGTGGTTCCTGTAACATTGCCTCATCATTCTGCAGACAAGACTCGGAGACATTAAAATTCTGGCCTAAGCACACACATTTAGTAAAGGACACCATTAGACCAACCAGAACTTCCAGAGTCAGCAACCAGTATATTTATATTTGATGCCTACAGCCTCTAGCCTTTCATTTTCCTGGGCTTGACTAGACGTGAATGCTTTTCTTTCCAATGGTAAAGCTTTATACTAGGTTTCCTGTGTATTTTAGTGTGTATTTTTATCCACTCTTAGAAAAAAATCAAAATAATCACTGAGTTCGTATGTAGAAATATAGTTGATGAAGTTTTAATCAACAGTACAGACAATACTAATTTGAATAAACATGTAGTAAACCTAAATGGACTGTATTTTTATTGTTACTTAGCTTATTCATTTTTTAATCCTTTTTTAAAAAGGATATCTATTAATAAATCCGATCAAATATTATACCATAAGTAAAACTTTTACAAGTGTAATCTTTCTAAAATAGCAGTGAGTGGAAAAGCATGGGAGGACAGATAAATAAAAGCCATCTTTCTTCTGAGCAGAGAAACTTTGCTTTTCTTTCCACTCAGCAGCTTACTTCTGTATAGTAACAGACTGAAGAATATCATGTTGCAAAATTTGGCATCTCCAGAGTTTATATTTTTCAGAATATTTAATAAAAGGCCACCAAATGTTAAAATAATTATCCATTTCCTGTATGTGTGCAAATTTTTCCTACTGCTAAAAATTCTTAATTAAAAAAATTAATTAAACATGTTCTTCTAACTAAGAAGCAATTGTAGACCTTGCGCCCAGCAACGAAAAACTTTTATTTCCTTCATGGTTGTCTCAATTGCCCTCCCATGATGGGGAATTCTGGTAGATACATGAAGACCTTCCTCTCCTGAAATTGCTACCATGGATTCTTCTTTTTTTTTTTTTAACCCAATTTATTTTCTTACAATGGAATCCTGTTAGTATACTAATATAGTGTAGTATCTTGTAAACACTTTATCCATTTAAATTTAAAAGATTTTGTTTCATAAAGAGAGGAAGGTCAACAAGATGAAGCAAAGTATGAAACACAAAACTAGCAAAACGTCAGGATTTTACTTACTGTCTGCTCAGTATGCATCCACCCTAGCACGGATATTAGATGGGAAACATGAATCTGTGGTTCCATTGAGGGTTTCAGTTCTTGGGTGCTTTTTATAGGATCATCATCTCCCTACAATAACAGCTATCATTTTATTGTTTCTATTTTAACAACATGTACTATATAAATGACTTGAGATTCTATTTCTTATGTAAGATAAGCTCTATATATATATATATATATATATATATATATGGGCTTCCCAGGTAGCTCAGTGGGTAAAGAGTCTGCCTGCAGCACAGGAGACACAGGAGACGTGGGTTTCATCTCAGGGTCGGAAAGATCCCCTGGCGGAGGGCATGGGAACCCACTCCAGTATTCTTGCCTGGAGAATCCCATGAACAGAGGAGCCTGGCAGGCTACATAGGGTCACAAAGAGTCTGGCATAACTAAAGTGGCTGATTATTTTCTCATATAGATCATTTCAGAGTACTGAGTAGTGTTCCTAGAGAAGGCAACGGCACCCCACTCCAGTACTCTTGCCTGGAATATCCCATGGATGGAGGAGCCTGGTGGGTCGTAGTCCATGAGGTCGCCAAGAGTCGGACACGACTGAGCGACTTCCCTTTCACTTTTCACTTTCATGCATTGGAGAAGGAAATGGTAACCCACTCCAGTGTTCTTGCCTGGAGAATCCCAGGGACGGGGGAGCCTGGTGGGCTGCCGTCTGTGGGGTCGCACAGAGTCAGACACGACTGAAGCGACTTAGCAACGGCAGCAGCAGAGTATTGTTCCCTGTGCTATACAATAGGTCCTTATTAGTTGTCTATCTTATATGGGTGATGGGTTTAGATGCAAATATCTGAGTCCTAGGCCACATGGGATACCCAGATAGATGTTCCTAGGAGGAAGTTTATTCACTTCTGTCTTCAAAAGGCATTTTTCTTGTAGTTCCTCTGTGCTAGGCACTGTGCTAAGATGCTAGAAACACATAAATGAATAAAGTGAAACCTATCTTTGAGGGGGTTACACTCTACTAGGAGGATGTAAATATTTAGTCTATTAGTCCTTCAATGAACCTCTATGCTGATGCGCTCTATCTTGCTCTAGGCTTTGAACTCACAGCAGTGAGAAAAAAAAAATAGTCAAGTTTCCTACTCTTATTGGATTAACAATCTGGTATGGAAAAATAGACAATGAACAATTTAAAAAATATAGTAGTCAAGATAGTGGCATTGAGAGAAGAGTACAGAGTGGCTTGAAGGGGAGTTATTTTTCAGTTTTGACTTAGATAGGCCTCGGCTAAAGAGGTGACATAGAAGGTGAGATGTCAATAGCAAAGATCCGTCCTTTGGATGAATAAAAGCAAAAGCGTTACAGACCAAGAGAAGTATAAGTGGAAAGAGGGAAAGACAAGAGGGAATTTGGTGTTTTTGAGGGATAGAGAGAAGCCCTCTCTGGGGGCAAAGTGAGTAAATGAAGGCGAGAATGAGATGAGTGTGAGTGAGAACCACAGTGGTCAGCTACCATTGACTGTGTTCCTAATTAAGCTGAGGTTAAATTATGCACCATCTCAAAACATAAAGATAAGGTGAATTCACATAATAGCCTTGTGATGCTTAAAACAATGGTTCATGTCAGTGTTTCTCAAATAGTCTGTGAAGGTGGAAACTATTTTTTTAGTATTTTAGGCCTAAGTGTTCATAAAGTATCGTAAATATGAAATAGAAATTGAAATGGTAGGGCACACAAGCTCATTTTTAAATGATGACGTTCCAGTCATTGTCTGATTGCTAGAAGCGCTTCTACATTAGCCTCAATTTCTGTATTTATTTTGTTGTGGATTGACCATGGACTGGCACCAGATCTTAGAACACCATCTGAGAGCACTGGACTATGCAACTGATAAAGCTTGTATTTTAAAAACTGGTCATTATTTACAGACCCCATAGGCATGGTTTCGTTTCATGTTGTTTAATAATATTTGATTAGAAAAGTTATGTAATTTCATCTCATATCCTGAGGTTAATGGGGTGAGTGTGTGTATGCATGTGTGTCTGTGATCCTATCAAGAATTTATTAGGCTCTTGATTTCTTAAAAGTACAGTAATATGTGAGCCCAATGTTCCCAATGTGCTTTTGGCATTATTTATGAAAAACAGTCTTTAATTACCAAGCTTAACACATTATCCTTGGTGGAGACTCAAATCTCTTTTCCAACTTTAAACTGAGCAAAAGCTTTCATCTGGCAAGGTACTGAAGCCCACTATGAAAATTTTGTGCATAGAATTATCACCAAGAGCTATTTGGCAGCTTCTCCATCTCAATGAAAAGGACTCTGTATTTTATCTTCGCACAAATAACTCTCACCACCATATAAATTATTTTCTCAATTATCTTTCAACCTTTTTGCAATAAGGTTTCCTGAATAAGAACTGGAAATATCTACATCACATTCCATGTCACATTTCTTGATCCAAATTCTTTTAATTAGTTACTTAGCCCAAATCTATTTCAAGCACAACAATTTCCTGTATATCTGGAAGAGTGGTGGGAAATTTTTACCTCATCTAACCCAATCACGGACCATAACCCCATATTAATCTGGGAGACAGCCAATGCTTTTCTCTGGAGTGATATTACTTCTCATTTAGCCTGCAGAATATTTTTGCATTGAAAGTGAAATTTTGTAATTGTGTAAGAGATCCTTAGCACACTTTTTCCAGTTGATCCCAAGTGAAGCGTAAGCCATAGGAGTATCTGACGGCATCCCATCCAATCAGAGCACCGCCGCTTTCGTTTTTAAAGCGCAGATTTTATGCTCTTGGGAGGGAGCCAGGAGGAGTGCTGGATCAACACACTCAATTCCAAAGGAGCATCTAATTTTATTGTCTGCCCCTCTGAATTTCAGAGAACAACGGGCTAGCCATAAGTCTAAAGCATGGCTCAGAGTGTTAAGTCATTTTCAAATCCATTGCACTCTTGAACCAGCTTCTCTTTTCACGTTCTTGGTAGCAGGCATTCTCTGTGAAGTACTTTAAAACAACTGACAGCTTTGCATGAACACCTGTACCAACAGATATCACTTAAACTTGGGCAGTCTCATGAGACAGTGATTGTTGTGGACTGTGGTCTGGAGTTTTCATGCAAAAGCTTGTGTGAAAAAGGTGCATTGTTGAGCTTTGCTGGAGAGTCTTCCTTTGTTGCCTCAGCGGTAGCTTCGAATGGAACCATTTCTAATACACTACACGTGAGTTGGAATAAAATGTAGTTGTCTGAAAATCTAAGGAAACATTTGATTCTATCTGAATGAATCACATGTTAACTGCTTATCAAATGATCGATTTTTACTTCACAAAGTGATTGATACCTCTGTGACTCTGAGGAGAAACACTATACTTTATTTCAAGGGTAAATTTTTTTACTACGGTAGATACAGACAATGGATATACGCAGAATCTGCTCTCATTAACTGCTCACTAATTTTCTCAGGTGAAGTGTCATATTGTTTACATACAAAATACTTTCATTCAGGGGATAAATGACCGCCTTTGTTTGCTAAATCTGCTCTTTGTTTTCATGAAAAATACAGACTTATTCATAGTTTAGAAAAAAAAAAAATCTGCTAAATGTGATTCCAAAACAGACTGGTTCTACTGATGTGTCTCAAGTGACCTCGGCACAAAAAAACAAAGTGCCTTGGATTAACACAAGCCAGTTTCAAACTTCTAGGAGTCCATGATCAGTTCTTCTCAAAGGTAACTTTTTGGGAGGGCCAGGGAGGTCTTGAAAAATACAACAAAAACACACTAAAAATCTTGACTGTGTTTAACAGAAACTCAAAGGGGAGAGAGAAGTAGTAGCCTGAGGTCAAACAGAAGGGGGAAAAATTCTTTAAATTGCTAAGCAGGAACTTTCTCAGTCTTGGTTCCTTTTTCTTGTCCAGTGAAGCACAACTGTATCAAGGAACAGCTTCCACATGTCTGATGGGCATGGGATAAGCTACCCCTTGAGGTTTCTATAGGCAGCCAGGCAGGTACCACATGTTTAGAGATGCTGAAATCAGTCCACCCACCTTTACTGTTCTCTCCCATTTTAAAAGCAGTCATAAAAATGCAACAGAGACTTTCTTCCTCCAGGCAGTCCCTTTCTGTGTTTCTTTTGTTGTTCTGACTTTTCTGACTGATTGCTGTTCTCAATCAACATCCACTTCACTTTCAATGTACTTGAAAAGCTGGGCTGTTTTTTTTTTTTTTTTTTTTCTTTTTTTCTTCCTTTTCCTTCCTGCCTTCCCTTTGCATCCTTCTCTTGGCACAAAGACTTCCGTTGCTGGCCTTCCTTCTTCTTCTCATGCTCAGGTCTTCCTAAGGGACTCCTGGCTTCTTTCCCGCCCTGCCTCTTTGCCCCATCAAGCCCTCTACCTGCTCAGTGCCAGCACCACGCGCCCTCATCCCGCGTCCCCCTGCTGCTATAGCTCCCTCTCCTCATCTGCTTCCTACGTGTCAGGCAGGCTCTGCTCCACAATTTCATCAGGTGGCCTGGGGGTGAGGGTGAGCACGCTGTCACTTAAACTCCCTCCATCCCCGCCAGCCTGAAATGGAAAGTGTGATAAATGGAACCGTACCAGGCTCAATTTCGTCTGGAAATTTCAAGCTTATGATGTTCAAATAGGTTCATAAATTCCCCCAGAACGCCTCTCTGCTCTCCCTAATACCCAATTGCAGGTTTCAACTGAGCAGGCCCCCTCTACCTGCTTTTACAGCCCACGATACTCCATGCATCTCATGCCTGGGCTCTGGCATGTTTTTAATCTAGTGCCCAGTCTGGGGATGTAGCCGCCGCATATATATTCGCTGATTCTTTTCCAGGGGAGGAATGTTGACAGTGGACGACAACAGGTAGTCTTCAAAGGCGTCTCACTCCAGGGCCGCTTTCATTTTTCTCTGTTTCTAAAAGCCAGCCATGGCTTTGTTGTTGGCAAATACGTTTCTTCATGTCCCATCCTGGGCAAAAGTCGTCAAGTGGAGAATCTTCAAAACGTGCTCTTGTTTTCTTGTGGAGAGAATGGCTTCTCCCTCCCCCCCCCCA
>SJYA01002905.1:3529457-3565428 GCA_006410615.1 Neotragus moschatus | reverse complement strand
CTGGGCTGCTTCCCGGCTTCATTCTCTCCACTTGGCTCCAAACACAGGGCGCTCCGAGGTGCTGTTGCCGCCTCCTCACCTCTGCAGCCATGATCTCGTTAACAGACACACAGAGTAAGTACCTGCCCCGAGGCCCCGCCTCAAGCCCCGCACACACCTTCCTCGGTCTGGGTCTCGCCCGCCTTCCCCTCCGCCTGCCCGGGTCAATGAATGAAGCTCCGCGATGGGGGCGGTGGCCTGCAATACTCAGCTAGGACTGCGGGACCCTGGGGGAGCCGGGTGCTGGACTTGCAGCTGCGGACCTGGCGGGAGGGGAGAGTCAGTGGGATCTGGGGAGACGCCCGAGCTGGGGAGGGGGAGCTTTCGCCGAGCGCGCAGGGGTCACGCCGCTCTCACTCTTAGGAAGATGGGCGCTTTGTTCCTGCGGGCGGCCGCGAGAGAAAGTTTGATGCGCGATGCCAGCGGCCCACTCTTGGGGATTTTTTTGCACTTGACATACTTGGGGTCCTCTACAAGTTACTGCTGGTTGTTTGGAGGCCGTGTTTTAAATCTCATCCATGATAGGCTCTCTTTGGAAATGTGCTTACGCTTAAATATTTTGAGTATTTGCTTTTTGCCACCACTGGAAGCAACCTTTTAAAAATCCCTTGAAATAACTTCACTTTTCTACCGGCGGCTGTCTTCCCAATCGTAAACTTTGTGTTCCGTTAAACGACTTCTTTCGTTAATATTGTATGTTGTGCTTTGTGGTATGTTTTATTGTTTTAGCATCTTTCTGTCTGCCACAGTTTTCTTTCAATATAAAATTTCCCTTTCAATATGAAATATAAAAGGGGTAGTTTTCTACCCTTTTTTGTCAGTGTTAATAATTTTGTATTTACTTATCTGCCAACCCTGTGCTTCCTGTCTTTTGATGGTAGTGATAGTCTTTTTAATCTCACTTTATTTTATCTGCCATGCCTTTTTTTTTCATTCTGTAACTTACTTGAATTTTAAAGATTTTTAAGAATTTAACAGTCTGTTGAAATAAAAAATAGAACTTCCTTTAAAAATGGCTTATTTTAAAGTGAGGTCGTAAGGTTTGGTTCAAGTCTTGACTAAGTTGGACTTCATTCACCAAGCTGCTTATAACTCGTGCACACACTGCCACTGAGGAAGGGTCCCTCCCTTCCTCAGACTGAGCTGGGTCTGCACCTTGCGTGCCCATTTTGGTGTATCTGTTCTAATCAGAGAAAATACAGAGTCCTTTTCTGTTTGTAGGTTTTTATGTTTGGGGTGGTTTTGTTTGTTTGTTTGTTTAGTGTTACAATAAAACTACCTGTTTTATAAAAGCATCTCATGTCAGTTTACCATGTGCTTTCATGTAAAATGTTTTCTTTAGTTCTAAGAGCCTTGTAAGGCAAAGAGATTGGGTAGAATATTCAGAGCCTATTTTTGGTCCTCTTGACTGAAACCCAGAATTTAGCAGAATACTATACATAAATTGCTAGAATTTATTTCTAATAGTACTACTAATTACTCAGAGGAAGTACTTGGTCTCTACATAGTTTTCCTATCTGTTAATACTCCTGTCTGAGTCTGTGATTATTACATATATATATTGTTTACTTACCCTGTGCATATAGATTCTCTTCCATTGAAGTCCTACGGGGACAAGTGCTAGTTTACATCCTTTCAAAAACCAGAACGAGGGGGTTGGGTTGGAATATGGGCAGAAGAGGCAGCATTCTCCTCACTTCATTACAGTGATGAAGAGGAGGAAATTAAACTCTTTGCTGCTCATTTGCTGAATGTTTTAAATAGATAATGGATGAGAATACAAAATGATTAGTGGACCAAAAGCTCTTTGGATTTCAACTGGCGTTTGTGTGTGTGTTCAACTGTAGGACTTGGCCATCATTCAAGTGACTTATCAAGATTATTCTGGGATCCCGATTCTGGGAGAGAGTGATCAAGTACTGGTCATAGTAAAAAAGCAATTCATGACTTTAAGGGAATTCTGTAATCCCCTCCAGTACCCCGCCCCCCAAAAAACCCACAAAATTTATTGAGGAGGCAGGAGTGGGGCAGTTGCCATGCTACCTCTAAAGCTTTACTTCATTATGTCACATTGCCTAAATTCTACCATGATGTTGAATTGAGTTCTTTATTATAACATTTTCTCTTTTTGAAAGGGTATAGACAGCGCTGCCTTGAAATGTCTTAAATAAGAAATCAAAGTGCTAAGGTGATTGTCATGGAGTAAGAATATCTCTTCTTATCAAATTTCTATAATAAGCTTTTGATTTTAGATAAATTAGTTTTATTAGATTTTTTAAATCAGATTGTGCTTTAAAAATACACATGCCTGTGTGGATGTGCACATGCATGCATGCACATGAGCAAGAAGAATGAAATTTTAATAATGCACAAGAAAATATGTTTATTTTCAGTCAGTTCAGTCGCTCAGTCATGTCCAACTCTTTGCGACCCCATGGACTGCAGCGCTCCAGGCTTCCATGTCCATCACCAACTCCGAGAGCTTACTCAAACTCATGTCCATTGAGTCGGTGATGCCATACAACCATCTCATCCGCTGTCGTCCCCTTCTCCTCTTGGATTCAATCTTTCCCAGCATCAGGGTCTTTTCAGATGAATCAGTTCTTCTCATCATATGGCCAAAGGATTGGAGTTTCAGCTTCAGCATCAGTCCTTTTAATGAATATTCAACTGATTTCCTTTAGGATTGACTGGTTGGATCTCCTTGCAGTCAAAGGGACTCTCGAGTCTTCTCCAGCACCACAGTTCAAAAGCATCAGTTCTTTGGCACTCAGCTTTCTTTAATCCAGCTCTCACATCCATACATGACTGCTGGAAAAACCATAGCTTTGACTAGATGGACCTTTGTTGGCAAAGTAATATCTCTGCTTTTTAATATACTGTCTAGTTGGGTCATAACTTTTCTTCCAAGGTGCAAGTGTCTTTTAATTTCATGGCTGCAGTCACCATCTTCAGTGATTTTGGAGCCCAAGAAAGTAAAATCTGTAACTATTTCCATTGTTTCCACATATATTTGCCATGAAGTGATGGGACCAGATGCCATGATCTTCGTTTTCTGAATGTTGAGCTTTAAGCCAACTTTTTCACTCTCCTCTTTCACTTTCATCAAGAGGCTTTTTAGTTCCTCTTCACTTTCTGCCCTAAGGGTGGTGTCATCTGCATATCTGAGGTTATTGATATTTCTCCCGGCAATCTTGATTCCAGCTTGTATTTCTTCCAGTCCAGTGTTTCTCATGATGTACTCTGCATATAAGTTAAATAAGCAGGGTGACAGTATACAGCCTTGACATACTCCTTTCCTGATTTGGAACCAGCCTGTTGTTCCATGTCCAGTTCTAACTGTTGCTTNTCCAGTCCAGCGTTTCTCATGATGTACTCTGCATATAAGTTAAACAAGCAGGGTGACAATATACAACCTTGACATCCTCCTTTTCCTATTTGGAACCAGTCTGTTGTTCCATGTCCAGTTCTAACTGTTGCTTCCTGACCTCATGCCTATTTAAATAAGAAATGAAGTTACCTAATAGCAGCAATGTCCAACCCAAACCTAGATGCAAGAAAGAGAAGCAGAGAGCACACAAACTGGAGTTCTCACAAGGGGAGAGGGCAGTGTTGTGTTGCCTTGGGTGTGTGTGTGCAGATAGGACTTGTTGGCAGAAGACAAGCAAGATACTCAGGGCTGCTTGCCTCAGCTGATGTCTCNGTCCAACCCAAACCTAGATGCAAGAAAGAGAAGCAGAGAGCACACAAACTGGAGTTCTCACAAGGGGAGAGGGCAGTGTTGTGTTGCCTTGGGTGTGTGTGTGCAGATAGGACTTGTTGGCAGAAGACAAGCAAGATACTCAGGGCTGCTTGCCTCAGCTGATGTCTCTGAAAATAATTCTCTGACCAGAAATGGTTCTGTTCTGGTTCTTCTAGCTTGGCCAGAGCAGTGAACACATGGATCTCAAACACCCTGTCAACGTAATTGCAGTGTCACAGCCGTCAGATGGAAATGCCCCCCAAAGCAGGGGTAAGTGGATGTTTCTTCAGTAGTCAGCATTTTGAGAAATGCGTACCACATTGACAACAAAAATATATTTTAAAAACTCACCAAATGTCAAACTGCCACCTTCATTACTGCTCTGAAAAGTTTATAAAGCTTTAAAGACACGCCCACCAAAAGCCAGTTAAAAGGAAGCCATTATTCTTTTTTAAAGGTGGGTGGGGGTGGGGGGGTTAGTTCTCTATGGTATGTATAGTCTTTGGATAATATAAAGTATTATTGTATTTGTTGGGTAATAAGCTATGATCTGTTATGTGCCTTACTAAAGAACACTACACTCCAGTGTAAGATACTACTTGTAGAGTCTACATTTGAACTATATTTTGGCAATTTACCTGATTATAAATTCACCTGGGATGATAGAGAACACTTTCCTTCCCATCCCTTTGCAGTGCCTACAGAGTTATAATCTCATTGGCCAGCTTCCATTCTTATGACAGCAAGTCTCTAAGTGTGCTCCCAGCAGCATCAGCACCGCCTAGCAACTGTTCAAAATGCAAAGTAGCATATTCTACTCTAGATTTATTGAATCAGAAACCCTTGGACATGGAACTTAGCAATCTGTGTTTTGAAAAGCCCTTCAGGTGATTCTGAAATTAGTACAGTTTGAGAACCACTCGCCTTGAGCCTAGTCATTCAAAGTATTCTGGGAGGATCCCCAACAACAGCCTCCCTAGGGAGCTCATCAGGAATGCAGAGTCACAGGTCCCACTCTACTGAAACACAGTCTGCAACTTGAACCGCATCTCCCGGGGATCTGTTTGCTCACTAAAGCTGGAGAACCACTGTTCTGTGAATAAGGATTTGGCACTACCCTCTCTGGGTTTGAAGCCCAGCTCTCTTTCTCGTCAGGCTTATGACTTTAGGCAAGGTGTTTGGTCTCTCTCATCTTCTGTGTCGTCTCCTGCCAAATGAGACTGATGATAATGGCTCTGGTAAACCCTAAAAATGGTCCTGAAACTGACGTGAGGCAGTGCATGTGAAGAGCTTAGCATGATGCCTGGCACATAGCAAATACTCATTTAGTAATGGCTCTGATTATTGTCTACTCATCTTTTAAAAAGAATCTCCTTCTCTAACATTGAGCAGATCTCCACAAAGATCTATGTGGTTTCACGATATACAACTAGATAATTTAAACCACAGACACAGGAGTCTGAAATACTGATATGCTTGAGATTAAAATTCTCAGCTTAAATATTCTAGCTTTCGAAGCCTAAAAAAAAATTAGAGAATGGCTAGAAGAAGAAGAAAAAAATTTAGAGAGTAGCACGCCTATCATGAATGGGCTTTTCTCCATAAGTTAAGAGCCATAGCAGGCCTTGCTGGACTAAATGAAGGCGAATAACAATGAAGTACATAGAATAATTTTGCTCTGAAACTTACTTTTTTAAACAGGAAGATAAGTGAAATTCTAGGTTTTTTCCAATCTTTAAATTTCCCTGACTGGGGTACGAAAATGATTTGTCTCTTACTTTAGTACTCTGTCCTTTTTATGTTAAGCTTGCAGGTCTCATAGGGACAAAAACAATTAAGAGAATGAATGGAAAAATCAATTATTCCATTAATATGTTTTCTCACCAACTTCAGTGGCTAGGAGAACTATTTTTTATACATTATAAAAACATCTGACCTGATATGTTGGGGGCATTCCAAGTCATCTTTAGTTCTGAAATGGCTCTGCTATGTTACCAAGCATCTTCTGCTTTCTGAATTATTTGCAAGAAATGAAATCAGAATGACTTTCTGTTTAAAGGCAGCATGAAGTTGAGTTAATGACACATCTAACAAGATGTGCTGCAGCTGCAACAACGCCCAGCTATGGCGTGGGACCTCTGAAATGGAATTTATGAATTGACTGCTACTGAAAAACCAACAGAGGGAGCACAGACCTCTGTGTGTATCTGTGTGTGTGTGTGTGTGTCTGTGTGTGTGTCTGTCTGTCTGCGTGTGTGTGTGTGAAAGAGAGAGAGAGATGAAGAGACAGGGATTAAACATAAACTATCCTGGCGGCATGGCATAAGATTTTTAAAACACTAAATCCACAGAGCTAGATTTTACAAGTCACTTACCAGGTTAAAGCTATTAAAAGGAGTCTCGTTTTCTTATTTACAGTTCTGTCAGAAGCAGTCATGATTTAGGAAAATATTTTGATAACAGGGAGAAGTGAGCTGACCTGATGATTGTTCTTAGTTTATCTCCTTGTACTTATGAAGTTATGTTAATAGAAAAAATTCCCATCTCTCCTTCTGATGTCTTGTCTTGGTCATTCCTTCCTTACAGTCCGTAATGAAGGGTGGCATATTTCCACATATGTGGGGGGAGAGCAGTTGTATATCCTTCTTCCTTAAAAATTTAGGTCTTCAATCTGAAATTTCTCTTTCTCCATTGAAAGAATCTTACTTTTCTCATACACATAGCTTTCTGTTGTAGGAAAAACAGAGAGACTTCTCAGTGATTTTGCCATAAGCATTTTCTATAATTTGGCTTCTTCTCAAATGAGACCTTCAAAGTAAATGTTCTTACATTTAACATAGCTTGTCACGAGGCCACTGGTTTACCAGTTCACCTTGATTTTACAAAGAAAATTTTGATATTTGAGTGCATACAAATATCAGCACATGCTACTAACATATTAACAATTTTTAGATATTTGGTTACTTAAAATATGGACAACTCTCTGCACTCCCTTCCAGCAGTTATTCTACAAAGATAACTGTCAATCATGATTTTCCTCTCATAAAACACCTTTACTTTTCTCGATGGAAATCTTTAGGTTGGAATACTTTTAAGACTGAGTACTAGAAATGTATTTGTGTGGATTAGATAATCATTGGTGAATATTATAAGGAGTACAGAATTGTGCTACCACCAAAAAAAAAAGAAAAAAGGTTTAACACCCTGGCTTTATCGCTTTGTTACAGGTTTGATAGTATCAAGATTACTAGCTATTCAGATATAATTTAAACCAAGCTGCCAGCTGCTGTAGTCATACAAAAAACCCTGTACCTAACCAGCTGTACCTTATAAAGCAAATTGTTGCCTTTCCCTGACCACTACGTTTTAAAATTTTATCAGCAAGCTGTGGTTGGTTGTTTTTCCACCATCCAAACATACCTGGCTACGTTGGAGTTTTATTTGTTGGGGTAACTTCTAGATGAAATTTTATGTATGTCCTAACATAAAACATAAACTCCAGCAGCTTCCCCTCCTGCTTGGTTTGGGGGCATGAAGGGGCAAGGCATATTTTATAACATGTAAAACTTGGTGAATGTTGCTATTAGAAGTTCCTCAGGAGGAATGCAACTATTTGGAATTAGGTCGCTGGGCTGCGCTAACAAAGATAACCTTTTAAACTGACTGGTCGGATACTACCTCTTAGTTTTTTTTCTTACCATCTTCAATATAATCTTATGTTTGATGCCACCCCCCCCCCCACAATCAACATTAAAGCTACCCCCATACATATGGCCACCAGAATGCAACAAAGGGAAATGGTTAAGTGATTTAAATTCTTTACCCTTGAAAGCTTTCAGCTCATTGATGTTGAAAAATAAGTTGAAAAATCTAGCACAGACTGCTCAGAAACTAACAAATCAATGTGCCATTCACCAAACATACAAGGCCAATTTTCAGCTACACCACCTTCAGACTATTCATAGAGGGGTCCGTTCAACAGAAAACCAGGCCGGGGCCTCCTCTTCATGGTCTTCAAGCCGCCATTCAATTAATGAAAAGAAGTGATAACAGAAGTTAATAACTATTCCTGATCATTGAAGCAGTGGAAAGGGAGGGCTGGGAGGTAAAAGAGCTGGGAGATATTCAGCCTGCTGGGTAGAGCCGTATCAACATCCTCTGTGCTCCCTTCCCACCCCCTTTCCACAAGGCAGTACCGTGGCATCTGCTCCCAAACTGTTCCCATCCTGTTCAGAAACTGACCTGCATATATATTGGCCTTAATGACCAAATGTTTAAAAATTCATTGCGCAAGAGCAGCTGAAAGCAGTTGATTGGTTTGAACTTTATTGTATGCACCTTGCTTCCCAGCCCGCAGTAAAGAGGAAGGGCAGCTGGTAAACATTTGGGCATTTAAAGAATGAGAGGCCCTGGATTTCCCAGTGTCCCGTCTGTCTGCCTTACTCACAGCGTGAGGCCCAGCTAAGCTGTGTGCTGACCTGGTGCTTCGTTTGGTTTCATCTGACCATCGTCATACAGGTGGGTCAGAAAAGATCTGCCGAAGTGGTTACCTGCTAGCTCCCGTCAGACCTCTATCCTGAGAAATTATCTTTGGAAGCATTTTCCTCATTGACTGGGGCACCACTTCAGTGACAATGAAGCAGGTGGTTTTGTTGTTCCCTCAAGTATTGTTGGTAAGTGGTTGTCACCTAGAGAAGGATCTCCCCATTCCAGGCCACACCACAATACCATGTTCTAGGTAGTGTCACCCCCGGCTTGGACTTCAGAAGTTTGCCCTTTGTGCAATGCATTCAAGCAAGCACAGACCTCCTGGAGGTTTCACAGTGTCATCCAGAAAGTTAGTCTCAAACTGTGGTGTTTATTGGGAAAAGGGATTATTTGTTACAGCAATGACTGCTTAGTGTGAGAAAGCGGCCTAATTAGTTCACACTCCAGTTTACAGTGGGCCTCCTCAGTAGGTAAAGTCCTAACTCTGGACAAGCCAGTGAAACTTTTAAGGTCCATTCCTTATTAGCAACACTCTGCTCAGCGCCTTCTCTTCCTTCTAGTCCGCTCTGCTTAGCTCAGGTTTGAGCAGTCTAACTCTAGTCGTTATCAATATAAACAAACTACAAGAAAATAAGGCAGTGAGGCATCTTTTAGAAGGAAGATGTTGGACAAATGTGTTTCTGGTTGGAAAAAGAAGGATTAAGGACCTGTGGAGAAGACAGTGTGCATTTTCTTCCGGCAGTTTCAAGCTGTTTCCTCTTGTGATCTCATGGTGTGGACCATGCTTTCCACCCCTGCCATAATTTCTGTGATAAAAATCACATCCTTTTGATTTAGTGGGGGGTTCTTGGGCATAGGAGTATATGTGTATTTTAAAGTCACTCTTCTCTTTAACTGATTTATTTCTTTCTTCTTTATAATTTTCCCTTTCACAGTGTGTAGCCCTTTGTCATTAGAATGATAATCATAATAATAGCGGGAATGTAATTTCCCATAATGCTAATAGTAGCTGTGTGCTCATACACACCCAGTTTATTCTTAGATTCATTTACGCTCTGACTTCTTCATCTCATATTTAAATACAGCAGGTGTTTATCTTCATCAAGGAATGTTTGTTGAGCTCCTCCAGGGAACATGGGGCTGTCCCTAGGTGCCATGGGCTTATACAGGGCAGATTCAAAGATGTGGAAATGTTTACTTCCCCTAAGAACCAGGAGTGCACATTTTATTTCATTTCTTCAGATGTTGTAAGTGGAAGAACCTTTATAGTACTACTGCTTACTTGAAATTCCCTCTGCTGTGTGTGCAAGGACAGACAGACCAAAGCATATTATCTTGCATCATTGAATATGTCCTGCTTTTACTGTGGTACTCTGCCTCAAAAGTATAATTGAGAGGAATTCTCTTTTTAAAGCCATTAGATGGAGAGAATAGATGGTGATTATATAAGTACTGTGGAAATTTTTCCACCCCCTGAAGCTCTTTAGCAGTCTAAGAACATGACAGTATTCTTCACAGCGCCTTTATGATACGGTGGAGTTCAGTTGTACAAGGAAGTTAAGTAGATTTCCTCAAAATGAATTATGTAGAGTAATCATAATAACATCCTATTTCTTAAATCATGATTTTGATTTTGAAAAGTGGTTCCTACCAGCTTTCTTTTTTTAGAGTCATATTCTGACGTATTTAAGAAGAATGGAATAATGGGAAAATGTTGGTAATTTATGTAAAAGGATTCATCAAAAATAACAATACAGATATGAAAAATATATACAGTTGTTAAATTTCGAAAGAAGAAGAAAACAACAGCAAAAAGCACTTTATCTTGTTGGGGCTTCACAAGAAACCTCGTGAAGTTGCAGCCACAGTGAAGCCCCTATTATGCAGGTGAGGATAATGGGAATCATTCATGATCGCATGGCTAACGGCTGATTTGGTCAGGACCTGAGTTTGAATTTCCCAATTCCAAATCTAGTGCTTTTTCTTTCTCTTTTTTTCTATCCAGTTGTAGTAGGTTGCTCTCTGACACCTACTGTTAGACTCACAATTTAACACTGAAATTATGGACCTAATCATCTAATATCTGAAATGACGAGAGCTTCACTTTCATATAGAATCGCTGAACTCATCAGACAAATTATCATGGTAAAGCTTAAGATATGTCCCCATTTTCCAACAAAAACTTAAAATATGTTAGTGTTTTCTGTCTATTAAGTATCTTAAATTTGGTTGGATAACAGGGTGTTAAGGGCTGAACTTCTGGAGTAAGTCAGATGATCAAGGTGAACCTGGGTAAATTGTTCATACTCTCAAACCCCCAACAGCCCTTTGCCATAATGTAGGTAATAGAAACCTCTACCTCAGAAGATTGTTGTATTAAATATTATGATACTGTATATAAAGTGCTCAGCACAGTGTCTGTTCTGGACTAAAAGCTCAGTAAATAATGTTGATTAAATACAGTTTTTAATGGTGGTCTACCTCATTTCTATTTTGAGTACCTTTAAAATTCACAGTGGCTATGAACATTTAACATTGCTACCTAAAAATGAAAATATTACAGAGAATTTAGGCTATATGAGAAATAGTTAAAATAGGTATACCTTGGTCACTTGGTGTATACAATTTGAGTATATCCACCATGACCCCAAATAGCAGGACCTAAAAGAAAATAGACAAACTGTTCGCCTTATCTGGAGTCAATAGCAGTGAGGATACAACATGAAAATAACTGAAGATAGTGTGATACTAGCTTATTCGTATCAAAAAAAAAAAAAAAAAAGCTATGGTTTCAAAAAATGAGTGGACAGTTCCAAAAGACCATATCTTTATCATCAGTAACCGTGAAAAAATGCTGCAGATCATGAGTGTTCAGAAGTAATAGTGAGATACTCTTACTACCTAACAGATGGTCAAAGACATTATTTAAAGTGGTAGTGCAATTGCTTGTAAGGACGTACTGAAAATAGCAACCTCAAACATTTTAGGTGGAAATGAAATTCTAATAACATTCATGAAGAATAAATTTTGTACATGGTTCAAACCAAACCCATATCTGGTGATCTGTCTTACCTATAAATACAAAGACATATATTTCAGTCTTCATTTATAGAAGCCACAAGCTAGAACCAATTAATGGGTAATAATATTTATGGTAGGACTTTGCTGGTGGCTCACATGGTAAAGCGTCTGCCTACAGTGCAGGCGACCCAGGTTCGATCCCTGGGTCAGGAAGAGCCTCTGGAGAAGGCAATGGCAACCCACTCCAGTATTCTTACCTGGAAAATCCCATGGACGAAGGAGCGTGGTAGGCTACAGTCGATGGGGTCACACATCCACATCACGAAATGTGTCTATTAAAAATTGATTAGTCCTCTTCCAGTTGACCTGGGGGAGTTTCTAAGACAGCTTTGAGCTGAAAGAGTAAGACGCAGAGACAGGTGTGCCTTATGATCCCATTTTAGTAATGCTAACAACATACATAGAAGTTTGTGTGTTTCACGCTCAGATATCTGAGCATTAAGGAAATTAAAGAAGAACGCACATGAGTGTCAAGGTAACTTGATGTGCAAGGGGTAAGCAAAAAAAAAACAAAAAAACAAAAAGACAAACAGTACACCAAAAAGAAAATATAGACACATTCACACACCACAGTATGTATTACATATCCCACTTCTTTAAAAGTATGGCATATGTGTACTATGTATAGGTTTTATATATGTATGAAGAAATTAGAGGACAAAGAAATACTATTTGACTCTATTAACTTATTGGATGTTAATACAGTATATAGTAAAACAAATCACAGTGTCTTTGTATGGTTTGATGCTATATATTTAAAGGCAAATTAACAGATTAAACATCTGTGTGTACGTGTGCATATACATATTCAATCATAGGGCAGTAGACTAGGCCTTTTAGGCCACATCCAATTGGTTGGCTACTTTTGTAAAGTTTGGAAGGATGCAGCCGTGTCTCTTCAGGAGCTGTCTATAGCTGGTTCTCATGACAAGGGCGAATTTGAGAACTTGTTATATAGACCATATTACCAGCAAAGACTAAAGTATCTGTTCTGTAGAATTTTTATAGAGAAACTTGTACCTCTAGTGTATACAACTGTGTATATTCACATTAGCAAAGAGGAAGGTGATGATGTACACCACACTCTTGGTTATATCAGGGAACAGGACCTCACAGGGATGAGAAAACAATAATTAGCTTTTGTTTCACCTCCTACCATAGGCATGTATTAGTTTTGTAAGTTGAAAACCAGTCAAGAGTACCTGAAATTTAACGGATTCAGTTCAGTTCAGTCACTCAGTCGTGTCTGACTTTTTGCTACCCCATGCACTGCAGCATGCCAGGCCTCCCCATCCATCACCAACTCCCAGAGTTTACTCAAACCCATGTCCATTGAGTCGGTGATGCCATCCAACCATCTCATCCTCTGTCATCCCCTTCTCCTCCTGCCTTCAATCTTTCCCAGCATCAGGATCTTTTCCAGTGAGTCAGTTCTTCTCATCAGGTGGCCAAAGTATTTGAGTTTCAGCTTCAACATCAGTCCTTGCAATGAACATCCAGGACTGATCTCCCTTAGGATGGACTGGTTGAGTCTCCTTGCAGTCCAAGGGACTCTCAAGAGTCTTCTCCAACACCACAGTTCAAAAGCATCCATTCTTCGGCAGTCAGCTTTCTTTGTAGTCCAATTCTCACATCCACACATGCCTACTGGAAAAACCATAGCCTTGAGTATCCGGACCTTTGTTGGTAAAGTAATGTCTCTGCTTTAACAATTTAAATAGAAACAAAGGAAAATAGCCTTAGAAAATTTCTATATTATTTAGAGATAGGGATTATTCATACTCAAAAAAAAAAATAATCCCTATGTGTTAAATACTAGGGATATATACATGTACACACACACACATACACATGTAAGTAAGATAGCAGGAATTTAGGCCATGCAAGAGACCAATGTAAGATAGTGTAAGAATGCTATAATGAAGACACATACAATGTGCAGAGCAGCAACCAGTTCACTGAGGGATTTGGGAAATGCTTCACATGGGAGGCAGTGTTTGAACGGTGTCTCAAAAGACAAGTTTGTGTTTGTCAGCTGTGGAAGGGAGTTGCCCATGCAGAGCTGAACAGGAAATACAGCAGCTCAATGGCAGAAATGAATGGGAGCCCCTGGCTCATCCATACAGCCAGTATTTACCCAAGAGTAAGGGTGCAGGGAGATGGGAGGGAGTAAGCTTCAGGGGCCCACCATAGGCTCAAAATTACAGGCTGTCCTCACCTTTGAGAAAGTGATGTAGGTTACTTTGGGCTATGTTGCATCAACACTGGGGAGTCACTTCAGTGCTTTAAAGAAATGAATATCCTGAGATTTATGCTTCAGAAAAACGTCTCTAGCATTTATGTGTTTTATCAAGTGCTAGATGGGCACATGAGCAAAGCTACATGGAACTTTTCACATAGACAAAGCCTTTCAGTAAACAATAAACAAAAGTAATGATAGCAGCGAGCAGTGAGTGACGATTGTGTATCAGATGTTCTTTGAAGCGCTCTACTTATATGAACTCATCCGCTTCTCACATTTCATAGATCAGAGAACTGATCTAGAAACAGAGACAGTGAGGTTGAATAACCTGCCCACAATCGCAGAATAAGTGGATGGCAGATCTGGGATTTGAACCCAGACAGCTGGGCACCTGCCATCACTCCCAACTACTGTGGCCTTCCATTTGAGGCAAGTCAAGAGCAGTCTTATCTTTAAGACATTTCTTTACCTCCCACCAGGTTCCAGGTAGTGTACAAAGTGCTAGGGCTACAGACCTTGTAAGAGCTTACTCCTACTCTAATACCATGCTGGCAGATGGACTGATTGGAAGTGTTGGCATTGAGAAAGACTGTGACTTTCCATTCAGACTCCAGAGCAAGTTTGGTGATCGATAGACATGTTCGCCGGGGCTGAGGGAAGTGGTATAGACTGCACAAGATAAGCTGACCTCATTATCACTTATGTGGATCCTGTAAGTGGCACAAACGTCAGAGTAGGCTCATCCTGTTTAGAGTGGTTGCCTGAGGGAACTGGGGTGACATGGGTGTATTTCCATGTGAACTTTTATCAGATTCTGCCCCTCCCCACAATACCCCCCACCCACTGTACTCATCCGATTGCCCTGTTCATTAAGTCAATTCTGTAAGACTCTAGGTCACTGCTTAGAAATGCAGACTCCAGGATTTATTATTGCTGTCTCCCAGTGAATACATGAAATTCACTTTAGTTGAAACCACCCAAGCATGACAACTCTAATAATGATGTTTTAATAGTGTCTGCTGTGTTAAAGTTTTTTGAAATCTGATATCTTACATAAGCTAATATAAGCAATATCACAGGCTCCCATTTTTTTTTTTTTAATAAAAACAGTTCCTTAAATGAGGGACTCAGTTGTACTGTACTGATAAAACCTAATGATTTCTAAACTGACGTTTTACTCCAATATTTATAATTTCATTGTTAACCAAGATTGTATTGTGGTCTTTCAGAATATAAGCAATAATGTGCCTCAGTCTAAGTACATTGAATTCACCTCAGAAAATTTAGGTAACTAATTATCCAAAACTACTGAGGCGGCGACTGTTTGCTTCCTGTGTGATTACAGTCTAATGTAGGGTTTTTTTCTGTAATGGAACAAAAATAATCCAAATTCTTTACTCAGTATGCTAACTGGCTACTCTAGAAATTGCTGTTAGGTTACTTGCAAATTTTTGTATAATGAGTATTCAGGTTCAGCTTAAAAAGGTTGACACTGTTTGGGGTGGGGGGCGGGTAACAGATGTGTGCTGACATAGTTTTAAGTGAAACCCAGGTCCGAAGAAGCTCAATAAACAAAGGACAATGTTTGGAAAAGAAAGAAGCTTGTTTCCTTTGATAGGGTGCGTGGAATTTAACCAACCTGTGTTTATAATTACTGTCTGGTTTAGTTAGTGTGAAAGAATCTACTTGTTACTCACTTATAAATAAACAAAATAGATCTACTTGCCCATTCTGTAGCTGACTTGGAGTTTATTTTTCTCTTTCTTTCTCTTTTTTATTGACTACAGACCACTTACTTTATGTCCAGATTATGTTTTTCCATTCTAAACATTCTTCTGGTTTGGGGTTTTTCTCCCCCTTACGTATTGGACTGACTTATAAAGATGACACCTTCTCCCAAATTTCAAGTCTTTCCTCCTGCCCCCATCAAAATTGTAAATTACTACCTTTAGTAATTTACATGTAGCTTGTTCTGCTCATGTGCCCACATGTGGATGTTAGGTTGTATACCAGAGGCAGTATTTTTTTTTCTGGCAAGCTTGCACAGAGAGCAAGTTGCTACTACCCAGTTAATTGTAAAACAACATCAAATGAAGGCTGTCAACTTGGGGCCAAGTTGACAAGAGAATGTTGTGTAGCATATGAAGTTAATTGTTTGGTCCTTCTGAACAGGGATGTATTTTTAGATGAGAAATTAAGTCTCACCTTTTAAATACACAAAAGTGAAGCTGTATAATTTTGTGAAGAACTGGAAAGCCAGTAACTCTTTTGAAATTTTCCCTTTGAGATCTTGGCTATTGGTGAATTTACTATGTTTTTTAAGTCTATTGTTAGTTCATTAGAGTAGGTATATTCAGTTAAACTTTTGAGTTGGCTTTGCACACTGCTTCTTTTATTTTTCCCTCAACTTAAGAATTAATTGTGCCACATAAAGATAGGTCATAAGGAGCAAGATATTGCATTTTTATATCCATGTACTCATAGAAAAAATATATGAAATCTAGTTAACCAAATGCTTTCTCAAAAGCATCTTGCTCCTTAAAATTAACATTGGACTATTATTTATTATCGAAATCATTTTTCAGTGTTAAGACGGGTTTTTACTAGGGTGTGGGTTTACCTTTTATGAAGATTGCATTAATCCATCACGAAAATTTTAAAACTCAATAAATTCATTTTACCATAAAAGATGTATAAAGCCATAAGCATTTTCCAGATGTGGCTGTGGATATAAGTAAAGAAAACTCGTCTGTTCTGAGAGAGGAAAAACTGTTGACATTTCTTTGAAGTGTAATCTCTTTTGTTTATTTGGTTTTTAATAGCTTCCAGCAGTTAGCCACATATTTTTTAAGTGATGCTGCTCACATACTTTTTTTTTTAAGTTGTGAGTGGCATTAACTTACCGCCATAAATTTCAAAGCGTAACCTGTAAAGGGAGGAGTCCTTCATTGAGATGGATAATTGAGTAATGACCACAAAGTGTGAGGCACCATTTTCCTTAGTAACTGTTCTAAATGGGAAGTGATGGGCAGCAAGGGGCAGGGAGGTCAGTCTACTATTGTTTTAATCTTTGCTATTTATTTATAAATGGCAATCTGTAGCTGTTGCCTGTTTAAATAGCAAAACACGTTATCCTTTTGTCTGTGCCCATTATTTGGCCACTCAGTATGAGCCAAAGAAAAGAATACAGAATTTTTCAGATTACCATGATGTATATCACCCACACTCCAGGGTATAAAACATGTGTGTGTATGTGCGTAGGCTTACACAAATGTGCTGTAAATGAGGGGAAATTTTTAGAGTGATAAAAAAAATCGTTAAAATGGACTGAGTGGCTGAAAAGTCTGTGACACTGAAAAATGGAAACTATTTGGAAAGTAAGTGAAAACTTAAAAAATAGATGTGTACAAGCTTTTGACATTTCATAATGATTTATATAACAGGCTGCATGAGAATTAATTTGAAATCAGAGGTAATGCTAGCTGTAACCTACTGCAGAGAGCATTCAAGGTTAAGGAATTTATATATATATATATATACACACATACATATATATATATATATAAAGTTTGAGGACCATTTCTCATTCTGTCCAATCAATGTTTTTTAACCATTACTTATANTTTTTTTTTTTTTAATAAAAACAGTTCCTTAAATGAGGGACTCAGTTGTACTGTACTGATAAAACCTAATGATTTCTAAACTGACGTTTTACTCCAATATTTATAATTTCATTGTTAACCAAGATTGTATTGTGGTCTTTCAGAATATAAGCAATAATGTGCCTCAGTCTAAGTACATTGAATTCACCTCAGAAAATTTAGGTAACTAATTATCCAAAACTACTGAGGCGGCGACTGTTTGCTTCCTGTGTGATTACAGTCTAATGTAGGGTTTTTTTCTGTAATGGAACAAAAATAATCCAAATTCTTTACTCAGTATGCTAACTGGCTACTCTAGAAATTGCTGTTAGGTTACTTGCAAATTTTTGTATAATGAGTATTCAGGTTCAGCTTAAAAAGGTTGACACTGTTTGGGGTGGGGGGCGGGTAACAGATGTGTGCTGACATAGTTTTAAGTGAAACCCAGGTCCGAAGAAGCTCAATAAACAAAGGACAATGTTTGGAAAAGAAAGAAGCTTGTTTCCTTTGATAGGGTGCGTGGAATTTAACCAACCTGTGTTTATAATTACTGTCTGGTTTAGTTAGTGTGAAAGAATCTACTTGTTACTCACTTATAAATAAACAAAATAGATCTACTTGCCCATTCTGTAGCTGACTTGGAGTTTATTTTTCTCTTTCTTTCTCTTTTTTATTGACTACAGACCACTTACTTTATGTCCAGATTATGTTTTTCCATTCTAAACATTCTTCTGGTTTGGGGTTTTTCTCCCCCTTACGTATTGGACTGACTTATAAAGATGACACCTTCTCCCAAATTTCAAGTCTTTCCTCCTGCCCCCATCAAAATTGTAAATTACTACCTTTAGTAATTTACATGTAGCTTGTTCTGCTCATGTGCCCACATGTGGATGTTAGGTTGTATACCAGAGGCAGTATTTTTTTTTCTGGCAAGCTTGCACAGAGAGCAAGTTGCTACTACCCAGTTAATTGTAAAACAACATCAAATGAAGGCTGTCAACTTGGGGCCAAGTTGACAAGAGAATGTTGTGTAGCATATGAAGTTAATTGTTTGGTCCTTCTGAACAGGGATGTATTTTTAGATGAGAAATTAAGTCTCACCTTTTAAATACACAAAAGTGAAGCTGTATAATTTTGTGAAGAACTGGAAAGCCAGTAACTCTTTTGAAATTTTCCCTTTGAGATCTTGGCTATTGGTGAATTTACTATGTTTTTTAAGTCTATTGTTAGTTCATTAGAGTAGGTATATTCAGTTAAACTTTTGAGTTGGCTTTGCACACTGCTTCTTTTATTTTTCCCTCAACTTAAGAATTAATTGTGCCACATAAAGATAGGTCATAAGGAGCAAGATATTGCATTTTTATATCCATGTACTCATAGAAAAAATATATGAAATCTAGTTAACCAAATGCTTTCTCAAAAGCATCTTGCTCCTTAAAATTAACATTGGACTATTATTTATTATCGAAATCATTTTTCAGTGTTAAGACGGGTTTTTACTAGGGTGTGGGTTTACCTTTTATGAAGATTGCATTAATCCATCACGAAAATTTTAAAACTCAATAAATTCATTTTACCATAAAAGATGTATAAAGCCATAAGCATTTTCCAGATGTGGCTGTGGATATAAGTAAAGAAAACTCGTCTGTTCTGAGAGAGGAAAAACTGTTGACATTTCTTTGAAGTGTAATCTCTTTTGTTTATTTGGTTTTTAATAGCTTCCAGCAGTTAGCCACATATTTTTTAAGTGATGCTGCTCACATACTTTTTTTTTTAAGTTGTGAGTGGCATTAACTTACCGCCATAAATTTCAAAGCGTAACCTGTAAAGGGAGGAGTCCTTCATTGAGATGGATAATTGAGTAATGACCACAAAGTGTGAGGCACCATTTTCCTTAGTAACTGTTCTAAATGGGAAGTGATGGGCAGCAAGGGGCAGGGAGGTCAGTCTACTATTGTTTTAATCTTTGCTATTTATTTATAAATGGCAATCTGTAGCTGTTGCCTGTTTAAATAGCAAAACACGTTATCCTTTTGTCTGTGCCCATTATTTGGCCACTCAGTATGAGCCAAAGAAAAGAATACAGAATTTTTCAGATTACCATGATGTATATCACCCACACCCCAGGGTATAAAACATGTGTGTGTATGTGCGTAGGCTTACACAAATGTGCTGTAAATGAGGGGAAATTTTTAGAGTGATAAAAAAAATCGTTAAAATGGACTGAGTGGCTGAAAAGTCTGTGACACTGAAAAATGGAAACTATTTGGAAAGTAAGTGAAAACTTAAAAAATAGATGTGTACAAGCTTTTGACATTTCATAATGATTTATATAACAGGCTGCATGAGAATTAATTTGAAATCAGAGGTAATGCTAGCTGTAACCTACTGCAGAGAGCATTCAAGGTTAAGGAATTTATATATATATATATATACACACATACATATATATATATATATAAAGTTTGAGGACCATTTCTCATTCTGTCCAATCAATGTTTTTTAACCATTACTTATAATAATGTGATTCTACAAAGCTTAGTAAAGTGGCCTTTGTATATATGAGTGTATTTGTACACACTATTTCTATTTGTAAAAATTCTAATGAACAGTTGTATGCATGCCATATTTAAATACTGAGGTTCTCTTTGATTGGAATTTATTTTTACATATCCAAGCCAAAAAGTAGTCCTGAGGTTTCAAGAAAATGCTATTAAAGAGATATACTTTTATTGGTATAAATAAATAGAAATGTGCCCTGTAATTTTGAAGGAAATCATAGGCAAGATCAACTTGCTTCATGTTTTTAATGCAATTCTAAACAATGTGCTGAAAACACTGGTAATAAAATTATTTTAAGGGATGCTCCTTGACCAGCAACTTCAGCTACATATTAAAATTTGCTCTGCTTTTCATGTGTTTTCCATCAAGGAAGTCTGTGGTTACCTTCCTGATTCTGCTGGACTGGAAAAACATAGCTAATATGGTGTGATCTGGAGAAAGCTTTGATGCAGGGACTTTGCAAATAAACCTCCAGATGCCATATGGTTTACATTCATCTCTCAATTTATTTCCTATAAATGTCTATTGAATATTCCATTGAACCAACACATGTGAAACTAGAGCTGAAAAAGAGAACAGTATACAGAATACTTTGTGGCAGCAAGTGATTATCATATTTCTTTCCCGATATTGCTACCAGCCTTAAATGCATGGTAAATTAGTCAAATGCCAAAGTTCTCAGACTCAGAGCGAAAATAAAGAAAAACTATTTCAAGAGTTATCAAAACAAACACTCCATTTTTCTATTTGGGGTAAAGTAGTGCATGCGCTGGAGTGGGAGTTATTTGTGGCAGTTCTAAGTGCTGTGTTTAAGTTGCTGCCATTTAAAGAGTCAAGTTCTTTATGCCTCCAATGTAGAAATACATGCGATTTGCAGCAGCAAAAAAAAAAAGAGAGAGAGAATTTTATATGAAGCGATTGGAACATTGACACATTTTGTATCATTCTCTTTGATTCCATCCTGTTGTAGAATCCAGGTACTAACCCCTCTTTTTCTATACCAAGGAGACAGCAAGTAATTCTAAGAATTATTAAGTCTGCTTCGTAAAGTCGTCTCACTTTCCAAGGCCAGCATTTCCGAAGATTGATCTCTTGGATGACTGTAGAATATCCTGGAATTTTAGAGAATCTTTTTTTTTTTTCCCTCCTCAATCCATCTACTAAATTTTTTTTCAGTGAAGAATTCCTTTTTTTTTTTTTTGGTCCGAATCAACAGCCCTATGAAAGTAAAGCACGGTGCCTGGCAGCACACTCATATAACTTCCAGTGTCTCCTTTTAAATGGTGATGCCAGTACCGGCAATATGAGCACTGGATACCGGTAGGGAAAATGGACGGAGGCCAGTATTTTGTTGCTTTTCAGATTTCAGTCTTCCAAGACTTTCATTTAATGTTTTGGTTTTAAGGGTTTGATAACTTAATAAAGCAAGTCAGAAAAGCCCAACAGATCAAAGTGTGACTAAGTTAAGTCTACAGGCGAAGAACTACCGAGGCCTTGAAGACAGGAAAACAGAACAGTATTTCCTCAGATTCTAGCCAGCCCACAGTTCACCCCCTGGGACTACGAAACTTTGAGTTTTCTACACCATCAACTCTACACAAGATTAGGTTTATTTCCTAAACAAAAACCCATGGCATCAAACTGAAAATCATCTTTGGCCAGTGTTTTATACACATTAGATCAACATTACATTACAAATTTATACTGCCACTTGTACCCAATACCAGAGAGGGGGAGAAAAGGTGATAAGAAGAAATAAGAGAAATTACTTAAGATGACCAGATTTTTCTTTTGTGTGTCATTATTTTTTTTTAACAATACCAAAGCTGGAGTTGAGAAACCCTAAATTAAATTGTAGGCCTTTGAATTTAAAAACCAGCATCTCATTCGAATTTTTTTTTTTAATGCATGAATAGCAGGAGAGAAATCCCATGTTGTTTGTTAACTGTGAGAAATACTTGCGATGTTGTTCTGTACTTTTCCATTGTTATTGTTAGTGTTGTACAATGGACACATTCCTTTGAAAGTAAGGGCCTTTGAGTGACCAAATGGAGCAACATGACAGTGAACAGAGAGATTCAGATCACATGGGGATAGTTTATTTGTAAATAAAGTATATTTCCTTCAAAAAATGAAATGCTTTGACCGAAGAATTTTATTCTTTACAAAGAAAAAAATTCTAATATGCTCATTTCCCATCTATATAAGTAGGTTTACCGTTTTCTAATTTTGCCAGTCTTTTCTTTGTCTTCAAAAATACTCTCAGGTTAAAATTTCTTGGAGACTCACTCTATTGATAGTCATTTTCTTTTTTTTCTAGTTTAGCATTTTGTTTATATAAGTAAAAATGCTTCCAAAAGAAAGCAAGCTGCTTTTAGATGGGTGTGTTTCATCTTGGGGCTACAGTGTAGGAAGGAAAAACAGCTTCAGACATACACATTTCCCAAGAGTAGCTTGCTCTTATCTCATTTTTGAATCAAAATTCCAAAGACAAATTATGTGTGCCTCTTAAAAATAAATTTCCCGCATCTAATTCCATCTTAAAAGCTCAGTCACAAGCAGTAAATCACATCATCAAAACTGCTGCTTGTGATTGTGGGTCTCTCTGATTCCATGTGAGCCTACATTCCACAAGTATGGAGGATGCTTAAAGTTAAGAATTTCTACATATCCTTCCCTCTGGTTTCACTGTAAGCATGACTTTAGATTTACTAAAAAAGGAAAAAATTAACGTTTGACTCCTCTGTTCCCTAGGCTTCTGAGGATATCAGCGTCTCTTACAAAGTGTAACTAATTTCAGAATCCAAAAATTGCCTCTTGTTCACCTCTCTGGTCCCCAACACAAGAGGATTCCAGTCTCTGTTCTGTCTGGGATATGTGCCTTCCATTAATAATCTCAGAGTTAACCCCATGTCCCCAGGGCCTTCATCCTTGTCAACTGGTGGCCCTCTGCTCAAGCCCTTACCAGCTGCTCCTGTGTATGCCCCTTGGACAGGCCTTCCATCTGAACCCCACAAACTTGGCACTTCTGTTAACTCCCCTCAGAATCCTACTGCCAATCTAGATGCAAGATTCTGGAAATAAAAATCTCCCAAAGATATTAACTTTGGGGGACTGGCTTTTCAACAACATATACCCAGACTTTAAGTTACTATGGTCCAGAACAGATATATCTACTAAGGCAGGGAGGGACAAGACACAAAACCTGAAGGGCATTCCAGGTTACCAATCATAGTGACTTACATTTGATTATCAAGGTAGTCTGGCAAATTAAATGGTGCTTTCTCACTATTAAAGAGAAGGAGTTAAAAATCACTCAAACTTATTTTCTTATAATGGACATAGATAAGCCCAGGTGTTTTTAGGGGGAAATTATGATCAGACAAAGTATTGGAGTTTGAAAAAGCAAGAGAGAGATCTCCAAGTTGTTTCCTCTTGGAAAGTGTGTGTTTGTGAGTGTGTCCATGTACGTGTGTTTTCTAGGTAGGAATGTTACGACCAGGATTGTTACGACCAGGATTGTTACGACCAGGATTCTTGGCCTTCCCTAATTGATAGCAACTGATCAGAGGTCAGACAAGAAATTCAGGCAGATTTTTATTGGGGCCCTTCTACAGCAGGGGAGGGGAGAGAAAGCAAGCAGTAGGTAACCTTACCCCCTCCCCAAGGAGGTAGGGGATGAGCTGGTTCCCTGTGTGGAATTCAAGTAGGTGTGTGTCCAAGGATTGGGCCAAAAAGGTGGCTTAGGTGGTTTGCCCACCCTTCTGGTGGTGTTGCATGCTGAAGACATGCAGAGTACCCTACTTGCTCCCAAAACCATGCTTTTGGCTCTTCAGAAGTAACAGTTGGCATTTCGGGTCTTTTTGTATATCTTGTCCATTGCATACAGTTCTTTACAGTCCCTTATAGTTTCTTTGTATTTTGTTGCTCGAGGAGATGTTTGTCAAGTGTAAACACTACAGCAAAGGGTCTCAAATCCCAGTCTGTCTTAGGAAGAGTGAAGAAAAGTCAAAAGTTCTAGAGTAGAGAGAGTCTCTCCTACTCCTTTTGGGTTCATCTGATTAGAAACTCTAATTGGAGAAAATCTCTAACAGGACTTAGATATTTCAGTTTTCCTTAAAGGACGTCATGATCCGTGAAAATAACAACAACAAAAAGATATCTCTCTCTCAAGCATTTTCCCCTCCCTGGGAATCATTCAGCTTGGTCTTTTCTGGGAGAGAGGCATCATTCCCACTTTCCTAACACTAGAAATTGGACCCAAAGCATAAAATCACACAGTGATTAGAGAGATGACACAGTGTAAACCTGCAGCACGCCTAGATCTCAAATGAAGTAAAATACAAGCAATTTTTGGCTGATGATGAATGATCAAAATATAAAAATCTGAGAGTAATGTACATGCATTGTTGGAGCGGAGCAGAGATGTCTTCCATACATGGAATATATACCTCTCAATCCCTTTCTCTCCAGTAGGCACAGGTAGGGAGCAAGCTCCTCCCCTGGGAACTTCTAAACTTGAGCCAGTCTTCTCTGTGCAAAAGTGATACATGTGTGAGGGGCATTTTTTTGTTAAGATTCTTGCATTGCCACCAACAGAAACACACTCTAACTTAAGCAGAAAAGGAATAGACAAAAGGTTATGATGTGTCTCTATGGAATTGAAAGAAAAAGAAGGAAATACAGGCTCAGGAGAGGCAGCTCCCAGTGCAGCTGTGGGGCTGGAGAGCAGTTCTGTCCGTGTTCATCCACTGCTGGGTTAATGCTTCAGGTTCTCTCTTTGTCATAGCATCCACTGTCCTCTTCAATCCCATGGGTCAGGTTGAAAAGCAACCTGTACAAATTGAGCTTGCCAACAAATGAGGAAGCAAATGCAAATGTCCTTATAGATGACACATGAGAATTAAATGGTAAAAATACAGAGAGCTGTTTGGGTCCAGCCTTACAGAGCTAAGATTATGAACTGAAATCAAGATTGCTGGGAGAAATATCAATAACCTCAGAAATGCAGATGACACCACCCTTATGGCAGAAAGCAAAGAACTAAAGAGCCACTTGATGAAAGTGAGAGACTGAAAAAGTTGTCTTAAAAGTTGGCTTAAACATTTAGAAAACTAAGATCATGGCATCCAGTCCCATCACTTCATGCCAAACAGATGGGGAAACAATGGAAACAGTGAGAGACTTTATTTTGGGGGGCTCCAAAATCACTGCAGATGGTAAATGCAACCATGAAGTTAAAAGACATTTGCTCTTTGGAAGAAAAGCTATGACCAACCTAGACAGCATATTAAAAAGCAGAGACATTACTTTGCCAACAAAGGTCCGTCTAGTCAAGGCTATAGTTTTTCGAGTAGTTATGTATCGATGTGAGAGTTAGACTATAAAGAAAGCTGAGTGCCGAAGAATTGATGCTTTTGAACTGTGGTGTTGGAGAAGACTCTTGAGAGTCCCTTGGACTGCAAGGAGATCCAACCAGTCCATCCTCAAGGAAATAAGTCCTGAATATTCACTGGAAGGACTGATACTGAAGCTGAAATTCCAGTACTTTGTCCATTTGATGTGAAGAACTGACTCATTGGAAAATACCCTGATATTGGGAAAGACTGAAAGCAGGAGGAGAAAGGGACGACAGAAGATGAGATGGTTGGATGGCATCACTGACTTAATGGGCATGGGTTTGGATAGACTCCGGGAGCTGGTGATGGACAGGGAGGCCTGGCAAGCATGGGGTCGCAAAGAGTCGGACATGACTGAGCGACTTAACTCTAGCATCTTTGGGCCTCCAGTCTTATCTATGAAGTTAACTTAGACTCAGTGACTCTTATATTATTTGTGTACTCACACATTTGCGTTTTTAGAGTCTGATGTATTATGTTTTATATAGTAGCATTGAAATAGGTGGTGAGCTAGTGGTAAAGAACTAGCCTGCCATTGGGTAAGCTGGGTCAGGAAGATCCCCTGGAGAAGGGCATGGCAACCCTCTCCAGTATTCTTGCCTAGAGAACCCCATGGACAGAGGAGCTTGGCAGGCTACAGTCCATGAGGTCACACAGAGTCAGACAACTGACTGACAGAAGAATTAGAAGCAACTTAGCACACATACATATGCACTGAAATGGGAAAGGATTGCCCACCCACACAATTCCTGTCTGTGTCTTTTCACAGGATTTGACATATAGCAGACACATTGACTCAAGTAAGTGTCATTACATAAAGATTTCCCTGGATGCTTTAGAATTCCGAACCACAACACAGTTTGTAAAATCGAAGAAGACCTAAGTTTCTGGTCTAATTGCCTGTTGGTAGCAATGGCACCCCACTCCAGTACTCTTGCCTGGAGAATCCCAAGGACGGGGGAGCATGGTGGGCTGCCTTCTCTGGGGTCACACAGTCAGACACGACTGAAGCGACTTAGCAGCAGCAGCAGCAGCAATGACTGTAGAAATATTGAACCTTTCCAGATGGTCTGCTGACTGAGGGTCCCTATCTGCTTTGTAATACTCTTAGTATTAAAATACTGTTTAAAAATTCCTTTTTTTCCATTAACTCAAATTACGGAAGCCAAGTGTCTGTGGTCTGCATTTTATGCAAGGGAAGGATAGGCTTAGTTGGACCAAACACCTTCCAAATATCATACTCTTCAAGATATTCATCTTTATTTTTCTATACCCTTCCCCTATATCACTCAGTGAGTTCTCTGGAAATAAAGATAGATTTTCCATGTCAAAGGAAAAAAAAAACTTTCCATGTATAAATTTTTGTTTTATCAGATTTTCTTCCCCATTCCCTCTGAGTAGATGCCATTTCCCTGTGTCATCTCAAATAATATATGGGCCACTACCTGATGATAATTTACTAGGCAAGTGAATGGAAAATGCTTTCATTTACATGATTAACATTTAATTAACATTGTTAATTAACATTGATTTTTTTTTTCAACTTTTTCAGCTGAAGTGTAACACTTAACATTGACCTCAACTTTTAAAATAAGAGCTAGGTGTTAGGAAAGCCCAGGAAGTTGATGATTGATAACATGTATTATGATCTAGCTTCATGTGATCTGGGTGGAAGTTATGAAGTAATGTGCATTGTACCATATAAAATCCTAATGACGGTTAATGTTAGCTAATTAAGATGAACAACGAATGGAGCCAGCCTGGCTCATAAGGGTATTAACGTCCTATTAGAGTCTAACAAAATATTATTTTAATCAAATCCATAGATAGTGAATCATTTTAGATTCTCACTAAGAAACAGGTTTGGAATCAAATTAGACACTAAAGCCATATTCTAATCATTGTTGGCAACAGAAATAATATTAAACTTATTCTTGAATTTAATGCTATACTGTGTGGGTTTTCTGTTTCATTTTGTTTTAATCTCATACATAGGTGTATGCCATACTGTATATTATCACCTAAGAAATTATGACTATTTGCCACATCCGTTTTTTTGGAAATACCAGGTATGTTTCATGTTAACCCACTGAGTACATGTAGGTAGTTCAGAACAGACATTGCTGCTGCCTACTATATCCATCTTCCATGTCCAAATACTGTCCAATAATTTTCTTTTTCCCCAGAGAAATATCTTTGGCATCCATTTAACTTGTCATACCTGTGTGGTTTGAGAAAGGGACTTTCCCTCATTGGGCTACAATGTCATCATGCTTAAGATAAAGGTACCATAAGGTCACAATATCTATAGGTCCTAAACTGTTTTATTTCTTGGAAATTTAGGGCATTTATTCAATATTTGAATGCCTAAGCATGGCAGTAAGTGGTAGAGATAAATACACGAAGGAAGGTCTGATGAGAAAGGCAGAAACATTTCAATATCCACAATTTTGTTGGTTGACAGGCCTTAGAAAGATTGCTCCAGTGGGGCAATACTCACTGTGCTTATCATGAACTAGTCCCCATATAAAATCCAAAAGGCCAATTTGTCAAAGGAAAGGCCAGTCAGTGTGTAGTGGGAGATACTTACATCATGCCTTCGTACTACTTACTGGCCTATTGGATTATTGCTGTGCCCTCTAAGGGAGGAGACTGAGAACTGGAGTGTTAGAAAAGCAGGGCTGGCATTCAGCCCTACAGGAAGGAGCTGTGGGTGAGTCTCAGAACATAGGAATAGTCTGTGCTCAGACTATTTGAATCATTTGTGAATCATTTGACTGAGTGAAATCGTTGAGGCTTTTAGCATACTGTCATCATATTAAAAGCAAACAAAGATGTCGAGTCCAGCTTCTGAATGGAATGGGGAGGTCAGAAACCTTGGTTTCCTGAAACCCTCTTGTGTTTTCAACATGAGACCCTCAGACACTCTCCTCTGTGCTATGAGGGCTCTTGGTGGTCAAGGATGAAGAAGGCCGATTTGCAGTTCACTCCCAGTGCCCATCCGCACTCTCACCTGTTGTGGCAGATTGCACACATGGACACACATACACACACTTACACATTTTTGCCCATTTGCTGCTCTGTACTCAGTGCTTAGAACAGCATTTCCACAGTGAGAGTTGAGTGTTAATGGTGAACAAACACAATTTTGCATGTGAAACAATTGGTGGTTTTACTTATTTCTAAATATATGGCATTTCCTCCCATTCCAAAGCCTCTGTGCTCAGTTGTGTCTGACTTTTTTTTAAATTTAATTGGAGACATTACTTTACAACATTGTGGTGGGTTTTGCCATTCATTGACATGAATCAGCCATGGGTACATGTGTCCCCTGATCCTGAACCCCCTCCCTCTCCCTCCCCACCCCATCCCTCTGGTTTGTCCCAGAGCACCATCTTTGAGTGCTCTGCTTCATGCTCAAACTTGCACTGGTCATCTGTGGTACATATGGTAATATGCACCGGTCATCTGTTTTACATATGGTAATATGCATGTTTCGGTCCCATTCTCTCTTTGCCACCCTATGGACTGTAGTCCATCAGGCTCCTCTGTCCATGAGATTCTCCAGGCAAGAACACTGGAGTAGGTTGTCATTTCCTACTCCAGGCAACATCCTACTCCTCTAACATCAATGAAACAGACCCTCTGAAGGAAGATACCATATCCGTCTTGGTTTTAATTAGTCTGCAAAGTTGTACAGGGAGGAAGGAATTAAAATGGAATATTAAATTATATTCTGTTTAAATTTTAGTATACACTGTGTAAGACCAACTAGTTTCTATGGGAGGGTAACTATATGGTTAGACTGGTTGCCATGGGGGCGTGGAGTGAAGGAATAGGCTGGGCATGGAGCTATTCATTTTATTTTAGGTTGGAGTTGATGACTGTCAGTTCCTAGACCAAATCCAGCCTGCGGAGAGGATTTGTTTGGTCAGTGTCATTTTTATTGTTGTTAAATGAGTTGCTATCACTTAATATGAGAACATTTCTCAAAGTATGAATTTCTCACAAACTCGCTGGTGGTCTAGTAGTGGGCTCCAAGCTTTCAGTGCCTGGGGCATGGGTTCAGTCTCTGGCCAGGAAACTAAGATCTTGCAAGCCATGTGGCATAGCCCCCACCCACACCTCCCCCCCACCAAAAAGGTATGAATTTCCTACTAGTGGACAAAAATGAGCCTAGATTCTTGCTGGGCCCCAATAGAGGCTTCCTCTGTGTGACAGGGCACCAACCCTGGTCTTTGTCATCAGTTAAATGTCAGTCCAATTCCTGTAGGCATTTGAGTTCTGAAATCTACTTTAAATGATCTTACTCACTTGAACTCTTTTTTATTTTTTTTACAGAAGTAGCATCTACTATTTTTGTAATTATATGCCTGAGGAATTTTAAAACTCTGAAGTTTAAGCCACAGAAAAAAGAACTATTATTTCTCAAGCAAGCAATAAAACAATATGCACCACACAATTTGATTTTGAAATGTATATATAGATATAAGCATGTATTATATATGTATCCAAATATGGAAAAAAGACTGAAAGGATATATTTGAGAATATTAACAGGAGTCACCAAGGTTGTCTCTAAGTGATGAGATTTCAGACAGCTTTTATTTTGTTCTATTATTGTATTTTGTGTTTTTCCATTTCCTTTTTTTTTTTGTCTTAATTTTATGCAATGAATAAGAGATTGTTATCTTCTTTATATTAGGGCATATTTCCAGTTGGGTTTCAAAATACTTGTGGTTCTGATTTTGTTTCCACCATCTTTCTGAATCCTTTGTAAGGAGGCTCTCGTCTGCACCTCTTGGTATTATCTGCCATCTCTGTGTTTACCTGCGGGCAGCACCCAGCTCTGCGTGTTTGTTTTTCTCCTCTCTGTACATACTGGCCTTTCCACTGCTCACATCCTGGGGTGGCTCATGTTGGAGTGACTGACAGTGAATCAAAATTAAAAACACCAGTTGGCATTAAAGGTCACTGCTTTATTAGAATTATTCATTCAAATACAATTAACTTACCCCTGCTCTGGAGGAAAAGGAAAGGTTTACGCCAGGGAGAGGGAAGGATCTAAGGGGTTCTCCATTTATAGCCTCTCTCCCACTTGAATTTTTTCCCCAACAACTTTATTGATATGATAGGCAGCTGAAAACAAAGGAAGGGCGAAGAGTGGCTGTTTCCTTTGATATGCATGAGGTAGGGGTAACTTCCTTATTTTGAAAATAGAATAAGGCTTGAAACAAGTGGGTTCTTAGAAAACCTTGCTCAAATGATCAACAGAGCACAAGGGGTAAAGATTGCATCTACCTTTGTAATAGGATAGAAGCACATCGAGGGACCCGTCTCACCACTGTTGTAGCACCTCTCAGTACTTACACAAGGGGGTGCTATCATTTTTGGATCCTGGCTGCCTTTGAAATTCTAATGAAATCTGTGGGCAAGGATATTGCAGCAGGAATGTGTACTATATGCACCTAAAACATTACGGACAAATCCATGAGGTCTCTTACGAGGTGTCATTAGAATCTTCTCTACCATGAAGAAACTATTCCAGATTAAGAATCCCTTTCCTTGTTACTCATTCTTTCATATGGAGTCAGACAACCTGGGCTTCAAATCTTGACATGACCTTACATGTATACATTAACCACTCTAAATCTATATATATTCTTCTGTCTGAAGGGGATAAAAATAGTGCCTACCCAATGACTGTTTTAGGGATTAAATTGAAATTTGTAATGCTCTTACTTGAATAAGTACATGGAAATTCTGATAAATATTTCATGCTATTATTTATGATTCGTGTTCTGGCAGTTGTACTAACATTTGGGAAGAAAAGGTTAAAAAATAAAATTCCTATCCATGCCTTCAAGGAGCTTAGAATCTTCTTAAGGAAAAGCACAGAGGAAGTAGCAAGGCACATCATGACATCTATAGAAACAGAAAGGTTAGTGGCAGTCTGAAAGTGGGTGGGGATGGGGAATGACAGTAAGTGAGCACAAATGTTCCTACTGGTGTGGTGGGGATGTTCTCAAATTGGACTGTGATGACAAATGCCCAGCTCTGTAAATTTACTAACAGTCATCAGATTGTATATTTCAATGGCGAATGTATATGATGTAAAAATAGCATGATAATGCTTTAAAAAATATAGAAAATCCTGATAGTGTGGGTGTAGGTATATGCTAAGGACTGTGGTCGTAGAGGAAAGAGTGACCCCCATGGTACAGGAGGAAGCTTCACAGAGGAGGAGACACTGAACAGAGTCCCAAATACTGTAAGTAGTTTTTGACAGGGGGGATGGTAACATATTCTAAGCAGAGAAAGCAATTATCAAGTTCCTCAGGCAAGTAAGGATCAAAGTTAATTTTCTGAATCGAAATAAATACGTTGATTATTCTTACATCTAAAATATTGCCTATTTTAAAGCATAGTGTAGAATGCTTGTTTGGCAAGTATTATGTCTCTCCTTCCCTACCCAATGATAAGGTATGCTTGACCCAAGAGGAAGTAAGTGAAGTAAGTAAGAGGAAGTGAAGTGAAAGTGAAGTCGCTCAGTCGTGTCCGACTCTTAGCGATCCCATGGACTGCAGCCTACCAGACTCCTCCGTCCATGGGATTTTTCAGGCAGGAGTACTGGAGTGGGGTACCATTGCCTTCTCGGAAAAGAGGAAGTAAGGTAGACCTCAATTTGTAGATGTGATCCCATTCAAACCATTGCGGTGCAACTTTGAAATCTACTCATCCAGTTGTCCTAAGTTGAAGGTGAGGAAACAGACTAGAGCAGTGACTCTCTATGTCCTTTGAGTATGTCCACTTAGACAATTAAAACAAGCAAACAAAAACCACAGCCCTGGTATCCACTCATCAGGACCCACTAGGATTTCTTCTGTGTTCACACGTGTGGAATGGAGAGAGGCTTTGTATTCCAGTATCTCAAAACCCTAGTCTTTGAGCTCCAGTGATAACTTCATCACATGGTCATTTAAACTCATGAAAGCCAGGTTTCAGTTTGGCTCACTAACTTAATAGTATGTTGTAAGTTATTATAATGACCAGCCTAAAAAAGAAATGACTCATTTGAAAAGACCCTGATGCTGGGAAAGTTTGAAGGCAGGAAGAGAAGGGGATGACAGAAGATGAGGTGGTTGGATGGTATCACTGACTCAGTGGACATGAGTTTGGGTGAACTCCGGGAGTTGGTGATGGACAGGGAGGCCTGGCGTGCTGTAGTCTATGGGGTCACAAAGAGTCAGACACGACTGAGCGACTGAACTGAAGAAAGAAATGACTGAATTTGCCTGTCATTTATCCAAAAGAATCAAAGAAAATGTCAGCCCAGAAGAGCTTTGAATGATATCCTATGAGTCATTGACTAGAAAAGCCAAGTGGCTGAGATTAACTGCTCAGCAGGTATACAGGAGAACCAGGGTTAGGACACAGTTCTGCGTCCCCCAGGCCAGGCCAGTCAGCACTGTCACTGGATGAGCAGTTAATGCCCAAAGATACACCCATGTCTTTCCTAGGCAACCCAAGCTAGTGAAAGATAATTTTCAAACAGAATGGAAGGAGTTGACATTGGCTGTCAAAGAAAGAAAGAAGGGTTGGAAAATAGGTCAAGTATGTGTCTGCAACAGTGCGGACCATCTGCCTTCCTGAGCCCTAAAATGTGTCTGTTGGGTTTATGATTGTGTCTCAGAAACTGAGTGTTCAGGTTATTATTCCTGTGTATGTAATTTTATTCTTACGAACAGAGGGCTCTGAAAGAGTGCAACTCCTAGAGCTAAATGCACTGTATTACTCTTATACTAATTCTCCAATCTTCTGAAAACTCATCCTCCTGAAAACTTATAAAATAGGAGTCCTCGCTGGTTCTATGCATGGCTGGACAATAACAATCACACTTACCCCATTTTCCTTGCAGGTTTTTTGTTTTCTTTCTTTCTTTCTTTTTTTTTAAAAAAAAGCTTTTCCTGTTTCTTTCTAGTTCTAAGACCATAGCAACATTCTCTGGAGAAATAGACTTCCTATGTAATTACAAATAATCAAAAAGCAGTGTGTGTTTTACTTTCTCTTAGAATACAGCACTGCAGGTCAGGAGTGGTGTCAAATAAACAACTTCACTGTTTTGGATCTTTTCAAGGCTGAGGCTCCAGATAAAACAACTGCCTCTTGCACACAATATGTCCTATGATCACGTCATGATTGATGACAAGTCAAAACATACTTTGTTTGCTCGGCTCTAATGAGAAGTGACCATCAGGGTTTTGTGTGGTTCTGAATGTTATTAGATAAATAAGGTCCATAAACACAGTAAAGGTAGAGGTCCGTTTTCCAAACAATGGAATGTTTCCTTTCTATACCTTTAGGGGTCAACTTCAAAGAGGAAATTCACGACCAGTTTGCTCGCTCAAAAGGCTCCAGTTTCTTCATTTGAAGCCTTTTCCAAGTAGTCACTAAGCTATACTTGCTTTATTTTATGTGCTCAGGGGCACTTTCTCAACCTCAGAGCTATTGGCATTGGGGGCTGGAAATTCTTTGTTGTGGGATCTGTTCTGTGCATTATGGGATGTTTAGTAGCACCCTTTGGCTCTATACACTAGATACCGGTTCCACCCCCCTTAGTTATGACCACCAGGAAGTGTCTCCAGACAAGTATCCTTTGAGGAAAGAAGTCACCCCCTGTTATGAGACATCGGTCTAGAGTTAACTGCACAAAAAGAAATTTGAGTGCCAAATAAAAGCAACCCAGAAAAATAATGTCATACATACTGTTAAAGAAAACTGCAGCAGGAACATAAATGTCTGCAACAATAATGACTGTCTTGAACAAATGAAATTTAAGTGATTTTCTTTTTTGAAGGACAGTCCTTAGTTGATACTAGCATCAGTCTGGGAGTAAAATCCAGAATTTGTTTTTCTGTTTCTATACATAGTCCTATGGTATACTAAAACAATTGTCTTTACTTTTTCTTGCAGGAAGTATAGCACCAGCTCAATGGGAAAATGCAAAGTGAGGTCATTTTTTCCCCTTTGCCTACCAGAACATTCCCCTGAGAAATTTTAGTCATTTCCTTATACTACTATAGTTTATCCTTGGCCTTTCCTTAAGCATATTTTAAGAAATTCTTCGCATATTCATCTTCATTGGCGCTTCTGGTGTTATAATGAGGCATTTGTTATAAACATTAGTAACCATAATCAGATTTTAGCTTGAAACCTTATATCGGCCAACTTATGTCGGAAAGAATAGAAGTGCCGACAGTGTTACTGAAGAAACAGTTAATACAATTTAAATAAAAAGGTTTATGGCTAATTTCAACTCATTTAGTGAATTGTAATTATATGATTACCTATAGAACCTCCATCATATGGTATTTGAAAGATCAAAGTTAGTGAAAAGTCAGCATGTAATTAGTTTCTTGCTTTGGAGCATTAGGTAGAATTACTGCAAAGAGGCAAAACTATCATTTTATAGAGACCCTTAGGAGATTTATAATGATGGTAGACAAATATATGCATACAATATCAGTTGGTGTGCTAAAATTTAATTTTCGTGAGGAAATGTGGTTGAAGATGATCACAATACATGGGGATGTTCTTATTTTAATATTGGTGGATGTTATTATTAGAGAATCATATCAAAAGATATGTCACCAGGGAGAAAATATCATTTATAAATCACTAATGAGTAGCAAACAGTGTTTAGCTTGGAGGTATGAGGCATCTCTTCACAATGTGCATTTATGATCAAACACAAAAGATCAAGTGGAGAAAGAATAGTAGATCTATATTTTATTTCATTCTGCTAAGGAGTATTTTTTTTTTTTGAATAGTTAGGGTTGCAGTGCCTACATTGCATTTCCTTCTCATCAGAAAAAAATGCTGCAATTAGTAGAAAGAGATTTTTATTGTGTCTAATTTGGAACTTAGCCATTGAGATAATGCGTAATTATACAGATTAAAAATTGTGTAGATTTTATTTATGTCTTCAGAGTAATAATAGCTGCACCACTAGTTTATCTAAGAGAACTCATCAGGAAATCTCATGGCTGACAACAGACATCCTCTGGGGTCTTTGTTGAGATGTCTTATTTTTAAGTGTAGGGTGAATTCAAATGGTCCGCAAGGTCTAGAGTAGGGAACATTGACCCTTCCATGGCCCATTTTTTAGTACATTAGCAGTATATCTGAAGTTGTTTTATGAGGAAAATCTTCATCATAGTCCCAAGCAAACCCAGGTTTCTGACTACTTGAGTGGCAGTTGAGTTGTCTTCGGGAAAATTATAAGAACTTCTTAAGGGCCTCATTCTTTAATAAGAAGATATCAACTCTTCTTGATCAGTTCAACAGACTAGTGAAATGTATATCTCCAACCCTAGCTGGAAACCCAGGCAAACCACCATCCAGGTCAATAATCATCTTGAACGGATTTTTAATGGTGTATATGTGATTCACTTTTTTTTTTTTTTTTTTTTTCTGGAACATCTCATGTTTAACACTGATGGTTAGAAATCTGTGAGCTTAAGCCACACTCTTCTTCAGTAGAGTCCCATCTCACTACTGACAACAGTGATGCTCCACAACCTTCAGAAATGCTTTGTTACACCTGCTCTGTAGACACTGTTATTCACTTTACTAAGTACCTTATTTATGACAGCCCTTGGAGACGTTTCTTATTTTAGTATCAAGAGTGCCTCTCCTAAGGAGCTGGTTTGCCTTTTTTTTTTTTTTTTTTTTAATCTTCTGGACAGTAAACAGTTTTGTAAGTTTTCATGTTCTCC